>OX442432.1:5935315-6300221 GCA_949361645.1 Spongilla lacustris | reverse complement strand
ACCACACCCTTATCCCATCATACCTAACATGGGACCACACCCCTATCCCATACCTAACATGTGACCACACCCCTATCCCATCATATGTGACCACACCCCTAACATGTGATCATGCCTGACATGTGACTTGGCTCTCTTCTGGTAGCTTTGTGCTAAGATTCATAGACCAGAACGGATTGGAAAGCATCCTTGAGCTACTGCGTTCCATGAACCCGGAAGTCAGGTGAGTGACAGCAAAACTGGTATTAAATTACATAGAATGTTACGAAAGGGTATTCATTATGAAGGGAAAAGCTAAATATAAATATTTATTAGACAGGAAACTGTAGCTGAACAGTACAGTGTGAGGGATGAAGTGAGGGTGTGTTGATATAAAGGTATATTTTTCCGTAATTCAGGCAGTCCCAGCTTCACTACGCCCTACTAGGCTGTGTTAAGGCTCTGATGAATAATGCTGTGAGGAAGGCTGATGTGTGTGTGCACACACGAGGGTGAACACTTGTCCTTGCTTTGCAGGAGGGGAGGGCCCACGTGCTGGCCCATCCCACAGGGATCACAATCATAGCTCAAAGCTTGAAGACCACCAACTCCAAAATCAAAGTGCTAGGTGTGTTGGGGATGGTAAGAGGGTACAGAACTTGGTAATGTGACACCTGACATAAGCAGATGTCTTTGTTACATGTAGTTGGCTTCTAATTGTCCATTGTCTCAAGTAATTCATGTATGCATACTTTTGTGGGATACACATGTGTCACACAGCTGAGTTGCTGGTTGTCATAGCAACTGTGGACTGTCACCATTACTAAATAATAATAATACTACTTTTTTCCCCCTATGGATGGGGGGGTGGGGGGGGGGGGGGGGGGGGGGGGGAGAGGGAAAATGTTGTACATTGTTTACATGGATAAATTAATCTGTTGATCCGATGTATACATGTTAGATATGTTGTGATAGTGTTGGGCTAATCAAGCTTTGCCTTCCATACACTGCTGCCTCTTTAGTTCTGGAGATACTAGGAGCTGTGTGCTTGGTACCTGGCGGCCATAAGAAGGTGTTGAACGCCATGGTCCACTTCCAGCACTACGCAATGGAGAGGACACGCTTTCAGGCAAGCTTACTGTTGTGTTACTGTTGTGTTACTGTTGTGTTACTGTTGTGTTACTGTTGTGTTACTGTTGTGTTACTGTTGTGTTACTGTTGTGTTACTGTTGTGTTACTGTTGTGTTACTGTTGTGTTACTGTTGTGTTACTGTTGTGTTACTGTTGTGTTACTGTTGTGTTACTGTTGTGTTACTGTTGTGTTACTGTTGTGTTACTGTTGTGTTACTGTTGTATTACTGTTGTGTTACTGTTGTGTTACCATTAATGTAACGGCATGTTCCAAACCCTCGTGCCATGTCATGATATTCATGCCCCAATAACTCCATACCTCATCCCCAGACCCTGGTATTCGACCTGGCCCAGAGCCTGGATAGTGAGCACGACTCTTCAAACCTCCAGACAGCCATCTTGTCATTTGTTAATGCCATCATCAATTACAAAGCTGGAGAGGTAATCCTATGGGGACAGTATGATGTTCAGCGTGTACATGGAGTAATGCATGTGTGTGTATGTGTGTATGTGAGTGTGCATGTGTGTGTGTGGGCATGTGTGTATGCATGTATGTGCATGTGTGTGCATGTGTGTGTGCATGTATGTGCATGTGTGTGGACATGTGTATGCATGTGTGTGCATGTGTGTGTGGGCATGTGTGTGTGTGCATGTGTGTGTGTGCATGTGTGTGTGTGATGATTATGTTGTGCACAGGAAACACTCGAGTTCCGCATGCACTTGAGGCAAGAGTTTCTAATGCTTGGGATCGCTCCCGTGATAAACAGGCTGAGGTCTCTTGGAAACGTCAACCTTATCAAGTATGTGACCACTGGTGCATGAACCATCACAAATCACACCATCACCAAACATCATATACCACACACACACAAACTTGAGCTCTGTACACATATATCAATGCCACACCCCTCAATACCAATGCCACGCCCCTCAATACCACACCCCTCCCCACCGTCATCATGGACCACCACTCCTCTTCACACCCACTCTCACCCCCACACAGACACTTGGATATATTTGAACTAGTACGAGTGGAAGATGAAAAAGAGTTGGCAATCCAACTGGGCAGTGTGAGTTATGTGTGCATAGCCAATGGCTGTCCCTCCCTCACTAATGTCCCTCCTCTCCCTCACTAATGTCCCTCCCCTCCCTCACTAATGTCTCTCCCCTCCCTCACTAATGTCCCTCCCCTCCCTCACTAATGTCCCTCCCCTCCCTCACTAATGTCCCTCCCCTCCCTCACTAATGTCCCTCCCCTCCCTCACTAATGTCCCTCCCCTCCCTCACTAATGTCCCTCCCCTCCCTCACTAATGTCCCTCCCCTCCCTCACTAATGTCCCTCCCCTCCCTCACTAATGTCCCTCCCTCCCTCACTAATGTCCCTCCCTCCCTCACTAATGTCCCTCCCTCCCTCATTAAATGCCCTCACAGGTTGAGATTGATTCCAACAACCTCCAACAAATGGTGGACCTCCTTCAGAGGAAGACAGCACACTCCGTGGCCGCCTCCCACCTCCTCTCAGTGGTGTACCACTGCCTGCTCCTCCCAGGTACGGGGGCTGCCCCCAGGGGGTGGGGTACAGGGGTGTGGCCTGCACTGGTGTACATACATACATACATACATACATACATACATACATACATACATACATACATACATACATGCATGCATGCATGCATGCATGCACGCACGCACGCACGCACGCACGCACGCACGCACACACACACACACACACACACACACACACACACACACATACATACATACATACATACACACATACATACATACAACCCCTCCCCTCCCTCCTCCCCAGTGACGACCCCCTCTACCCTAAGTACTGGCTCCTCCCATATAACCCCTCCCCTCCCTCCTCCCCAGTGGACGACCCCTCTACCTTAAGTACTGGCTCCTCCCATATAACCCCTCCCCTCCCTCCTCCCCAGTGGACGACCCCCTCTACCCTAAGTACGGCTCCTCCCATATAACCCCTCCCCTCCCTCCTCCCCAGTGGACGACCCCCTCTACCCTAAGTACTGGCTGCTCATTGACCGGCTGGTGCAGCAAGTTGTCCTACAGCAGGAACAGGGGGTGGACCCAGACGTGTCTGCTTTCGCCATTGATGTGGACAGTGTTGTGCAACAGTAAGTGATTTTGTAGGTGTAAGTGGACCTGGTGTAGGTGTAAATGGACCCTGGTGTAGGTGTAAGTGGACCCTGGTGTAGGTGTAAGTGGACCCTGGTGTAGGTGTAAGTGGACTCTGATGTAGGCATAAGTGGGACCCCTCCCTCCCCTCGTCCCCAGGCTGGTGAAGGAGGAGGAGCTAAAGGCCCTCAGGTGGGAGATGGAGGAGATGCAGAGGGGCAGGACAGAGCTCATGATGAAGCTGAGGAAGAAGCAGTGGGAATGGGAGTCATGTGTCATGGAGAGGGACCAGCACGCCTCTGCTGTGGAGAAGATGAAGATCAAGTTGAACCGCAAGACAAGCGAGCTAACAGAGTCCTGGGCCAGGGAGAAGGATTTGCAGTCCAAGGTCTCCCAGCTGCAGGGACAGGTGAGTGGCCGTGGGCTGGGTCAAGATTATGACATAGTCCCCTCTGCCTCCTCCCCTCCCCTCTCCACAACATCTCCTTTGCCCATTTCTTCAATCCCCCATCTCGCTAAGTTAAGCAGTAGTCAGACCACACCCATCATAAAATCATGTCAGCCTATTCACCTTACCCTGCTTCCCCTATGGCCCAACTATGGCCCTGCAAAGGGGTCCACTTACATTGCTACACAACTTTCATTTCACAGCTGGAGACAGCTCTCAGTCAAAAGAGTATATCTTCAGATGCCCTTACATCGCCCCAGGCAATGGGGCCACCATTACCTGGTCCCCCTCTCCCTCCTCCTCCCCCTCCCCCTCCTCCTTCTGCAGGCAGGCTCCTAGCAGCTCCGCCCCCTCCTCCCCCTCTCCTAACATCAGGTAATCAGATAGTTAGTTACACATTAATGTTCATTTTCTGTATGTAACGTAAATGGTCTTTCTCTGTTGCATACATGCAGTAATGTGACATTCTTTTATGGTTATTAAAATCTAACATCCTTTCTGTGTACATAAAAGTAATGTTCCTTCTATGTACATAAATGTAAATTTTTGATGTATACTTGAACATAACATTCCTTATGTGTACTTGAACATAACATTCCTTATGTGTACATAAATGTAACATTCCTTATGTGTACATGAATGTAACATTCCTTATGTGTACATAAATGTAACATTCCTTATGTGTACATAAATGTAACATTCCTTATGTGTACCAGCTGCTCCTGTTCAATCTGCACCAATGGGACCTCCTCCCTTCATGACGATGAGGAAAAAGGATGTTCCAAAACCATCACAACCTCTAAAGTCACTCAACTGGACTAAGCTCCATGAGGCATGTAACTATGCACACACACATACACATGCACACACAACACATACACACATGCGCACACACTCACACACACATACACACACATACACACATGCACATACACACATACACACAACACACACTCACACGCATATACACACACATGCTTTGGGTGGTTAGCTAAGAGGATGAATGAAGTGACGGGAGGGTTAAAGAGGGTGTGGCCTTAATAGGTTCAACGTGCTTGTAAGTATACCTCCTCTGATGTGTTTGTGACATGGATATGATGGAAAACATCTGGTATCTTGGTAGTCAGAGGGGTCTGGGGACCTGGGAGCAAGCAATAAGCCACACCCCTCATTATCAAATTGCACATACACAAGTTCACAAATGTGCTTTCATTTCCTCAGGGACAGGTTACCTCAACTGTGTGGAGCAATATTGATGACTCAAAGGTATGTTGTTTGTAATGTATGTATGCATGGATGTCTGTGTGTGTGTATTTATGATGTGTGCAAGTGGGTAGGTACGATGTGTATTGTGAATGGCATTACATGCTCATGTTTCGTGTGTGAGTGTAAGTATGTACATATGTGTTTTGTACACATGTGGGCATGTGTGCACTGGATCATGTGATGTCATGTGACCATACCCATCTCTTCTAGGTGTTTGCCCTTCTGGACCTCAAGGACTTTGAGCAAACATTTTCAGCTTTCCAGAGGAATGACCAGAACATCAGCCCCACAGCCACCCTCAGGAGGAGGTCCCAGATGTTGGACAAAGCTCGGGAGTTGTCAGTCATAGACAGCCGTCGTGCCCAGAACTGCAACATCACCCTGGCAAGACTGAAGATGTCCAACGTGGAGATAAGGAAGGCCATCATGTCGGTGGACGAGGGGGATAGGCTAGGGAAGGACGCACTGGAGCAGCTGAAGAAGTTTGTCCCCACCCCCCAGGAGGTGGAGCTTCTGGAAGGCCATACGGGGGACACGCCCATCTCGTCTTTTGCCACAGCTGATCGCTTCCTGCTGGAAATGAGTCGGTAATGAGAATATTTCCTACATGTGTATAATCCTTTTACATGCACATTATCCTTCACATTATAAATGTATCATACTCTATGCACGCACCCACTCACACTCACTTCCACATTCATGTCACTCCCATACTCATGTCACTCCCACACTCCCACACTCACATCACTCCCACACTCACATCACTCCCACACTCCCACCACTCACACACTCACATCACTCACATACTTGCATCACTTCCACTCATGCCACTCCCACACTCACATCACTCCCACACTCACACACACACACACTCACTCATACTATGTCACTCCCACTCCCACACTCCCACTAGCATACCTCGCTATGAGCAGCGTCTCTGTGCCCTATACTTCAAGAAGACCTTGGACGAGAGGCTCAGCTTCCTACGCCCCTCCATGGATACCATCACAGAGGCTTGCAGAGAGCTGAAGAGCAGCCAAAGGCTTTGCAGGGTACTGGAGATGGTGCTGGCCTTTGGGAACTTCATGAACTCTGGGATGAGGGGCAATGCAGTGGGCTTTAGGATCAGCAGCCTGAACAAGATCACCGACACCAAGTCCAGCAGTGATAAGGACATCACACTGCTGCATTACCTCATCAAGATGCTAGACTCCAGGGTGAGGGGGGAGGGGGTAGGGGGAGGAAGGGGAAGGCATGACTTGTACATACCTCCCTCCAGTTCCCTGAAACTTTGGATCTGGAGTCAGAGTTGTCCCATGTGAGAAAGGCAGCAAAGACAGAGTAAGTGTGTGTATGAGGGGGAGGTGTGCATATGTGTGTATGTGGGAGGTGTGTATATGTATGTGTGTTACAAAAAGTACTCAATACCTGTATACCAATACTCTTCCTTCAACTCTACCCTCCTCTCCACCTCTCCTCTTCCACCCCTTCCTCCTCCCCTCTCCCACACCATTCCTCCTCCCCTCTCCTCTCCTCCCCAGTCTTAGGGAGCTCCAGAAGGAGGTGGAGGAGTTGAAGGCGGAGCTAAGGGCCCTGGAGGAGGAGCTAGAGTACCACAGGGAGCTCCCAGGACCCTCTAATCCAGACGACCACTTTGTTCTGGTCATGGACAACTTTGCAAAAAGAACTGCTGCAACGTTTGCTGACCTCGATGGTCGTATCTGCAGCATGATGGAGGAGGTAGGGACTGGGGACTGTGCAATACATGGTCTGGAGACTGTACGATATAGGGTCTGGGGACTGTACAATATATGGTCTGGGGACTGTACCATTTAGACACCCACAGGTGCATGCAGTTCACTTTTACTGCTGTCCCCACAGTTCAAGAAGACGGTGGCCTTCTTTGGGGAGGACCCTGCTCAGATGTCTGCTGATGACTTCTTTGCAACATTTGACTCTTTCCTAACGTCATTCTCAGTTGAGTATTGGAGCCATGCAATGATGTCATTGTGGCACATTGTGGTACCTATGATGTCATTGTGGTACCTATGATGTCATTGGGCACTTATTATGTCATTGTGGTACCTATGATGTCATTGTGGCACCTATGATGTCATTGGACACCTATGATGTCATTGTGATACCTGTACCTGTTGCCTCCACCCACCATGCACACACACCCCCTCACCAATCACAGAGTGCCCATGTTGAATTTGAAACCAACCGCAAGAAGCATGCGGAGGAGGAGAGGAGAAAAGAAGACCAGGTGTGTGTGTGAGTGGGAGGTGGGGAGGGTGAAGGAGAGGATTGATGGTGTGAGGGGGAAGTGTGGGAGGGCTTGGAGGACCAGGTGGGTATTAGAGATAGAGGGGAGAATGAGCCAGTGTGATATGGGGAGGTGTGGCCATGGGAGGTGTGGGATATGGGGCAGGGATATGGGGCAGCTAGGGGTAATCAGACTTACTTGGATTTGTTATGGAGGAGGGCACAATTTATTATACATTTTCCTATTAGTGCCCATCTTGCTCTAGCATGCATGTTTGCGTATATCTCCACAGCAAAAGCAAAAAGAGCTGACCCTTCGCAGGAGAGCAAATCGCATGTCCCAGGCCATAGAGGGGACCAGGGGCAGAGACTCCACCTACATGGACAGTGGGGACTTTGACAAACTGATCTCTGCCCTGAGGACAGCAGATGTCTTTGAAGACCACCCTAAGAAGCGCATCCATCGTGTGGCTAGTCCAAGAAGGCCCTTTGAGATCAGTCGAGAGCGTGGAGGGAATGAAGAATGCTTAGGTGAAGTGGACAATCTGTGACAGTGCAGGATCGGAAACACATTTTTATTCTCACAAATTTCAGCCAGTCTCATCCAATTAAATTATTGTTCATGTGCTAAAACAATTATGCAACAGATCTTCCTCCTACCCGTACCTAATGCTCACTGGCCCAACCATACTACCATAATATCATATGAGCCAGAAATTTTAAGTCATCTTAATTTTATTTTAAAAATTTACAGGTAGATCAGCACAAAGTTTGGCGTAGCCCCTCACCCTAGCGCTTTGCGTGGGGGCCAGGGTCACCACCGCCCGCGCCCGCAATAAGGGCCAAATCCGTTCCCTCCCCGCCCCTCAGGACCCATGATGAATATCGGTATAATTACCAGAGACATATGCCAGAGATTAGGATATATAATGGAGTTTACTCTATTATTTCTGCAGTAATTACTATCAGTACCCCATGGCCAGTCGCGTGCGCATAAAGGTGCAGCTGCTTCGTGCTTCGGGCCTTCGGTGTATTGTTCCTCGACGATGGCCTGCATATGGAGCCGTTTCACAGATTTGTTGTTAGCGGCTATATCGCGCTGTTCTCTGTATGAATCGGTAAGCGAGTGATTGTGTCGGTCCCGTTTCGTTTAAGGGGTATTTCGCTTGCCAAGTTCCTTGAATTCGCTCATCTTGTACCTCTTATTAGAGCGCATCTGCATGGTGTGATCTGATTGAGAATACTAGTAGTGACGGCCCGTGGGGAAGAATTGGTAAAAAAAAAAAGGAGAAAGCGATGGAGATAGACAGGTTACATGAGGATGAGATGTTGTCTTTGAGTAGTTGGGCGTGGCCCGCCCTTCGCGTATTGGCTCTTTGAGTTGGATGCTGGCCAGAGGTATATCTCTGGTGTGGCTAAGTGAGTTGAGAACGTCATTAATTCACACAGGCTAATTCATCATCAAAACACCAGTGCGCTTGGTGTTGTCACTTATGGAGTCTTGCAACTTGGATGCGTGTGGCTACGTAAGTACTAGTGGACTTGATAACAGCATTTATTTTGTGCAATTCACACAGGCTAACTTTTGGATATCAAAACACCAGTGCGCTTGGTGTTGTCATTTATGTAAAAAGGAAGGGAACAAGGGAACAAGTGGAGATGCAATAATTATTCCTATATTTAGCAACATAATTGTAATGACATTCTATACAGTGCTAAATATAGGAATAATTATTGTATCTCCACTGAATCCCTTGTTCCCTTCCTTTTTACACCACCATTGCCTTCAAATCCTATATACCACTAACTTTCTCAGAGAGAATATCTTGTTTCATTCATTTTTTTTTAAATAAGTGACTACTAGTATATAGGTATACATGTAGTACAATGTAGAAGTAAATTAAAATCCAGCCGTTGTAATTCCCATGTTTATTGCCTAGCAACACAGTTATGTTACATTTGCAGCTGTTCCATTAGTTCGAAACTCGGGTGCCAAGCTTTCCCTCTGAGTTCAGTTCATAACGTCGCATCTTAGAAGCTCGCACCGCAACAGAATACTTTTCCTGTTGCCACCACTTAGAAGCTCGGTTCGACTCCAGATTTGCTCTGTACATGTCACGAGCAGACGCCCGCCTTTGTTCAGCATCAGCATCGTACCGAACTCGGGCGGAGTCTCGATTTAGGAGGTATTCCTCTCGTCGCTTAGCTTTCCTCTTTCGTAGCCGTAAAGGCATTCAACTTCGCTAGCTAAAAGTGGTGAGCAAGACAAATGAAACTCCCATGATACACAATTCTTATTATACGTGAAACAGTGTCATGGAAACGGTTTTAATAAAGCTATGTATAGCGATTACTTGTATCTTGGCGCGCGAGAACAGCTGCAAATTACGTATATTGGTTACATGCTTTATTTATATATCTGATACCTGAAGATGTATTGTCAGATTTTTCTACGATTTTTGGTGTAACTGGCGCTCTTTAAAACCTTTCCTATCACGAGTTATACTCACCCATAAAGACGACGACGACTATGGACAAATTACGGTCTGGGAACGAGAACTACGAGCATTTTTGTTCTCTTAAAGTAAACGGTCTGGCGACTTGAACAAAACATGAAAATGATCGTCTTTCCATTGTGGATCGATAGCAATAAAGAGCTACACTATCCGTTTCTCGGTTCGTGAGTTATACGCGGGACGCGTTTTTAAAAATGATATTCATGATACGGCACAAATCCTATATGAGAGTTACTGCCGTAACTCTCGATATCCAGGGTGTTGATTTGTCGTCAAACAACCAGTGACACTGCAAGGTATGTGAACATATGTGGTGGTAATGTTTCTGCTATCCAGCACAGGGTTGTACACAGACCATCGAGGCTGTTGAGTGGATGCAAAGTATTCGTCCATTGCTCCGGTGGAGTATATTACTTCGAGGACATAGTGATCGCAGTGCCAATAGACGAAGAAAGAACACAACAAGGGATTCAATAGAATAGTTTATTATTGTGATGCAATCTGTATTGTTTCAATAAAGATTTTGAATGCCTAAAAAGGAGGTAATATTGATGCCTTAAAAGGTAATATCCTCTTGGGCCAATATTGTAATAACAGCATTGGGCCAATACTTTTGGTACATCATGCTTGGCACAATACTGCTATCATGGTTGGATCAACACTTTATCAGTGTTATATCAATATTGCGTACACATGCTTGAGTCATGTTTGTTCCCCTAAATCATTGAACCAATGCTGTTACCCATATTGCCTACAAGGATGATATCATCCTGATCCAATAATGCGTCAATATTGGTCCAATTATTGATTTCTCGCTGTGTAGCTGCACCATATAGGCCATATTTGGGTGTTCGAATGTTTTAGATATATATTCTTATAATGCGGAAAGAATTGGCAAAGCTTTGCTCGGCGCTATTCTAGAGTTTGTACGACAGGTATGTTACCTATAATTCAAACAGCAACTTTTACATCAACCGCGCGCGAGCAACTGGGACACACACCCAAATAATACCTTAATACAAAGGACTTCAAACGGAGAACAAGAGCACCTGTGCACAAAATAGTCGATTCAGAAACCTTGCTTGTGACTACGGATGTAATGTAATGGCAAACGACAACGATGGTGCTACTAAGGGTCACATTGACATTGTCAGTAAGCTCGTTCGTGATTATGGATGTGATGTAATGGCTAAAGACAATGATGGTGACACTCCTCTCAACCTAGCTGCCTTGGGAGGGTCACTGTCCACAGTGTGCACACTGATAGATGAATTCAAATGTGACCCTAACACAAAGGGATTCAATGGTAGAACACCAGTGCATTGGGCTGCTGATAAGTGTCACATTGACATTGTCAGGAAGCTCGTTCATGATTATGGATGTGACGTAATGGCTAAAGACATTGATGGTGACACTCCTCTCCACCTAGCTGCCTTCGGAGGGTCACTGTCCACAGTGTGCACACTGATAAATGAATTCAAATGTGACCCTAACACAAAGGGATTCAATGGTAGAACACCAGTGCATTGGGCTGCTGATAAGGGTCACATTGACATTGTCAGGAAGCTCGTTCGTGATTATGGATGTGATGTAATGGCTAAAGACAATGATGGTGACACTCCTCTCAACCTAGCTGCCTTGGGAGGGTCACTGTCCACAGTGTGCACACTGATAGATGAATTCAAATGTGACCCTAACACAAAGGGATTCAATGGTAGAACACCAGTGCATTGGGCTGCTAAAATGGGACACATTTACATTGTCAGGAAGCTTGTTTGTGATTATGGATGTGATGTGATGGCTAAAGACAATCATGGTTACACCCCTCTTCACTATGCTGCCTTGGGAGGGTCACTGTCCACAGTGTGCACACTGATTGATGAATTCAAATGTGACCTTAACACAAAGGGATTCAATGGTAGGACACCAGTGCATTTGGCTGCTAAAATGGGACACATTGACATTCTCAGGAAGCTTGTTCATGATTATGGATGCGATGTAATGGCTAAAGACAATGATGGTGACACTCCTCTCAACCTAGCTGCCTTGGGAGGGTCACTGTCCACAGTGTGCACACTGATAGATGAATTCAAATGTGACCCTAACACAAAGGGATTCAATGGTAGAACACCAGTGCATTGGGCTGCTAAAATGGGACACATTTACATTGTCAGGAAGCTTGTTTGTGATTATGGATGTGATGTGATGGCTAAAGACAATCATGGTTACACCCCTCTTCACTATGCTGCCTTGGGAGGGTCACTGTCCACAGTGTGCACACTGATTGATGAATTCAAATGTGACCTTAACACAAAGGGATTCAATGGTAGGACACCAGTGCATTTGGCTGCTAAAATGGGACACATTGACATTCTCAGGAAGCTTGTTCATGATTATGGATGCGATGTGATGGCTAAAGGCAATCATGGTTACACTCTTCTTCACTATGCTGCCTTGGGAGGGTCACTGTCCACAGTGTGCACACTGATTGATGAATTCAAATGTGACCCTAACAAAAAGGAATTCAATGCTAGGACACCAGTACATCAGGCTGCTAAAATGGGACACATTGACATAGTCAGGAAGCTTGTTCATGATTATGGATGTGATGTGATGGCTAAAGACAATGATGGTAACACTTCTCTCCACCTCGCTGCCTTGTCAGGGTCACTGTCCACAGTGTGCACACTGATTGATGAATTCAAATGTGACCCTAACACAAAGGGATCCAATGGTAGAACACCAGTGCATTGGGCTGCTAAAATGGGACACATTGACATAGTCAGGAAGCTTGTTCATGATTATGGATGTGATGTAATGGCTAAAGACAATGATGGTAACACTCCTCTTCACCTAGCTGCCTTGGGAGGGTCACTGTCCACAGTGTGCACACTAATTGATGAATTCAAATGTGACCCTAACAAAAAGGAATTCAATGCTAGGACACCAGTACATCAGGCTGCTAATAAGGGTCACATTGACATAGTCAGGAAGCTTGTTCATGATTATGGATGTGATGTGATGGCTAAAGACAATGATGGTAACACTTCTCTCCACCTCGCTGCCTTGGGAGGGTCACTGTCCACAGTGTGCACACTGATTGATGAATTCAAATGTGACCCTAACACAAAGGGATCCAATGGTAGAACACTAGTGCATCAGGCTACAGATAAGGGTCACATTGACATTGTCAGGAAGCTGGTTGGTGATTGTGGATCTGACGTAATGGCTAAAGACAATGATGGTAACACTCCTCTCCACCTAGCTGCCTTGGGAGGGTCACTGTCCACAGTGTGCACACTGATTGATGAATTCAAATGTGATCCTAACACAAAGGGGTCCAACGGTAGGAAGCCAGTGCATTTGGCTGCTGATAAGGGTCGCATTGACATTGTCATTAAACTTGTTCGCGATTATGGATGTGATCTAGTACCTATAGATAACACTCATCTCCACATTGCTGCCAGGGAAGGGTCATTATCCACAGTGTGCACGCTGATTGATGAATTCAAATGTGACCCTAACACAAAGGGATACGATGGTAGGACACCAGTGCATTTGGCTGCTAATAATGGTCAAATTGACATTGTCAGAAAGCTTGTTCTCAGCTATGGATGTGATGTAATAGCTAAAGACAATTATGGTAACACTCCTCTCCACCTAGCTGCCTTGGGAGGGTCACTGTCCACAGTGTGCACACTGATTGATGAATTCAAATGTGATCCTAACACAAAGGGATCCATTGGTAGAACACCAGTGCATTGGGCTGCTAACAATGGTCATATTGTCATTGTCAGAAAGCTTGTTCGTTATTACGGATGTAATGTAATGGCTAAAGACAAATATGTGTGGTGACACTCCTCTCCACCTCGCTGCCTTGTCAGGGTCACTGTCCACAGTGTGCACACTGATTGATGAATTCAAATGTGACCCTAACACAAAGGGGTCCAACGGTAGGAAGCCAGTGCATTTGGCTGCTAATGAGGGCCACATTGACATTGTCAGGAAGCTTGTTCACGATTATGGATGTGATCTAGTACCTATAGACAACACTCATCTCCACATTGCTGCTAGTAAAGGGTCACTGTCCACAGTGTGCACACTGATTGATGAATTCAAATGTGACCCTAACACAAAGGGATTCAATGGTAGAACATCAGTGCATTTGGCTGCTAATAATGGTCAAATTGACATTGTCCGAAAGCTTGTTCATGATTATGGATGTGATGTAAAGGCTAAAGACAATTATGGTGACACTCCTCTCCACCTAGCTGCCTTAGGAGGGTCACTGTCCACAGTGTGCACACTGATTGATGATTTCAAATGTGACCCTAACACAAAGGGATTCAATGGTAGAACACCAGTGCATTGGGCTGCTGATAAAGGTCACATTGACATTGTCAAGAAGCTTGTTCTCAGCTATGGATGTGATGTAATGGCTAAAGACAATGATGGTGACACTCCTCTCCACCTAGCTGCCTTGGAAGGGTCACTGCGCACAGTGTGCACACTGATTGATGAATTCAAATGTGATCCTAACACAAAGGGGTCCAACGGTAGGAAGCCAGTGCATTTGGCTGCTGATAAGGGTCACATTGACATTGTCAGGAAGCTTGTTCGCGATTATGGATGTGATCTAGTACCTATAGATAACACTCATCTCCACATCGCTGCCAGGGAAGGGTCGCTGTCCACAGTGTGCATACTGATTGATGAGTTCAAGTGTGACCCTAACTCAAAGGGATCCGAAGGTAGAACACCAGTGCATCAGGCTGCTTGGAAGGGTCACATTAACATTGTCAGAAAGCTTGTTCGTGACTATGGATGTGATGTAATGGCTAAAGACAATGATGGTAACACTCCTCTTCACATAGCTGCCGAGGGAGGGTCACTGTCCTCAGTGCGCACACTGATTGATGAATTCAAATGTGACCCTTACACAAAGGGATTCGAAGGTATATAGAACACCATTGTATCTGGCTGCTTATGTGGGTCACATTGACATTGTCAGGAAACTTGTTTGTGACTATGGATGTGATGTAAATATTGTTGATAATGATGGTCACAATCCAATGTGTCTTGGTAACCATCTAATGATTTTTAAATTGTTTAGCTATAAACATGACCCTCGGGCTAGCTATTTTGTGAGAAAATACTGTATGATGAAGAATTCTCTACGTGATGCAGTATCTGGTCATGTACTGGTTGTGGGTCATCCTGGTGCTGGAAAGAGTACTCTTGTGGAGGCACTCAAGTCAGACACATGGTTTAGCAAAAAAGTAGCTAATGTCCCTCCTCACACTGCTGGGATTATTCCCCACACATATCAGGATAAGAGATATGATAGAATGATCTTCCATGACTTTGCTGGACATCCACAGTTTTATTCCAGTCATGCAGCCATCTTGGAGCGGATAGCCAATCCAGGATGTCATATTGTCATTGTTGTTGTTGATTTGAGTACCGGTACAAAGGCTGAAACAGAAGCCATACTGTTCTGGTTGACCTTTATGTCCTATGCCTCCAAAGGTGAAGCCAAGGTCATCATAGTTGGGAGTCATGCAGACCTTCTCCCTACATCAGGAAGGGACCAAGAGGAAGAACTGTCCCAACTGTGTAGTGATGCATCCAGTATGTTCAAAACTGAATTTCCTTCTTCTAACTATGAAATAGTTGGCCATGTTGCATTGGATTGTCGCTATACAAAATCACAACCACTTCAAAATCTTCATTTTATGCTCAAGAGCTGTGTCAAGAGGAAGAAGATGAATCTCAGTCCTGGAGCTGGGATCCTCCATGATGTCCTCAGCCAAGTTGGAGATTTGGCTTGTACTATTTCTACAATATGTGAGCATTGCATTGCAAAGAGGTATCTTCCTAGAGAACACTTATATCTCCTCTCCTGGGCCAAGGAGTTGGAGTCACATGGATATGTGCTTGTCCTCCAGAATAATAGTAACCCTTCTGACAGCTGGATTGTTACTGATCTTAAAATGTTTATGAACACAGTGCACGAGGGGCTGTTCTCAGAGAAGGCCAACACCAAAAGAGGTCCCTCCTCCAACCTTGGTCTCATTCCCATCCCCCAGCTAAGTGTTCTCTTTCCACACCTCCCTCCATCAGTGCTGGTGTCCTGTCTTGAGCTTCTCCAGTACTGCTTCAAGATGGATGACCACAACATCCTCATTCAAGAGCTGAAAGCTAAACAGAACAGTAGCATATCAGATAGAACAGAGTACCTCTTCTTCCCAGCTCTGCTGGAAGCAGGCAGATCTGAAGTAACATGGTTCATATGTGAAGGTGATGTGTGTGCACTGGGATGGTACCTTAGCTGTAAGGGACAGTGTTCCTTCCTTCCTCCTCGGTTTGCTTATGTCCTCTTGATGAAGTTGGCTTTGGACTACTCCCTTCCTGACAATAAGGGTACTGACCACACCCATCATGGAGGGCTTGGGCGTCGGTGTACTGTGTGGAAGACTGGTTGATGGAGTGTGGTGTGGAGGGGTTTGTGGAAGTGGTGAAGGAAGGTAGAGGAGTTGTTGTGGTGATGAGAGTAGGAGGGAGATCAAGATGGAGTGTGGGAGAATGTTGAAGGTGATGGTTGAAGAGGTATGTGATGCCCTTGGAAGGTTCTGTCAAGGATTGGTGACCACAGAGTACCTCCTTGATCCAAGACAGCTTCAAGTTCTTCCAGACACTGATGCTTTGCTGCTGTTTTCCTTGAATGAGGTTAAAGAAATGTTTACAGAGGGAAAGAACATGGTCATAGATGTGACTGGAAGGGCAGGCATGATGTCATCAGATATAGATCTCCTTCAACAGTATCCTCTGTGGGGTGAGTTTTGAAGGGTGGGGCATTCCCCCTGAATGTGTGGAGTTATTTACTACTCCATTTCAGATGACACATGTGGAAAAATGAAGATCCAAGGTGCAAAAAACTTTGCATGAGAAAATGTACATGACTGGAATCACTATGGTCCTATATCCTATGCATGCAATCGCTATCTATGCATGCTATCATTGTCCGGCCCTCTTTAGTATGACTCATCAATGACTTTGGTTTTATGCCCTCTAGTTCCACTACTCATCAAGGCAATTGAAATGCTCCTAGATTGGCATAATCTTGGACTGTATTTGGGTGTTCCACTTCACACCTTGAAAACCATTGCTATGAACCATCCAGGAGATGTGGTAGGATGTAGGGTAGCCATGGTGGAGACTTGGCTCCAGACCAATCCTTCAGCAACATGGGAGGATGTTATGGAGGCTATAGGGAAGCTTTCTGATGTGGCCATTGCTCAAACCATTAAGCAGCTGTCCCCTGGCCAAGGTAACCACACCCACCACCATGTCATAATGCTATAGCCACTCTCCCACCAGCAGACCTCACACTGGCAACTCTTCACCATCATCTCCAGACTATCAGTGACTGGCACCTCTTTGGGGTGTACCTAGGGCTGCCTACCACCAAATTAGACCTGATCAGACAGGAGTACCCTGCTGGTACAGGCCACACCTCAGGATGCCTTCTTAGGATGCTGCAGGTGTGGCTTGAGAGTGGTGAAGCCTCATGGGCAGGTGTTGGTGAAGCCTTATCAAAGATGCCCAGTGTGGTGTGTGCACATACTGTAGAGAAGCAATGTCAAGCTCCATACTGAAAGTGAAGGAGGTGCCCTTATTGTAGGTGGTGTGTGTGTACATGTGTGTATGTGTGTGTGCCTTGGAATACTCATCAGTTGCAGCTTTGTGTGTTGTGTGTGAGAATCGTATGATGTGTTATTTGAAGATAAAGATCTTGTTAGCCTTACTGTGCCTCTTGTGGAATATGCAAGGAAACTAGCACATGCAAGTCCTAAATGAATGCACACATGTTCTAATCAATGTCCCAATAAATATGAACTATGCCAGTATTATTAATAGTCCAATAAGCATGGTTCAATGACTGCTGGCTCATCTATGAGTGCATTGTCAAATATACCTCTAGGTTGACTGCATATATACACATATACATGTATGTGTACATTTACAGGTATTAATAAAGTTGAGTACTCATGGCTTCTTTGCCTCTGAACAAAAATGTGTTCATTATTGTATGCCTACATGATATATGGAGACATGTGAAGTCCCTGCATTCAATGCTTTACACTAAATAAGGCATGAGGCTAGGGACAGGAGGAACAAGCCACAGTGGACATCCTGCTGGCTAGGGACTGAGGTAATCAGGTCTCACAATGAATTCAAATCAGTTAATGAACTTATTATGGTTCTGCTGTTTTATCAGTGAACAGTATGTTTGCATGCAGCTACATGTAGTTGCATATTCACTTGATCAAACAGCACAGCCAAACAACACACAATACAACTTTACATAGCACATACAATACAATTTTAGTCTATAACCTTTACACAGACCAAGGTGGTAGGCATCTCAGCTATCCTCAGCTTGGTAGCACCATAAGGTATGAGGGTGATGTTGGTCAGGGGTGGGAGGTGAGCACAGGGGACTGGGGAGGAGGTGCCGCTACATTGTGCTCAAGGGAGGGGAAAACAGATTCGATGATAGATAGTGTGCATGTTTAACTTTCAATGATAGATAGTGTGCATGTTTACCTTTTTTTTTTGGATAGTCGAGCATGCACCAGGTGTGCATGTGTTTCAGTTGAGAGTTTGGCTGGGCAGCTGCCTTGGGAGGGCCAGGGAGTGAAAGGTAAAATGAACACCAGTGCATCAGCCTGCATATAACAGTCACATTAACATTGTCAAGCTTACAAGTATAGGCTAAAGACCACAATGGTGACACTTCTCTCCACCTAGCTGCCTTGGGAGGGTCATTGTCCACAGTGTGCACACTGATTGATGAATTCAAATGTGATTCTATCTCACTATTTCAAAGGTGTAGCGATGGAAACCAGGGTTAAGCGGCAACTAACCTAAATGGCGTTAGAGCTGGAGGTCAGTATAAAACACAACTGTACAGCGATATCGTGCAGTAGAGCTCAAGCAAGCAATTTGCATGTGCCAATGCTCAAAAACATCCTGCTGATCACGAGAGCCAGACTGCTGCAGCCACTTGGCTCTCCCAGAAGCACACTTGAAAGAAAGGTACTACATGTACATCATATGGAAATCATCCTTGTTTGAAGAGGGCTACATTTAGGATCCCCAAATGGCCAGTGCTGGATTCTCAAAGGTTCCAATAGTATAGTGTTCATTTTCTCAGTATCAGCACATTTGGTTGCCATTCTTGCTTCAACTTTACCAGTACCAGCTCTATACAGGATCTTATGGCAGCTGCAACTGTTACAGTATATGTCACAGATGATGGCAGCACATCCTCTGAGAGTGGAGCATCATTCAAGAGTGGCAGTTAGCTATAATGTACCTGTTCTAGATGATGCATGCAATCATTGGAGGGGCACATTCTGAAGACCCTCCTTAGTGGTTATGAGAGATGATGTACAGGTGTCACACAGTACTGTATCCATAGCAAGCAGCTGACCTTTTCTCTTTATTGTAAGCAACATGCAGTGAGCAGGATCAGCTAGCTAGGGGACTATGGCATCCATGTACATGTCCACATTCAACTGCGTAATTAATCGTGCAGTCATCGCTATGAATGCAGCTGTCTCGTACAAACCAGGACCTTGGGTTTATACGCAATGAGCAGCTTGTAAGGTACACGCAACAGCAATCCTCTGACGCTGTGATGTGGCCACTCTCTCAGAATATCGATCACAGTGACTGGAGGCATGCTTACTGTACTTATACTCAAGCTCAATGCATGGGAGCTGAACACACCCAGGCAAGTACTATGACTACGTATTTGAAACATTTATCTCCGCAAGTGTATACATAATTGTATCAGATAAGCGTATTAGTATCATAATAGCAAAACATTTTTGATACATATCTGCTTGCTAAGATCGATATTTCAAATATGTTTTTCTGCTATGATACAATCACCATTTTTGATACAAATTTGGCCTTGCCTGGTGATGTAGTTTAGTTACGTCTCACTTCTGCGCATAATCATGTGACTGATTGTATCATCATGTGATGTGCATGCATGACCGGAAGGTTATGGTTATATCTCGTACCCATGCGGTTGTATATTTATGGCAACATACATAGTGACGTAAGACGTGCATGATGACTTAGTAATACATCTTATTCTTATTTATAGGCTGTTTGTACTAAGATAATGCAATTCCATGCAACCTAAATGTGTGCAAGATTTTGAAATGAGTCCACCAGAATTGAATGAAGTTTAACATTTGGTGTGTATCACTGTATGACCCAACCAAACTCAAAACTCCGCTGCACACTGTACAGTTCTCCCCCTCCCTCTTCCCCATTCCCACACAGGGTAGGTTGGTTGACACTTTGTACCTTGAGCTCAATGCAGCTGCTCCTCCTCCCCACTCCCCTGTGCTCACCTCCCACCCCCTGACCAACATCACCCTCATACCTTATGGTGCTACCAAGCTGAGGATAGCTGAGATGCCTACCACCTTGGTCTGATGGACATGTCATGTACATGTGTAAAGGTTATGTGCTAAAACTGTATTGTATGTGCTATGTAAAGTTGTATTGTTCAGTTGGCATGGTGATCAATGTACAGTCCAGTAAGACTAGACATTGCATGCACTGGGTCAGCTACATGTACATACACAGTAAGTATGTAGAAGGTGTTTTCATCACACCTATTGTGTGTTGGTAAAGGGGTGCTGTACTCAGAGCATGAGGAGGGGGAGGCATGCTCTTATGTCAGTAGTTGAACACAGTGAATCAAACTATACTCTCTTTGGTTGTGATTGTTTACAGCACATGATTGCCATGTGGTTAGAGAAGTTTCTTCTGCCCATCAGGTTTTTCCCTGCTCTGTGTGTGTCATGTGATGTTGCATTTTTGTATTGTGATGTTGTACTATATATGTGGTTGGTTTGTGTTGTTAGTAGGTGTGTACAATGACACTACACCTATTGTGGTTAAGGTGTGCTGTACTGGGTCTGGTGACCTGCTGTACTGGGTCTGGTGACCTGCTGTACTGGGTCTGGTGACCTGCTATACTGGGTCTGGTGACCTGCTGTACTGGGTCTGGTGACCTGCTATACTGCGTCTGGTGACCTGCTATACTGTGTCTGGTGACCTGCTGTTCTCTGGTCGGGTGACCTGCTGTACTGGGTCTGGTGACCTGCCGTCCAATTACTACACAAAATTGAGTTGCTAGAAATTCAATGACATGGGATACTGCAATACTATAAATAAATAAAACTTGCTGTAAGAACTCTTCTCAGTAATGCTCACCTGCTCAAGGATATAGAATGTACACAAGGGATGAATTCACTTGAAATTAGAGGTTATATCTCAAGTTCATCCTACAAATTTGTTTCCACATTGGCCTGCATTACAACTGATATGCATATGTGTACGTGTGCAAACACCATTGAACCCAAACACACAACTGAACACACACCCATGCACACACCTATATATTGCCTAGGGGCACACCACAGTCTGTGCAAAGAGGAAGGAAATAATATAATCCACCAAAGGCAGTCATGGTTAGTGTGTGCATTTGGTGTCCCTTCAAGTTTATCTTACATGTAACATAATCACATTAATAATACGGTCTCGTGCACAGAATGTTTTTTGTAAAGATTCTGCCTGTGAGAGACTAGGTACAAGGTTAACATTGATCCCTTGTATCACGTGATATAGATATAGTAATATCACATCAGACAATCACCATGACAACATATACTTACTATACAGATGAACATAACAGTGAAGGCAGGATTGGTTAGTAGAAAATGAATACAAAAAGGCTAAAAAAAATCTGAAAACTCGTGGGATGGTGTGCATGGGGTAGGTGGAGTTGGAGAAGACAAATGTACAGGTACTTAGCCACAAAAAAATAACAACAAAAAAAGGACATAAAATTTTAAGTGGAAAGACTCTCCCTGCCATTTCATACATATGTCTCTTCCAAACAGAAGGCAGGGACTGTGGTCTTTGTAATTGCAGTCACCGGTTCGACCACACAGAAATTTGGGTAGCTAGGTGGGTGGCACGATGGGTGATAGAAAGAGGCTCCATTGTAATGTTCTAACAAGTAACTGGGCGTCGCCTGCATGTACTCTTGACCCTGTGGGTGTGGCTGGTAATGAGGGAAGGGTTGGTTGTAAGGAACAGGAAGAGGCGGGGCCTGGTAGCTCATCTCGACAACAGGTTCATCAGAGGCCCTTCTCTGTAAGGATCTCTCGTCATCCATGATGGCCCTTCTCTGTAAGGATCTCTCATCATCCATGATGGCCCTTCTCTGTAAGGATCTCTCATCATCCATGATGGCCCCTCTCTGTAAGGACCTCTCATCATCCATGATGGCCCTTCTCTGTAAGGATCTCTCATCATTAGGGATGGCCCTTCTCTGTAAGGATCTCTCATCATCCATGATGGCCCCTCTCTGTAAGGATCTCTCATCATCCATGATGGCCCTTCTCTGTAAGGATCTCTCATCATTAGGGATGGCCCTTCTCTGTAAGGATCTCTCATCATCCATGATGGCCCTTCTCTGTAAGGATCTCTCATCATCCATGATGGCCCCTCTCTGTAAGGATCTCTCATCATCCATGATGGCCCTTCTCTGTAAGGATCTCTCATCATTAGGGATGGCCCTTCTCTGTAAGGATCTCTCATCATCCATGATGGCCCTTCTCTGTAAGGATCTCTCCTCATCCATGATGGCCCTTCTCTGTAAGGATCTCTCATCATCCATGATGGCCCTTCTCTGTAAGGATCTCTCATCATTAGGGATGGCCCTTCTCTGTAAGGATCTCTCATCATCCATGATGGCCCTTCTCTGTAAGGATCTCTCCTCTAACTCTTGCTGCACTGTCACCCTGTAATACTCATACTTCTTCACAATCTGCTCCAACCCTTTCTTCAGGAGACGTTTGATCATTGTATCCAGACCATTGAGGTCCTCATGTGAGAACACCTCCCACTGCAAGAAAGAGTGGGAAGCAGTGACACAGGAAGTGGGTGTAACAGGAAGCAGTGATACAGGAAGTAGGTAAAACAGGAAGTGAGTGTAACAGGAAGTGGGTACAACAGGAAGTGAGTGTAACCGGAAGTGGGTGTAACAAGGAGTGACAAGAAGTGGGTGTAGCAGTGAAATGGATGTACATGTGTATGTAAACATGTAAACATGACTGTGTAGTCAGGATATCATTGACCGGTAGGGCATGCAACCACAATTAATTGCCAGCGCTGAATATGGCAACACCAGGACTGCCTAGAGGCATATCACAACACTAGCACAGTTATGAGTGACATCACCTAGGTTAGGCCCTACCTTGCTCTACGTGCATCAAGATGGCTGCAATGGTGGGTGTGATGGCATGCAGTTACCTGGTGTTGTTTATCTTCCTTTGCTCCCAAAGGGGCATCTATGTATTCTCGCAGCCAGAAAGGAATTTCTGTAGAGGAGTGGACAATGTCCATTTAACATGGAAGTGTGCACATGAGGTATTTACATGTATGCACCATACAGGGGACCTATACATCATACAGGGGACCTATACATCATACAGGGGACCTATACATCATACAGGGGACCTATACATCATACAGGGGACCTATACATCATACAGGGGACCTATACATCATACTCCTCCCACTCCCATCCTCCACCACCCCCTTCCTCCCACAGGATTACATAGTTGGTCCAGAGACCACATGTGCAGTCAGCAATGTATAGCTAGCCATGGGACCATGGGCACACCTACATGTAGCTAGCCATGGGACCATGGGCACACCTACATGTAGCTAGCCATGGGACCATGGGCACACCTACATGTAGCTAGCCATGGGACCATGGGCACACCTACATGTAGCTAGCCATGGGACCATGGGCACACCTACATGTAGCTAGCCATGGCCTGGGACCATAGTACGTTCATATACATGTACATGTAGATTGGCCCAGAGGACGAAAGGTCTTGAAATACTACATGGTGGAAGGGGAGGGGCTAACCTTTAATTTGGTAAGGACTAGGAGGCACATAGGTCATGGTGGTGGAGATCTGCCTCTCGTGGGCGATGTCCATGGTGTCTCCCCCAGGCTCCTCCTCCTGTTCCCTGAAGGACTTTGTTCTTCTTGGTAAGGAAGACATGGACGTCACAACACGATGATCTTGTCCCCTAGAGATATAAGAAAAAGGGGATACCCCACAGCAGATAAAAGGGGATACCCCACAGCAGGATAAAGGGGATCAGTGTGGAAGATGATATAGGGGGTCATATCAGGAGGTGGGGCCAAGCCCCAGGTGCCAACACTTTTAATTCCAGAGTGCAGGTTTTTTTAATTTTGTTACTTCGTACTCTCATTACTAAACTTCAAGCAGAAAGAAATGGAGGCTGAAAACAAGATAAGTAAACTTATAGCATAGCAAGGGGGAGGGGGGGGGGGTCAGTGAAGCATGCATGGGGGAGGGGCAAAGGGAGGGGGCATGGGGGAGGGGCAAAGGGAGGAGGCATGGGGAGGGGCAAAGGGATAAGGCATGGGGGAGGGGCAAAGGGAGGAGGCATGGGGGAGGGGCAAAGGGAGGAGGCATGGGGAGGGGCAAAGGGATAAGGCATGGGGGAGGGGCAAAGGGAGGAGGCATGGGGGAGGGGCAAAGGGAGGAGGCATGGGGAGGGGCAAAGGGAGGAGGCATGGGGAGGGGCAAAGGGATAAGGCATGGGGGAGGGGCAAAGGGAGGAGGCATGGGGGAGGGGCAAAGGGAGGAGGCATGGGGAGGGGCAAAGGGAGGAGGCATGGGGAGGGGCAAAGGGATAAGGCATGGGGGAGGGGCAAAGGGAGGAGGCATGGGGAGGGGCAAAGGGAGGAGGCATGGAGAGGGGCAAAGGGATAAGGCACAGGGAGGAGGCATGGGAAGGGTCGAAGGGAGGAGGCATGGGGAGGGGCAAAGGGAGGAGTTCCTCATGCTGTAATACAGTGTGTTGTAGAATTGGTTAACCGTTACCCCGCATTGCCAAACATTAAACTGATGTTTGCAATCATTACTGTACTGAGCTAAGGGCAAAGATAATTAGTATGGCAAACATAGCAAATAGGGTGTGTGGAAGGGCAGCAGTGTATAGGCACATCTACATACTGAGGCAGTAGACCATTGGAGGCATTCATTGGAAGCATTAGACCGCCCATTGGAGGCATTAATTGGACCACCAATTGGAGGCATCAATTGGAAGCACTATACAATTGTCCAGAGGCATTAATTGATGACTGGGGCATTAATTGGAAGGATTATACATTAATTTGAATCATTATACCACTGGGGCATTAATTGGAAGCATTAGACCACTGGAGCATTAATTGGAAGCATTAGACCACTGGAGGCATTAATTGGAAGCATCAGACTATCAATTGGAGGCATCATTTGGAAGCATTATACCATTGAAGATTCACACTAGAGACCATTGGAGGCATTAACTGGAAGCATTCGGCTAAATATTGAAAGCGTTACACTGGAGGCTGCTGCAATATAAAATTTAAGGTTTATACTTCAGATTCAGAAATCATGTCCGTGTGGCTAAGGATGTCATCATGTTTGCACACACATATAGACACATACAGGTGTATGCCTTGGCACACACACATACATGTACATACACATACACATGCATGTAAATAGACATACACTGTACACATATGGGATACAATATAACATGATGCCCAAACTCCTCTCCCCATGCCTCCTCCCTTTGTCCCTCCCTTGTCCCTCCCCATGCCTCCTCCCTTTACCCCTCCCCATGCTTCCTCCCTTTGCCCCTCCCCATGCCTCCTCCCCATGCCCCTCCCTTCACATACAGGTCTTCATCTTCCCCCCACCCCACTCAACAGAGGAGTTTGGAGAGGGTAGGAGTGGTCAGTGGGTGGGGATTTGAAACAGGAAAGAGAGGTGCTTAGGAAAGACACCAAAACCCCTACAACATATAGATTCTCTTTAAGAGTAACAAAGCAAAACAACAGTGAAATACCCAGAGGTGGTGCCACACCCCCTGAGGTGGCACCACACCCCCTGAGGTGGTGCCACACCCCCTGAGGTGGTGCCACACCCCCTGAGGTGGTGCCCCTTCCTCTGTGGAGCACACTAACACTACCATGTGATGGTTCTACTTGCCTGTGAGAAAATGATCGCAGTGGGATCTTTCTTGAACCCTCTCGGGACAGATCCTCCTCGTCCCCTCGAGGTGAGCGGCGATTGGCGGAGGGGGGGCGGCTGTAGTGAGGGTGTTGGTGAGGGGGCTGGTACTGAGCTGTCCTGTTGTTGTGGCTGTGAAGAAGCAATGGTGTGTGTGGTCATGTGGTCATGTGATCATGTGATCATATGATCATGCATTTATGTACATAACATACCAAGTGCCAATACATGTACATACAAATGTACACACACAATGTAGAGGTACGCATGCATACATGTGCACACAAATAACATACATGTACTATACATGTACACACAACACATGTATGTTCTTATACATACATGTAACAAGAACGCATATGCTCAAAATGCACACACATTGCACATAACATACACATAACACATTACACATCGTACACGCACTAGCGCCCAACAAGCATGCACAAATTACAGGCACAAATGAAATGCTCTCACTTGACAAAGTAGGTGCCATAAAAGCTGGACTTGACCACCTCCCACCCAGGTGGCAGGTCTGTGGGCAGATCTGTGGGGGAGGAGACATGCTTCATAGGATTATCACTCATTAGCAGTACATGTAACACATTCTCCCTATTTAAGTATGATAATGAGAACCCATTAAATACTAGCTTTAGTGCTCTCATCATAATTACCTCCATTGTACATTGTACTCCCACATCTGTACACAGACTGTCACATAATCACCCAGTACATACACCCTCACACTACACCCTCACTAGATCACTGTACAATACACCCTCGCTACATCACTGTACACTACACCCTCACTACATCACTGTACACTACACCTCACTAATTACACTAGACCCTCACTACATCACTGTACACTACACCCTCACTACATCACTGTACACTACACCCTCACTAATTACACTACACCCTCACTACATCACTGTACACTACACCTCACTAATTACACTACACCCTCACTACATCACTGTACACTACACCCTCACTACATCACTGCACACTACACCCTCACTACATCACTGTACACTACACCCTCACTACATCACTGTACACTACACCCTCACTACATCACTGTACACTGCACCCTCACACTACATCACTGTACACTACACCCTCACTACATCACTGTACACTACACCCTCACTAATTACACTACACCCTCCCTACATTACTGTACACTACACCCTCACTACATCACTGTACACTACACCCTCACTACATCACTGCACACTACACCCTCACTACATCTCTGTACACTACACCCACCTATATGAGGGGAGTCATGTAGGCTAGGTTGAAGCCTTCCTTCAGCCCCCTGTACATTGAGACTGCAGAGGAAGGAGGGGGGGAGGAGGAGATACATCTTAAACATATACAGACAGTTGCCCCAGGGTGTACCAAAGCTAGACATCACCACATCACAGCCAGCTGATGCACAGGGACACATGTTTATGTCTGCTATGTCTGCACCATCGAGCGCACTTGCCAGACACCACACCTCCCCACCCCACCAGACTCACTCTGTGACATAGGAGGGCCTTCCATGTTGAGGGACGTAGACCAGATCTGAAGATGAGGGATATGCAGCACTGCTGTCTTGATGAGCCAGGTCTGCAAATCCAAAGATATGTGTACAGCTGGTGTTGTGTGAGGTGTCAACAGCCACCACCTCCCCTCCCCATTTATAGAATGGTTTGCAAGCGATTAGTGGGCCCTTTCCAGTGGTTAATGCCACAATGAAGGTATCTCTCTGTGCAAATCATGTTCTAACAAATACAGAAGCATTAGCCCACAATCTTGGACATCACAGGACTGCAGCTATGTGGGGCTTCTAAGCATGTGTGACATGTGCCGTGTGAGATGTCACTTCAACTTATTCTCATTCCTTCCCCACACTTACAAAGTTCTGAAATTGAATACACACCTCACATGTGTACACACAAACACACACACAAAACACACAAACAAAAACAGTTAATTTTCTGGTGTGTGCTTGATTGTGCACGATCTCACGAGTTCTGCTCAGCAAGAAGATGATCAATGATGATCACACCTTTTGCCCAGCACTAACTCCTCATTCAGCCTTTCCCTCTCACTCACACACACCTCCACACAGGCCAACATTAAACACGTAAGTTGTGGTGGGCACTATTAGGAGACCCCTCTGAGGCGAGACAACATTCTTGGAGCGCGATGCAGCAGGCTAGAATAGTGTGGGAGTCTCTCCAGTCACACAAGGAGGAGTGTGGTATGGTATGTGTGCACGCACCTGCCCATTGCCAATAAATTTACACCAAAGCAACACGTGCAACATACATGTAAATATGCATGCAAGCGCACACACACACGCACACTACATGTACCACAAGATCTGTAACACCGTACCATTCCTGTATACATGTACTTTCACTACAACTCCTCGCCATATGGCAATGCCATCCCTTCTCAACAAGGTATCACCTATCCAATACTAAAAACCTAATCTCGCATCAGCTCATCCCACTTCCACCCCACCCTCATTAAAGGTAAATATCCCAAAAACTCTATACAATGATTTGCCTGGCAGGGAGGTACTGCTGCATATTTACCCCAATTGATGCTCACCTTGTGGTGTCCCTGATTCAAAGTTAGGAAGGGAGGCTGCACTTTCCTCCTGCCTCACAAAGGTGTAGTTCTGGTTCAGAGGGGTTGTGGGTAGTGACCTGGCCGTCCTGGTGGTATGCAAAGACTCCACCCCAGAGTCCTTGGCCACATGGTGGGGATCCCCCTCCGAGCTCAGCTTCCCGTCTGGAGTCACGACAGAGCTCTTTCGTGTTGGGGAGGCAGACATAAGCTCCTGCGCTATCTCCGGGTACTCTGGGTCACTAGGGAGCACAGACTGACTGGTTTTGCTGCCGCAGTGGAACTCTGCCAAAATCCTGGTCGCAACATCCAGAGGGACAAGGGGCTGGGACCTATGGGCCTTCCCCCTCAACCTGTCCCTCCTCTGCCTCTCCTCCGCCCCCTCAGTACCCCCGGGGGCAGCGTAGGAGTGGTAGCGCAGGTCCACCTTGCTGTTGTTCCCACGTACCCCGCTGGTAAGGGAGACGCTGGAGGTGGAGTGAGGAAGTGCTATGGAGATGGGTCGCAAGTTGGAAAATTCCTGGGTCTGGGCCGGGCTGAGGTTTGCCTCGAGAGGAGAGTCAAAGGAATCGTATGACATGAGGGGAGTGGCGGCCATAGTTCCAGGCACACTGGACGTGATGCTCTCGTTCATGTGGCTCACCCTGCTCCTGTTAGAGTCCCTGAGAGAGTCGCAGCGGCTGAGGTCCGATTGGTTGCTGGAGCAGTCGGAGGAGCCACCTATGGACCTTGGGCGCAGGGGTGTGTACACCCCCTTCTGCACCTCCACTGTCTTCTCACTGCTGCCAAGGTTGGAGTGGGACCCCAGGAACTGGTAAAAACGTGTTGTGATGTTCTTCTTTGGTAGTTTTGGCATCCGTACACTTTTTGACCTTGGCTTGTTTGGTGATTGTGGAGGGGTCAGTTTGGTTTTACTGTTCACAACGGGGAGGTTTGGGAAAGAAGACCAGCATGCGTTTTTGTTTGAACTGGCAGAGACGAACTCTGCACGACGGACGGCTGTTGGCTGCCTTACCACAGTGCTGGGGAGGGAGGCTGTGTGTGTGTGTGTGTGTGTGTGTGTGTGTGTGTGTGTGTGTGTGTGTGTGTGTGTGAGAGAGAGAGAGAGAGAGAGAGAGAGAGAGAGAGAGAGAGAGCGTGTAAGCATGTATGTGTGCGTGTCGCCGTGTGAGAGTGCACATATGTATGTGTGTATGTATGTGTGTGTGTGTTTGTGTGTGAGTTATACGTGTGCGCGCGTTTGGCATGTTTTTAAACGAGGCTACCGGTCTGAATACTTGGATATCCAACGCCCCAGGCAAGCTACCTCTATAGCTGCCAGGTCAACACGCACACACCAAGTGAAAACTTAAAAGCCTTCTTTAATTATACCCCCCGATACGAACCCAACTCAGCTGGGCGGATGAAACACATAACACACATAGCTCCCCCGCGTTAAAACGTACTTGCCGCAGATGCTGACGCGGTCTCCTTCTTACGATACTTGCCAACGAGGCCAGTGTCCACACCGTCTGTCTTGATTTTATTCTTAGACATTTCGACTGGTTTAGCCCCAGTAGATCCGAGCCATTCTACGATAATCCAAGCGCCGTCTTACAACACAACGACCATTCTAATATACTCGTGTTGTGGGGTTGTTACAATTCTAGGAATGTGCGTTCCCACCGTAAATTTACAATATAAGGAATGTGATTAGCACTTGGTCGGATTCAACAGTCTCCATAGCAACATAAATTACAACACACCGAAGCACCTTGATGGCAGACTTAGAAGCTCAAATACACGCCGCAAAAGCCTTTTTGTTGCAGACCAGCACAGATTCAAAGAGTAACCTGTAAGTTATGGAGTAAATTTAAAAGGCTGATAGCGCCAATGTTAATTAACGTCGCTTTGTTTATTCTTTCCCAGCTATGACCATTTGAGTGAGTGTTTATCAAGAATTTTGGATGAAAGACCCAAGAATGTACTTGGTAAGAAACAGTCTTATACGCTTATAACTACTTCGTAACATGTCCTCCAGATATATTTGAACAGGTGTCAGAATCCGTGAAGAAAGATAGAATCCAGTCCAAATCAGACACACTTCAAGTTAGTTAGTTAGTTATCGGATGCATTAAATTCCATGCCATGACTGCTAAGATGTTACTATGGAGTGGCATGCATTACACCGGTGCCCCCTCCCTTTTCTCGGTAGGACCAAGAGGGTCCATCTGAGCGAGTGAACATTTGCAACAAGCAAAAAGCACTTTTTCAGGTATGGCAAGGTATTTAAATCATTAATGATGCCCGTTCTTATTTTTGCACCCTTAGAAATCGGACAAAGGGGAGGAGGCAGATGAGGAGGAGGTGACCATTCCGTTCCCAAACCTAATGGATGTCGCCAAGCAGTTTGAGCAAGGAGGCATTGGTCTCAGCAAGGAGGAGATGTACCGCATCTTTCTTGCCTTGAAGCAGTTGTCACAAGGCCACGAGCCAAAACTAGCCTCCGTCAAGTTTTGGGGTAAAATCCTTTTTAATGCACTGCATCACGCCACAATGTGAGGTCATTCCTATCAGGGAAGGTGTTCGGTACTGAAGCTGATTACATCATAGCAGAAGCAGAGTTCCCAGAAGGAGAAGGGGAGGAGCCAGAAGAGGTCAGCTGCACACCACCACATGCTACACACATACACACACACACATGCTCACACACAAACACATGCACATTGTGCACACAATACACACACAATGTTCATGCTCTCATGTACAATCAAATGTGAACCTGTCGGCTGGTTTTCCTCCTGGGGACCAGGAAGCCAATGCAGCAGAGGAGGGTGAGGGAGGCAACCCTGATGAACCAGGAGAGCAGGGGTCCGAGGAGGAGAAGGATGAGCCTCCAAAGAGCCAGTGGAAGCCTCCCCCTGTCATACCAAAGGAAGAGCCTAAAACAGGAGCCAACAAGAAAACTTACTTTGTGTGCAATCAACGTAAGTTGATTCAAAAGAACAAGTTTTTGGGGAGGGGGGGGGGGGGGGGGGGGAGGGAATTATGTACATATGATTGAGTTCCATACTTTGTAGCTGGTGATCCATGGGTAAAACTTCCCCAAGTCACTCCTGCACAGATTGTCACTGCTCGACAGATAAGGAAGTTCTGCACTGGAAGACTTGATGCGCCTGTAAAGTGTTTGGAAAGCACTAGTACCATATGACCACACCCTCTTTTTTTACAGGTGGTGTCATATCCGCCTTTTCCTGGGAAGGAGGAGAACTATCTCCGTGCACAGATTGCACGCATCACAGCAACCACTCATGTCAGCCCCACTGGCTACTTTCAGTTTGAGGAAGCCGAGGAAGAAGATGGGGAAGGTGGAGGTGTGCTGTGGGGGGAGGAGGGAGTACTGTTAGGGGAGGAGGGAGGTGTGGTTAGGGGAGGAGGGAGATACTGTTAAGGAGGAGGGAGGAGGGAGGGGAGGAGGGAGGTGGGATGCACCAGCACTTAATTTTGCACAAATCACTGCAGCTCCTGGGGTAATTGAAGTGAACCCGGAATTTGAGATTGCCAAGATAACAGACCTTCTAGAGCTCAGTAACTGGGCACACCACACCTCCTACATCCTGCCCCAGGTGAGGACCCCACACCATCACACCAGCCAACACCTGCCCTCTTACATACACACATACACACACACACAACACATCCCGCCACCCTTCACAGGGACGTACAACTTGGTACAACCCAGTGCAAAAGGCCGAAGACGAGTTTGAGGATGGGGAGGAGGGAGATCAGGAGAAGGAGCAGCCTGAAGAGCCTGAACCAGAGACGGGTCCCCAGCTCCTCACCTCCGTGGCAGAGGATGCCAGTGAGTGACTCCATCTTATCCCTGTTAACGCACCCCGATAAACCCCTCCCAACTTCTCTTGGACACACCCTCCAGAGCTGGATACCATCCCCCCCTGGTCCACACGTCTCACGTCAGCCATTGTGCCCCAGTACGCACTTGCTGTCATCAGCTCCAACCTGTGGCCGGGTGCCCATGCTATTGCAGTTGGAAAGTCAGTTTGCCATGCAATGCAGGGGGGTGCATGGAGTGACGTTGGCATGCTTTATACCACCTGACAGGAAGTTTGAGAACGTGTACATTGGATGGGGCCTGAGGTACAGCTCCGCCCCCTTCAACCCGGCACTACCCCCACCTGTGCAGGAGGAGTTCCCCACCGGTTAGTCCTACAGCTGGAATGATACCAGCTACAAAGGTGACACAATGGACACGTCCATTAGTTCTAACATGTCTATTGATGCCATCCCACCCCCACCCTCCAACCCACAGTATCCCTAATGTACTTATGCTAATATGGCTACAATAAATGATATGCTAGTTGTACTCCCAAAGAACTTGCCCCTACTACAGTGATGATGTCACTTCCTTATTGCTTCCTCCCCTTTTCCCTCTCTCTTCCCCCCAAAAAGGAGCGGACATTGCTGAGGCCACAGACCCTACAGTGGAACAGGAGGCAGCGGTGAAGGCAGCCCAGGAAGAGGCTGAAGCCACACAAGCTGAGGAGGAGGAGCCAGAGGAAGAAGAGGACTAGGCCCCGCCCCCCAGTCCCATGTTTTCATAACCCCCTGCACTCTTGGAGATAAAGTGATCATGTGATGTGTACATTGTATATGCACATGTATGCAAAAGGGAAGAGAAAATCGGATTTGAAAAAGAGTGACTTTGCAGAGTGTGAGGGAGAGAGCAGAGGCCAGATGCCCTAGCTAGGTGACAGTGTGATGAGAGGCAAGCAGTTGGTTGTAGTGTTCCTGGACCTGGTGACATGGGGTAACCAGAGAGAACCTGAGGGTCAGCAGGACAGGAAACTCGTGCAGCAGAAGTTCTCGCGACGATATCCTAAACTGATCCAATATTTTCTGAAAGCAAAAAAAAAAAACAAAAGTAGCCACCGTGCATGGATGCAAAGGAATTAGCACAACAATGGTGCTCATAATCACCACTATGGTGCTGCCCCAATGATGGTGGTAAGCACCTCAATGATGGTGGTAAGCACCTCAATGATGGTACTCACCCCAATGATGGTGGTAAGCAGGTGGTAAGCACCCCAATGATGGTGGTATTCACCTCAATGATGGTACTCACCCCAATGATGGTGGTAAGCAGGTGGTAAGCACCCCAATGATGGTGGTATTCACCTCAATGATGGTACTCACCCCAATGATGGTGGTAAGCACCCCAATGTTGGTACTCACCTCAATGATGGTCCTTAATTCCTGCTTCTTTGCATCAGTGTAGAACTTGATCGCCAGCAGGAGACACACACCTGAGATCACGAAATGGTTATCTTAAGTACCGAGGCACGAAGATTACATAACATAGCTTCTATCAATAGAAGTATTAAACTATCCGTAATCCAATAGATCCTTCTTAGGATTCCAGTTTCTGGATTTTTTAGATTTCATAACATCTACAGTAATGAACAAGTGGCCTTGGGTCTTCAGCAAGTTAGACTCATTTAGAAATTGAAGGTTCCCTGTCCACTGACTAGTCCACTAATGTAACAGCCATCTTTCTTGATTAACCAAAACACTTCCCATGAATCTTTCTTTTTTTCGTTATGTTTACAAAAAAAATAATACTGTTTTTGTTCCTTCACTTTCAATTTTCTCTTAAAATTAAAAACAAGTCCTTCTTTTAACTCTTTCTCTTCTGTCACCGATGCAAACCATGTGAAGAAATACAATGCCTTCCTCCTTACGTCATTTGTTCCTGTCCTGTTATTGACATACCCAGGGGATGTTTATTTATAGCAAAGTTAGAAGCATAAATAGTGATGTAACGTAACTAATGCATCTAAGCCTGCAAAGCTGTAACCCCCACTTATCCATGTAAAACCAGACTTGACCAGACCAGATACTGGATTGACTAACAACAAGGTGGAATACATCTGGACATTTAATCACTACCCAGACGCAAACCCTAAACACCACTGTACCATTAGGAGTAAAACACCACTGTAACAATAAGAGTACATAACACCCAATATTTATACCAGCACAAAACAGCATTAGCACACAACGCCACACTGTACTGGTCAGCAGTAGTACATAACATCACTGTACCAGCAGGAGTATACAACATCACTGTACCAACACACATAACATCCCTGTACCAGCATACATACCATCCCTAACATCCCTATACCAGCATACATAACATCCCTGTACCAGCAGAAATACATTGCTCACATACCAGCAACAATTCTACGGTTTTCTTTATTGACTTTGCCCTATTCAAAGAAAGAAAGGGGGAAAAAATGACATCCCACCACCCTCCTCCCCACTCCCATCCTCCCATACCATCAAGACCACTTTCTCAAAGTATGTGTAGGCGTAAGCCACTGCTGCCAAGTCAACCCCACACTTTAAAACACAAGAGCCATGGGAGGAAAGTACACCAGCCAAATAAAGTTGTTAGCAATCATACCGTACCTCAATAGCAACGCTAAGGATTCCACTCTTGCTGCTGCAAACGGAACGGGCAAATCGGAATGAGGCAAGTGCAAACAGAGGGGCAGCCAGGAAACAGGAACACCAACACACTCACCTCCGCAGGCTGGTTAGCGGAAGCCCTATGTGGGGGAACAGCTCCCTGAACCTATCGTTGATAAGCTTCTTCCTGTCCGAAGGCTTTGTGTACTGGATTATGGAGACCTGCACACACACCCCCCACCCCCACAACAAACTGTAAATACAACAAGTTGCTATGACAACTGAATTTTGTTGACCCACCCTGTACCCCAGTGGGGTCAACGTCGTGATGTTCTTGCCCACAAAGTACTCATGGTTGTCGAGGGAGTGGGGCGTGTAGCTCGCGATCACGGAGACGGGGGTGTGGTTTTCAACGAGCACCTGCGTGAAGGTGGTGCTGGCGGACTGCCCCACGGGGGAAGGGTAGCAGTCTGGGCACCTGGGGGCCTGTGCGAGGGTCACCACCCCAAGCTCTGTCAACGAGGGCAGCTCCTCCTGCTGCAGCCTGAGGCAGCTCTCCTGGTGTGGCATCACCCACACTGGGTCCAGCAGGCTGCCCACTGATACCTCCTGTGTGTGCAAGAGGTCTATGCAAGGCATACAACCACACTCCTAAACTATTCATGCTCCTAAACTATTCACACTGATTGCATTTACATATCATTACAATGCACCTTTAAATTTCCTGTATTTTGCTGTTCCCTCCCCTCCCATTTCCCCCCTTCCTCACTAACTTCCATCTCCCCTTCCCCAGACAGGGTAATGTTGTCCAACTCCAGTTGCAGAGTGCAGCTGTTGAGCCTCGTGCGAGTAAGCTGCTGTATCACTCTGTCCTTGTCCCTACCAGGAGGCAGGGATGGGGGCTGAGCCCAAAGGTACCACCCGGCCTACCTGCTTTTCCCTGTGTGTTTGGTGTACAAGAGAACCGTGGACATTGCAAATGGAGTGTTGTCCCTGGCAACATACACAGCTCGGTAGAAATGGGGCGATTCACCACTGTCAAAGAGCGGAATAGTCAACAAGTGATGTTGGTACAAAAATACCATCATTATGGTCTCCCTCTTCTCTCTGACAGGTTTGGCCTCCCCCCCCCCCTCCCACTATGACAGTTGTTTCAGGTGAACAGGGCACTCCACAAAGGGGGGGTGGGGGGGGGGGGGGGGATACCTCTTGCCGAGAAATGGCCCCCAAAAGGGTCCAGGTATGATGTAATTATCATATATGAATAATCACACACTTTGATCCCACAACACTGACCAGTCAAGTCAACACTCGGAAATGCACAAATTTTAATAGCTGTCTTAGCACATATGTGCCACATGACTGCACACAAATACAACAGTACTGTATATGCAGTACCGTATATACAAAAGATGCAGTACCGTATATACAAAAGATGCAGTACCGTATATACAAAAGATGCAGTACTGTATATACAAAAGATGCAGTACCGTATATACAAAAGATGCAGTACCGTATATACAAAAGATGCAGTACCGTATATACAAAAGATGCAGTACCGTATATACAAAAGATGCAGTACCGTATATACAAAAGATGCAGTACCGTATATACAAAAGATGCAGTACCGTATATACAAATAATGCAGTACCGTATATACAAAAGATGCAGTACCGTATATACAAAAGATGCAGTACCGTATATACAAAAGATGCAGTACCGTATATACAAAAGATGCAGTACCGTATATACAAATAATGCAGTACCGTATATACAAAAGATGCAGTACCGTATATACAAAAGATGCAGTACCGTATATACAAAAGATGCAGTACCGTATATACAAAATATGCAGTACCGTATATACAAAAGATGCAGTACCGTATATACAAAAGATGCAGTACTGTATATACAAAAGATGCAGTACCGTATATACAAAAGATGCAGTACCGTATATACAAAAGATGCAGTACCGTATATACAAAAGATGCAGTACCGTATATACAAAAGATGCAGTACCGTATATACAAAAGATGCAGTACCGTATATACAAAAGATGCAGTACCGTATATACAAAAGATGCAGTACCGTATATACAAAAGATGCAGTACCGTATATACAAATAATGCATGTCTGTGATTTTCCAAAATGTAATAGAGCTCTGGGACTTCGCCCAATACCCCCTAACTGAAATTGGAGGGGTCTCCCCCCCCCCCCCCCCCCCCCCCGGCCAGCCTGTGCCTGTGTTTCTGTCACTATGGACACAGGCAGATCATGTTTTGGGTGCCCCAGCGGTTACAGTTGTCATGGCCCCCCTTTAAAACAACACTGTTCCTATATCTGTTTACACCGTTGCACCTCATTAGTGCATTGGAGCATGACATCATTTCACTTTGGCATGCCTGCCACTTCACACCTCCACGCATTCCTGCACATTGGTCATTTAATGCTAACTAGTGTTAGGGCTCCGTTACGTAACCTAAACTGGAGGAATGTGCCCCCATAGAATTTTTTTTTTTTCAATTGCAACGCAACCTATTTAATACATTATAGTACTAAACTTACAGCACATACACACACATACAGCCATTATACATATCACATAACTTATGAGAATTTTTAACCAATAAATGGTTCAATGCATGATTGAGTAAAGAGCGGCCCCATCCTCAAAGCCCAGGCCACTTCTCCACTTTACTCTGGAACCCCTTAGGCATAAGCTGGCTGCTCTGATGATGGCAAATGAAAGCCTTGCTCTGATGTAGCCACATGTTTGTGCATAAGACTTTTTCCTTGCAAAAACTCGTCCCCCGACCCACCAGTACGCTGTTTCTTACCCCAGCTCCGTTGCCGGCCGCTGAAAGGGGTCATGGTGCGATGGCCTCCCCCACGTAACAGGGCTGTCGGCAGATGAGAGCCGACAAACTGGTCCCGGGATCGGGGAAGTTATGGGTCCCTCGGGAGCGCCTTGATCAGGTCTAGCCTCCGATGGCGGCTCGACCTCGTCGGAATTAGCGCTAGTAGCGGCAAGATCAGCAGCGGAGACAACAGGCGGAAGTACTTTACTAGTGCCGTTAGAAAGGGATCGCACGTGACCACGAGAGGTACTTCCAACGGTGACCTGTGACGCAGCGGTCTGTGCCTGTGGAGAAGCCATAGGAAGTTGCGGGACTGTCTCCCCGTCCAAAGTAATTTGAGTAAGGAATCGCTTTGCTGCCCTTCTCCTTGCGTCTCCATCTCGCTCAGAACCGTGGTGGTACCCACGTTTTATGAATCGTTCCTTTTTTTTCCTTTTACCGTTCGGTTGTGTATCTGCTTGTACCGTAGCCATAAATTTTTCAGTTCTGAAAGGGTTAAGTAGTACGTATTAATTGTGAATACGTCATATTATATTGAGAAAACAAATACTACTTGTACGTACGTACGTACGTACGTACATGTAGTATTAATAAAAATTTTAAAGTACGTCAACTAACGGTAAGGAGTGGAGTTGTGATTACATTGCTTCACACAATAAGACCAAATTTTAAATTTTTGTGGTAACTTTTGAACCTGTAAGCAAACTTTATTTTCAGAATCTCCAGTCATTTCTACATAAGGACTATGCTTTATTAAGTGAAAACAATGTATGGTAATTTGTGAAACAAACAAAGGAATGTAGTTAAGAGCCCGCCCCCCCCCCCCCCCCCCCCCCCAAAATTGAAAATAAATAAATAAATTATGGATGCTACTTACAGTCAAGTAATCAGCCCTTAACTATTACTGGTTATTACGATCGGTCCCGTCATATGTGCTTCGCAATAATTTGAACGATTTAATTTGACTTAAGATGAGATCTTCCGGAATACAATGGAAAAGTCCCTGGGGTATTTAATATATCTTGGTATCAGCATTAAATAGGTAATTCAGTAAAGGCTAAAAAAGCATCCACCCGTTTTTAGGATTTCTCCGTATATTATAATAAAACTGTGGCTCTGTTTCATTATTTTTGTTGTTTGTTAGCAATCTGGTTAGTTGATCTAGGTTGTTCTACATATAGAACACATAATGGCTTAATGAGAAACCCCCAAATCATGAAACACAGCCACAGTTTTACTATGATATACGGAGAAATCCTAAAAACGGGTGCTACTTTTTAGCCTCATAATGACCTTTCTACTGCTGAGTTCCTCGGCAGGCAGATATCATTGACCCCCTTTGGTACATTATCAGTACAAGAAACAAGTGAACCTGCTGCTGACCTTGGATAAGATTTCCCTTTCTCAAGAATAAACCTCTTCAACTGATACTCATATTTCTCAACATTCTCTAGTTGCTGGTATATTGTAGGACAATACGCTGTTCAGACTATTTTATTTTCAGTCCCTATCATCCAACCCATCCCCCTTGTTTTCCTGCTTTTTATGCCTTCAAATCTTATACATGTATACTACGAACTTTCTCTTGTTTCATTGCTTTTTATTCATGACTGGATGCTTTTAATTGCAATGTTTGAATAACCACAATTTAGTCATTATTAATTTTCATGCATGCATGTAGGTACCCCAGCATGGCACAGTACACCCACTACTACGCTGCAAATTAATACTGGGTGTCCACAAATGAACGCAAAACTTTTAAAAATCACTATAACTCAGGATTAAAGTTAACTAACCATTTGATTTTTTGAACGTATGTTATAGTACTTAGGCAAATACTAATTAGATTTAAATTATTATAAGCAGCTCAATAAGCAGTTAAGTAATTATATCAAAACCCTTGATTATCAAAATATTCAAAACCCTCCAAGATCAAAATATTCAAAACTCTCGTTTATCAAAAAATTATTCAAGATTAAGGTTAGAGATAATTCATTTTAACAACCATCAATAAGTAACGGAAGATCTGAATATGTAGTGGAACAGCATTGATTTCAAGTTACTGAGTTCAATAGTGAGTTATTATCATTTAAGACCATAATTGTTATTACGGTTGATCGAAGCTGCTAAGATTTAACTAATTTTAATCACCACCCCTAATTATTCAATTATTAAATGAAGTAGGAAACACTATGTTATTTGGTATTGAATTATGTAGTGGTGAGTTATTAAAGATCAAAGTTCATTAAAATTGTAGTGGTCTTTTAGCATTTTCAAGTTTGATTATTTGTTTTGAATATTATCTTGTAAAACACCAATGAAATTTTATACTTTTTCAAACTTCAATCAAAATTTATCTGCAGTTTATAAATCTTGCACTTAATAAAAAGTTGTCGTACATTATTGTGCTACATTAATTAATTGCAAGTTATTTGATTTTATCTTTTGAATTATTAAAATAATAATGGGGTTCGTATTTGCCTACCTTAGCCCCTGTATGTTCATAAATTCATTTAGAGTGATAATCCCATTAATGAATTATATTCATTTAAAAGTGTTGCGTTCTTTTGTGGACACCTGGGTATATAATGGCATTGTGACATCAAAGTATTGACAATACTAAAGTAATTATTCTTGAGAATTAAGTAATCAAAGGAGGGGGGAGACCAAACTTTGCACAAATGATTCTAAATCTGATCTTGCAAGGACTAATAATCTGGTGTGTAAGTTGCAATTATGATACCATAGAGAAACACTGACCAGCTATGTTAAAACAGAAAATCAGTTCTATCCAACACCAGCCATGGGTGATAAATATTGACCAGTTCATAAACTGTGGCAATGTCACTAAGTTTTAATACAAAAGCCAAGTTTGTTTTCCTGATAATAAGCTTTTTGATATGACAGCAAAAGGTCTGTAAGCTTAAAACGTCCTTATCTGAATCAACGTGCTAACACATCCGCCGGCTTTAAAAAGCGACAGATAAGATTGTAGAGTCTACCATTCGAGCATACGTAAGGCTCAGATGCACATATATCATACGGGTGTATTAGTAGTAGCTGTTTACATGCTACAGTAGTCTCGTCCACAGACCCACATGACGTAAGGACTATCGCTGTAAAGATACGTAACGTCATGTGGGTCTGGGGACGAGACCACCACTTTATAGCAATACTGAAACGTTTTATCCAAATCGATATCAGATACAGAAGAAGCACGAGTAGAACTACTTAAAGGTTCAAGTGTGGGAAACAAGACGCCAACCATGGATGCTGTTCGGTGTCAAATCATCCCAAGAGATATTCCATGATCCACAAAAGAATGGCTCAATATTTCAGTGAGCTAGCGTTATCCCTGTCGTCTGAGCTTTCCGAGGCATGCCCACCACATTTTCATTGTACGCGAACAGGGCCGTAGATAACTTTTATAGTTTGGGGGGCACAATATATACTCTTTTTTTTTTTTCATTAAACATGTAAGTACATTGTCACTGTGGCCTATAAATTCAACCTAATTAATTCATATCGTCAGTTTATAGGCATGCTATGTGTACGTATAAGCCTAAATGCACAATTCTTAATTCTTGATTTGAACCATATTATGCATGCATGCACGCGTTATCATACACCCATTAAGGAAAAATACCAAAAATGTCCAAGCGACTGGAATTGCGGCTTGAAAATTCATTGCCAATGGTTGTAAGGTTAAGCTAAGCTTGTTACATGCAGTAGCATGCACCAGTTTAACCTTGATTGGTGCATTGTATTTCAGTTGACTTAGCCAGGTATTTAATCGTCGCAGGGCACTGACGGTTCGTTCGTTTACTGCGTTGGTGGCAGGTATGACAATGGTGAGCTTACAGTGCATGTAATGGTTTCTGTTAAGTATGCAGCATGCATGCACTTACATGCCCACATTCATTGTCTCTGTCGAAGCTGCTGCAACCATGCTAAGAGCATCGCAATGCATGCATGCTTTGTTAACGAATCCAGAAGTACTAAATACTGTATCCATGTACCCTCTCATTGGTATCTTTAACTAGACTGCAGTAGCGCAATAGAAACATAAGACGGCATCTTCTTCAAGATAATGCAACCATGCATGCAGTGGTACTTTTCATACCACGAGGAACAAAAGCTACGACGCTTACTACCAAACTGCCTCATGCAAACGAAACATGGAAGAATTCGGGTACAGATCACAGGACTAGTAGTGTGGGAGCATTTGCTCCATCGTGACCGCATTCTTGCAATACGACACCACTATACTCCCGCTCGCTACTAGCACTTGAGTGAAGTATTACTGGAGCTGATATTGTTCAGTATTGATTACCATGCACTTAATTTTATGTCTTACAGAAATTTTGGGGGGGGGTCGTGCCTCCCCCCCCCCCCCCCCCCCCCCCCTTAAGCACCCCCTTATCTACGGCCTTGCGCGAATACTAAGTGGGACCCGACTTGGAGTACAACCATCAGTCGGGTCCCCAGACTACACGAATCATCGGGATCAACGGTTTGGTTAATTTAGATACCGTAATAATTGTTACTTGAAGCGTAAACAATCCGTTCTTTTTTTTTTTTTGGTAGTCAGGTGACTGTGTCGGTTGATCAAGACGGATCAGTAAGAATGCATATTTTGTCACTAGCCGTGCTGTGTTCTCTGGGCCTTGGCGCCTTTGGATTTCCCGCTCACCATCTGGAGGGAAAGGACGCGGGAAGCATCTGGGCCTTGCTCGTGGCGGGCTCCAACACGTGGGACAACTACCGCCACCAGGTGACACTCCGGTTCGTTTTTTCTGCTCGCGTGTGTTAACCTCTCTGCTGCTCGGATAGGCCGACATGTGTCACGCGTACCAAGTTCTGCACGCCCATGGAGTCCCAGATGATCACATCGTGGTCATGATGTACGATGACCTGGCCGAGAACAAGGCGTAAGAATAGGAGTTGTGTGTATCAGCAAATTATAACATTTTATGTTTGACTTCCCCGCTGACCGTGATGATTCGCAGCAACCCGACAAAGGGGAAAATAATTAACAAGGTTAGTCCTTAACGCTCGCGATCGTTCAACAGTCTTTACTAGCGGAGGTACTGTCTTAGGTGGGGGGCCCGAACGTGTACACCGGCGTGCCCAAGGACTACACCGGAAAGGTGAGGAGAGGAACTGTCAACTGATGTATCGCGTTTTATCCTTCGTATAATGCCGTAGGACGTGACACCTGCAAATTTCTTGAAGATTATGCAGGGAGAGAAGCCAGGCGTTGGAAGCGGCAAAGTTATTGCGAGGTAACAACTATAATACGTATTACATGTACACATGTAGTGACTACCATGTGATCTTGCGTGTTTCCTGCCACATTCACGGTGTTTCCCCTACACAACCGCAATAATAATAATAAAAAAGCGGCCCTAACGACTATGTTTTCATTAACTTCGTTGATCACGGAGCGCCCAACATCGTAGCCTTCCCCAGTGGAGAGGTGAGGGCTGGGTGTGTGGGACAACCGTCAAATGCACCCCATCCCCCTACACACACACACACACAGCTCACCTCCAAACAACTGAATGCAGCCATTACCTCCATGAGCTCCAAGGGACAGTTCAAACAGATGGTCCTCTACATTGAGGCATGCGAGTCAGGATCAATGTTTGACAAAATCCTGCCAGACAATATTAATGGTTAGTACTAATAATATTAATGGTTAGTACTAATAATATTAATGGTTAGTACTAATAATATTAATGGTTAGTTATAATAATATACTAATAAGAAGAGCTGATCATATTATGACCGGCTCTCTTCACTGTGTGCAGTCTATGCCACTACTGCCTCCAATCCTACGGAGTCTTCTTACGCCTGCTACTACGATTCAACCCTGGGCACCTACCTTGGGGATGTCTACAGTGTGAAATGGATGGAGAATGTTGATGCTGTGAGTGCATGTGTGTGTGTGTACCTTGGGGATGTCTACAGTGTGAAATGGATGGAGAATGTTGATGCTGTGAGTGAGTATGTGTGTATGTGTGTGTATGTGTGTGTGTATGTGTGTGTGTATGTGTGTATATGTGTGTGTGTATATGTGTGGTGTGTGGTGTGGTATCTTTGCTTGATGTGATGGTCCCCAGGCTGGTACTGGCACTGAGACTCTTGAAGAACAATACAACATTGTGAAGAAGGAAACCAACACAAGTCACGTGATGCAATATGGAGAACTGGTATGTGCCCAGACACCACAATTAGCTTTTTAAAAATTTGTGGGTTCTACACTTTCAGAGCCTGCAGTCTGAACTGATAGAGATGTTCATGGGAGCCAAGAACAATGCCAGCAGCAAGCCATCTGTAGGGGCACTAGTTGTGTGGGTGTGGGGGTGACTTATGCCCCTCCCCTCACAGCCCACCAGCTCCACAGTGATACATGATGCAGTCCCATCTGGTGATGTCCGCATTGGAATCCTCAGCCATCAGGTCTTTGACTCCACCACATACTGGGAGAAGAAGAAATATGAACAGCAGCTAATTGAGGAGCTGATGGTATGAGAGGTCCCCCTCCCCCCACACACATCATCACTGGTTGTACCACAGCTCCGTGAGAAGATTAGGGTGACCATGGAGGGGATAGTCCTCACAGCCAGCAGGAGTGTGGACACCCTTGAGAAGGTGATGAGCACCAAGGCCACACCCACTGACATGGACTGCTACACAGCGGCTCTGAGGAGGTTCTCTGAAAAGTGCTTCAACTTGGGCCAGGTGAGAATGTGGGTGGGGCAGATTTGCCTCCACACGCACGCACACACACACACACACACACACACACACACACACACACACACACACACACACACACACACAATCCGACAATATATAATACTGTTAACCGTTTGAGTGCTTTGACTGGATTGATTCTAATTAAGAAAGCCTTTTATACACTAGTTACAGTTTGTGTGATAGACCTTTTACCACTGATGTCACAAATTAATTCACTATGTTTGACAAAACATACGTCCTCATAGAAACGCCACAAAGAAAGACAGCAAGTACAAAATGAATGGTAAATGAATGCCTGACTATATTCCAAAAGAAGTACCCTCGCCAGTTACGGTAAAGATGTTACAGTGCTCACAAGTTACCGGAAGTTGACCCCCTAAAATTGAAAAACACGACTATGTGTGTCTCATTAGCAACTTCCGCAATGTTTCGCTGTATAGGAATCCCTTACGAGAGTTCCATCATGAATGCAAAATAAAGGGAACTTACTTTTTAGTGAAACTTTAAAAAGGAAAAGCATATAGGAGCTATTATGGTGAAGTTATACCATTTTAAAAGTTGACCCCCTAATTCATTTGTGATGTCAGCAGTAAAAGGTCCATTGGGCAACAGGTATATTCAGAGCATTTCAATACAAATATCCACATGTAATGGTATTCATGTTGCCTGCTGTCATGAAATTGTTTCAACACAATGTGTGTGGGGGGAGGGGGAGGCTGGGTACCAAGTAGTGCACACTATAATCTGGCACATTCATATTGTTTGTAATAATCCACACTTTTATGGAGCAGTGAAACAGGCAATGTTTAACCATTTCGTACATGATGTACTCCTGATGTGGATCTAACAAATTCCTGTTCTGGGAGATCACCCATCAGTAATGCATTAGAGAAGTCATGGTCAGTATAGAGGACTGTCTGTGCACTATTCAGGTTATAAGTGCACATTGGAGTTTTGTGATAAATCATGCATGATGGTCATGTGTGGTCATGCATGATGGTCATGTATGATGGTCTAAATAATGATACATTTGTGCATACTGTGGTATCAATTTATCTCCCCCCCCCCCCCCCCCCCCCTTCTTAAAAAGACGGAGTTTGCTCTTCGTGTGGTGTATGCTCTTGCCAATCTCTGTGACTCTGGTGTTGCTATGTACAGGTGAGGTCATGTTGTGGTCCAAACCCCTCCCCCTTACTTCTTTCCCCTCTTGCCTTGCAGCGTGCTGGACTCCATTGATAAGAATTGTTCTTAAGGGAGAAATTATATTGCTGACTAATGAGAAATTTGCTGACATTTCTACAAGTGGTGTAATGGACATCTTTGTTGTGTAGTTTTGATGGTGGTACCAATTTTTACATTAACCTTTGTGCACCATGGCAACGGAAGTCTGTGAAGGTATTACTGCAGTAATGGGTGTGGACTCTGATAAGAGGTGTGGCTGCCCTCCTCCCAGATAAAAGGGGACCACCAGATAACGGGGAGCAAACGTCACATTTAGTGCATTGATTTGCACAGGGTAGTACTTCTAAAACGTAAATTTTTTTAACAAATGTACGCAATATCCCCCCCCCCCCCCCCCCCCCCCCCTTTTTTTCCCCCCTTTAGAAAAAAGGACGTATTTACAGAAGTGATATATAATGCATGCAGGTTATACATGTATATAATCTATTGGTTGACTTCTATGTTAGAGTGACCTCACTGACCACGGTTGTATGCGGCTGGAACAAGGTTTTACAATTAGAACGTAAGCTTACGGTATGTATGTCGATACGTATAGACCTTATTCGACCGCAATTATGAATAAATTATTGCGTGACTTGCATGTGACATGATTGATTGTTTATTGAGAAAGGCGTCGCCGTTATTGAGCATGGCTGAACAATCGGATGCTTTTAAGCAGCTTGATGCAGTCGGGAAGTCACGCTATAATGAGAAACTTGGTATGCTAGGCATAACAACAGATCCGTACATGACTCCAAAAGATGCTTGGGACTACAACCCCTCTCGTTGAACTGACGTGTCGTTTCCCGACATTTGTGTGTATTTCATTCATGCTCCTTCTCCGTACACAAAAGATGAATTAAAAGCATACAAAAGTACAGATGCATGTATTTCACTGCGGGATATGTAAGCGAAGTTGAATTGCTAAACACAACGCCACAAACGTGTCTTCTTTCTGCTATGGTACACGTTATATATGCATGTGCATTAATTGTTACTTGTAGTATCAGATGCATTCACATTTTAGGTAAAGCATAGCCAGAAGATGACCTCTCCTCCCTTAAGGCCATGGATAGGCGTTCAGTACGATGGCACTGTTATATGTGCTCATTGCAACTGTATGGCAGGTGCTGGGGACGCCTGTTCCCATGTGGCAGCTTTGCTCTATGCTGTGATGGCAAAGGCTAACCTTACCAAGGAGACTGCCTGCACTTCTGTGAAATGCAGCTGGCTTCAACCATCATGCATGCATATGTGCAGTGTGTGTGTGCATGTGTGCGTGTGTGTTTCAGTGTTTGTGTGTGTGCATGTGTGTAAGTCATTTGCATCCTTCATTTAAATGGTGTACAATTTTTATGTGAATGAATACATGCAGGCCCCTTATGTTCAAGTTGAAGATGTCAATTTTAGAAGTCCACTGGCATGTGATTCACCATGGGCAAAAAATCCTGCAAAGATTGCATCACCTCCCACATCGTTGGAATTGGATAGGTTGTACAGTCAGCTACAAAGTGCAAATCCAAATGCTTGTATATTGTCTGTTGTTCCTGGCTATTCTGGTGCATTTGTCCCAACAATTTGTTTGTCTACTTTGCCACCATTGATGTCTTCGTACTTCAGTGCAGAAAAAATGGATCTACCATTCAGTGACCTCATTGAGCAGTGTGATACAGTCTTCAACTCCCTCTGTGTTACGTCCGAGCAGGCACAAAATCTGGAGATGAAGACAAGAGAGCAGAGTAAGTCCAAACTATGGAACAAGTATAGAGCTGGAAGAGTTACAGCTTCCATTTTCAAGCAAGTATCAGTGTCAGATCCATCTAACCCATCCATCACATTAATAAGAAAGTATGCTATCCAGACACTATCAAATTTCATAGTAATGCAACAAGGTTGGTATGTGCACATTGAGTGTTTTCTGTAATTTTATATGTTACATATTTTCAGCATTGATGCAATGATTAATATTCTTTTGACATCATATAGATGGGGTGTGGACCATGAAAATTGTGCAAGATTGAAGTACACGGAATGTGTTTCTACGCAACACCAAAATTTTCAGTTAATGAAAAGTGGGTTGCTAATACACACTAGCTACCCGCATCTTGGAGCGTCACCTGATGGTGTCATTTCATGTAATTGTTGTGGAAATGGAGTACTAGAAGTCAAATGTCCCTATAATGCTAGACAGCTTTCCCTTGAAGAAGCCACAGATAGCATTGATTGTTTAGAAGTTGATGATGGGGGCGCTCTACATTTAATCAAAACACATCCATATTACTATCAAGTACAAGCACAAATGCATATATCCCAGGCTGTATATGCAGATTTCGTTGTGTGGACTCTAAAGGGAATCCACATTGAACGCATTTATCCATCTGGCTGCTTTATAACCTCAATCATTGGCAAGATAACAACATTTTTTCGTCTATTAATACTGCCTGAATTGATTGGGAAATGGTTCACTAAGAGTAAATCAATTACTGCGAGTACCAACAACTGTACTACCTCATCAAATGCAACAGAATGGTGTTATTGTAAAGTAGATCACGAAGACGATTTAATTGGATGCAACAATGTACAGTGCCCAATTCAATGGTTCCACTTATCCTGTTTAGAAATAGAAAAAATCCCTAAAGGAAAATGGTATTGCCCAGACTGTCGATTTCAATATAAGTGATCTAGTCAGTCACTGACGTATTGCAGATAACACTTCCTTCAGTAGGTAACTCTGTTTGTGTGGCAACTACATGCATGCATGTATGATAACCAGCCAACTTATAAGGTCTGTATTCACTGAGGGCATGCACTGCATGAATCTGCATGTTCTATCACCATATAAGAGAAGTGGCTTACCTTCAAACTTCACACTTTCTTCAATGGCTAGTGTGGCAACTGATACTACAATGTTGTAATTAAGTGGAATGTGATGCCTTGTATGCACTTTCATCAAAAGTAGCACACCTTGTAACTTCAATGGCTAAATCCGTTTGGGTAGCAACTGAAGCAAAAACAATGCACAGTGGTTTAATTCATCAGTCATTGTGGAGACATCAACATGTTCACTGACATTGCTGTCACCAGTTATATCACATTCATTCACATCTACTGTGTCACCTTCATACACATCTACTGGGCCACCTTCACTCACATCTACTGGATCACCTTCATTCACATGTACCATGTCACCTTCATTCACATCTACAGGGTTACCTTCATTTGCATCTACTGGATCCAGGGAATAACTTTTGCACCGATGCATATTCTTTCGTTGGTCATATAAACGGCGCCTGTTCTTTTTTACTTTTGGCATACTCGGAACTGATCTGCAATTAATTAACAAATTAACATGAACATAATAAATGCAACGCTTTGCCAGTTCATGACATACGAAGACGGGTATACGAAGGGTTCAAAACATAATCTCCCAGTGCAGAAACCGTCTTAGAATACACCGAGCGAATTTAAAAAACATACATGTCTAAAGGAATGAAGCTAGCCTTACACAAACCATACTATATTAAACTAAGTGTTTGAACGACAAGTCACTAGGTTCTTACAGGCCATTCAGCAAAAACACATCTCCCAGTGCGTAATGGTGCGCTACGTACAAATTCAGTAACACAGTACCTCTAATGTGTACACGAAGCAACGTAGCCTTACACAAAGCCTTTGTGCGCCATTTATAATAATTTTTCCCGCGTAACAGAGTTCAAAAGTCAAACAACATCGACTACTGGGAATTTTGTAATGGTTACAACCATTTTTATGACATAGAGGCATAGCAAAAAAATACAGCTTTACTTACAACAAAAACTGTCGCACAAACGACTCGTCGATGTCACGTGACTTAATTGGTCAATATTGCTACAAGCGCGTGACATTTATACATTCATATTGCGGTCGAATAAGGTCTATACAGTAGGGACTCACGTATGTGGAAAAATAATATGATTCATCTGGAAGTAAAAGAAACTGTTGGTGATCTTAGCGGACCCTATCGATCGCCCACTTAATGCATTCACAATGAATACGCCGGCTACGTATTCACTGACATATGCTTACACCACCACCACCTGGTCTATTGTTATACATATGGCCCTAACAGTACAAGAGGGCATAGTCTCATAGGGCTGAATTTCTGATCCTGTATGTTTGTGAGTATGTATTGTATAGTTAAAGGGTCATACAATATACAAAAATTAATAATATATGTTATTAAATGTCTCAGGGGCGGATCCAGGATTTCGGGAAGGGGGGGTCTAATAACTATATTCACAAGCGGGGGTGGGTACGGAGGGGGGCGTGCCCTCTACAGTGACAGCCAGGGGGTCTGGGGGAACGCTGATAGTTCCCCCAGTGGGGCCTGGGGCTAAGCCCCAGACGCTTTTCTTACTTTTGCGTTTATTTAGCGTGAAAATACACATACTTTTGACAGTGATATCAACTTGATATTGATAACTATCAACGATTAATAGAAGTCTGCGTGGATAGCGACGAGGAAACTCTTCATTCATACTGCTCAGCAATTAAATTGGTAACGCAAAGCCATTGTGACCGCATGGCGGTGGTCTAAACGACATACAAGTTTTACCTCATATTGGTGTTATATACCTATTTATGTAACTACCTGTTTCCTGAGGAAAAGAACCTGAGATCCCATCCAATTCACTTCTTTACTTCCTGCTCACACCATTTGATCGCGCGGTGGCGGTAATACCATAGATATTCCAGTCTAATATCTATGGTAATACTAACAGTAATAGACCTACTAAATTAACCACGCATGCAAAATTAATTTTGGTTACTTGGTCTTGGAGGGTTTTGGCTTTAGATCCACCTTCAACCGTTCCTGAAAACGTTGGATGAATGGAACGCTAACTCGCGAATCTACTCGCGTTCTACTCGTTGAACGCTTCGTTTTTGAACGCGTCAATCATATCTAATTAATTATTCATAAGTTAATTTATTCATAACTGGTCGGGCCGAGGGGGGGGGGGGGGGGGGGGGGGGGGGGGGGGGGAGGGTCTTTAGACCCCTTAGACCTCCCCCCCCCCCCCCCCCCCCCCCCCCCCCCCCTGGATCCGCCACTGTGTCTAGTTATTAACATGTCTTCATTCACATTTTACTTTTGACTGATAATGATGAATGCATCAAATACAAATAGATCATGCATAGTACTCTAACAGATTAGCTAAAGAGTTGGGTAGAGAGCATCTGAAGCAATCCCGCACTGGTTGTACTTGTTCCTGACCATCAGGATGTACCCACTGTCTCCCCAGCTTTTACCAAAACTGGATGAGAGAAGCACATTAGCACACACTGTAGATGTGTGCTTGCTCACCTGTTCTTCACAAGCCAATAGTCCTTCCCATTGTAGGAGCCATAACCTGTCACCAGCATGGCATGGTTGAGCACGGTGTTGGAGCAGCTTGAGGAATCAAACACTCCACTTTGGTAGAACTAAATGCACACACAGAATGAAAACAATCCACTTTTAGAGTTAACACTGCACTAAAACCTCTGCTGCACAACTCATGCATTCAGATCAAATTTAGTAACACTAACCCTGAATGCATTTGTGTTGGCATCCACAGCTATTGCTACAGGTCCTACTGTTGCCACGGCAGCCAGAAGGTCAGACTCACTGCCAGATGCAATCCTAACGACGCCTGTAGCAGAGGCACCAGAATTTGTACTGTTGTATTGACATGACGATTGCTATATTCGTGGAAGAGGCATTTTGAAAGTATACTGAAAGTGAACTATTATCACCTTTGCTTGAAAGCTGTAGCTGCTCTCTGTGTCAATTCCTCCATTGTCAATCACATATTTCAATGCAGTATAGGTATCTCCACCACTGCATCCATGGTTACCATAGGGCACTATAGCCAACAGTAGTAAATGGGTAACTTTATGTATGCAAGATGTGACAGTCATGAGTACCTGAACAGTCAATGATATTCTGCTCACTGAGAGTGACCTGCTTGTCATTGGCCAATGCACTAGCTCCTTCAAGTGCTCCAGTAGCAGCAAAGGCATAGCTGGCACCACATTGAGCCTGTGTGTTTGCAGGCGTCATTTAATATTGTTCTCCAGTTCTCACACACCCTCTTACCATACCTGGTACTTGATGCTAGTGACTGCTCCCTTTGTCCTCCAATCTATAGACTCTGCATACTGAACCCCTCTGGGAGCTCGGAAGACCTTCAGGCCATGATGGGTGTAGTCTCCTGTTTTGTGCGTCAGATACATTTGATTGTATTCTTCCATGCTCTAATTAAAGAGCATAATGTCATACAAAACGTCATTTGAAACTACAACTACACTTTATACCAGGTCTCCTAGGCTGTTCATGGCAAGGGTGTATCCAAAGAGATCAGAACGTGCATTGTGTTCTTCAATATATTTCTTGTTGGATGACCAAATGGCATGTCGCTCAAGTTCCTCCAGTTCAGAAGTGTAACTCTTCTGGTGTTGGCCTTTCCAGAGGTGCCATTCTTCCACAAACTCATACGACGACAATGCCATCGACAAGCATACAAAACTCGAGAGTATGATGAATCTCATTTCTGTACTCATTTTAGAGTGGCAGTATATACAATCCTACTTCCCAAAGTAGCCCTAGTGGGCAATGCAGTGCTTTTATATCCACACAGGCCTTTTGGTCTTCCCTACAATCAATACTTCCTTTTAAAACACGGTTTTATGTGAATAACCTTTTCAAAGCATTGTATTCAACACCATAGATGGAAGGATAAAACCTCTGTAGACCTTGACATGGGATATTGTGACTTTTTTTGATGTGCATGTGTGTGCATTTGCATTTAATGATTTAGGTGTGGATGACATTTTGTTTCAAGCACCTGAAAACGGCTCTTAATGTATGAGTTCTTTGTGACTGAAACCACAATATAAAATTTAAAGCGGAGTCTAAATTAAAACATAATGAATCATCAATACTGTCAACAACGTTGCTGGGAAATACTATTTATATAAGTCCTTATAAGGCTCTTATTAAAGTGTGGGCACAATGCGGAAGTATAGTGCAATATGATGTGATGGTCAGGTGTCGATGGCCACCTATATATATGCCACTTCGAGGAAAAGTTTTCCCCCACTGTTTAGAAGGTCATTGTTTTAAATTCTAAAATGAAGTATTTAAATTCAAGTAAATTTGGGTGGGATTTGAGGCATCCACAATGTTCACCTTTTCCACTGCACCTGACTGACTATCACATTATAAACAGCATTTTACTTCCTTGGTGCTGTTAATTTAGTAATAGCCTTAAGGGCTTGTAGACATTTCTTACCAGCACTGTTAATAGTATTTCAAATGTTTTTGATGGTATTGATGATTCGTTGTTTTAATTTATACTCTACGTATATATTCTGGTCACACAGAGCAAGCTCTGGCAAGATTGTGAACATTTCATACACACTACAGCCACTGGGAAACAGAGCCATTTTCAGGTGCTTGAAACAAATGTTGTTCACGCCTAAATCATTACATGCAAATGCACACACATGCGCATCAAAAAGTCACAATATCCTATGTCATGGTCTACAGAGGTGTTATCCTTCCATCTATGGTGTTGAATACAATGCTTTGAAAAGGTTATTCACATAAAACCGTGTTTTAAAAGGAAGTATTGATTGTAGGGAAGACCAAAAGGCCTGTGTGGATATAAAAGCACTGCATTGCCTACTAGGGCTACTTTGGGAAGTAGGATTGTATATACTGCCACTCTAAAATGAATACAGAAATGAGATTCATCATACTCTCGAGTTTTGTATGCTTGTCGGTGGCATTGTCGTCGTATGAGTTTGTGGAAGAATGGCACCTCTGGAAAGGCCAACACCAGAAGAGTTACACTTCTGAACTGGAGGAACTCGAGCGACATGCCATTTGGTCATCCAACAAGAAATATATTGAAGAACACAATGCACGTTCTGATCTCTTTGGATACACCCTTGCCATGAACAGCCTAGGAGACCTGGTATAAAGTGTAGTTGTAGTTTCAAATGACGTTTTGTATGACATTATGCTCTTTAATTAGAGCATGGAAGAATACAATCAAATGTATCTGACGCACAAAACAGGAGACTACACCCATCATGGCCTGAAGGTCTTCCGAGCTCCCAGAGGGGTTCAGTATGCAGAGTCTATAGATTGGAGGACAAAGGGAGCAGTCACTAGCATCAAGTACCAGGTATGGTAAGAGGGTGTGTGAGATCCGGAGAACAATATTAAATGGCCCCTGCAAACACACAGGCTCAATGTGGTGCCAGCTATGCCTTTGCTGCCACTGGAGCACTTGAAGGAGCTAGTGCATTGGCCAATGACAAGCAGGTCACTCTCAGTGAGCAGAATATCATTGACTGTTCAGGTACTCATGACTGTCACATCTTGCATACATAAAGTTACCCATTTACTACTGTTGGCTATAGTGCCCTATGGTAACCATGGATGCAGTGGTGGAGATACCTATACTGCATTGAAATATGTGATTGACAATGGTGGAATTGACACAGAGAGCAGCTACAGCTTTCAAGCAAAGGTGATAATAGTTCACTTTCAGTATACTTTCAAAATGCCTCTTCCATGAATATAGCAATCGTCATGTCAGTACAACAGTACAAATTCTGGTGCCTCTGCTACAGGCGTCGTTAGGATTGCATCTGGCAGTGAGTCTGACCTTCTGGCTGCCGTGGCAACAGTAGGACCTGTAGCAATAGCTGTGGATGCCAACACAAATGCATTCAGGGTTAGTGTTACTAAATTTGATCTGAATGCATCAGTTGTGCAGCAGAGGTTTTGATGCAGTGTTAACTGTCACAGTGCATTGTTTTCATTCTGTGTGTGCATATAGTTCTACAAAAGTGGAGTGTTTGATTCCTCAAGCTGCTCCAACACCGTGCTCAACCATGCCATGCTGGTGACAGGTTATGGCTCCTACAATGGGAAGGACTATTGGCTTGTGAAGAACAGGTGAGCAAGCACAAAAGAATGGCATCTACAGTGTGTGCTAATGTGCTTCTCTCATCCAGTTTTGGTAAAAACTGGGGAGACAGTGGGTACATCCTAATGGTCAGGAACAAGTACAACCAGTGTGGGATTGCTTCAGATGCTCTCTACCCAACTCTTTAGCTAATACTATACATGCATTATCTATTAGTACAATGCATTCATATGTATTTTAGTTTAGATCATCATTTTGGATGATGGGAGCAAAGAGAGGATGTATTGATGATTGGAATACTAAATTGAATGCAGGCATATAACAGCCATCTTTGAACCAAGTGAACTGTTTACATGTAAATGTAGCCCCTGTACCGTAGTAAGGTGCCATCAATAACTGAAATATAAAAAGAAATGAAGCAATTGGGTGATGATGTAAGAAAATGACATAGTCCTGTATTTAGCACTTTTGTATAGTGTTGTGCTAAATAGGACACTTTCATTTTTCATTTATTATCACCCTTGTTTTATTCCTTTTGCATTCAACCCAAACCCCATAAGTCCTAACCTTTTCTTAACCAAGATGGCTATGATCTTGGACAATATCTGGTGGTTAATATATCTATCTTGACAAAATTGCTCCATATTGTATTTCTGTGTAGGGTTCTTTAGTTAAGATTCTTGAAGTAGTTAAAAATTTATTGGGTTAATAATTCGTGGCCAAGAATAGTGCCATACCTCTTCCAGTTCCTAGTCCTCCTCGCTTACGACAACAGCAGGCTATGTGATGATGGTGTCAGGTCACAGCATCACCACCTTCGCCACCCCTGCCCTCCAGCCCCTCGTCCTCAACCTGTTCATCCGTCCGGCCACCGCCCAGTCAGGTACGGACCTTGCCACCCAGAGGGATGTGGTGGTGAACATGCTGCTGAGGCTGGTGGAGCACAGGGAGGTGATCTCCCTTGCGCTTGACTGCTACAGTTCCAAGGTCCTGCTCTGGGTGGTGCTGGATACCCCTGATGCCCTGACCCCAGCGTCATTAACCTGGAGACCCTCTTTGCAGCCCTGATGAAGCAGCAGATGCTCACCTCGCTGCAGATGCTGTCCCACTGGCTGGCCCTCCTGTGCACTGTCCTGGCTCTCCTGGTGACTGGGTTCACAGAGAAGGTGCTTTTCTCCACTGTGGAGAGGCTCAAGCTGTGCGTGCCTTCGGTCCACTGCCTGCTGCTTACCTTTGACAGTCCGGTCGCCTCTGTCAGTGCCCCCTGTCAAGACCTGGCCACGCTTCTAATTGGAGCCCTCCATCCTGGCGAACAGCGCTCTCCTGAACATCATGACCTATACTCACCCCCTGGATGACCACCAGCTGCCCACTCTGCTGGCAACCCTACTGCTCATCCAGGCATTGCTGAAAAGTATGTTATTGTTGAGTGTGAAGGGAGGGTGTGTGTACTAGATGGATGAATTTGTATGTGATTGTGTGTGTTTGTATGTACAAGTAGTATGTACTATATGGATGAATATGTGTGTGGTTTGTGTATGTGGGTTTGTGTACATTTATGTGTGTGAGGGTGTGTGGTATGTGATGTGTGTTTGTGTATGTACATACATGTATACCAGATGGATTGTGTTCACTACTTTGCTCATTGAAATTCATCCTCTCCTCCTCCCCATCACCACCTCCCTCTCCTCCCCATCACCGCCACCCTCAGAATCTTACAACAAGCTCAGGACAGACCTCGTTCGCCTTTCCTCGCAGTGCGGTGCCCTCCACACCACCTTCCTCCGCCTCTCCGGCACCTACCCACTCCTCACACTCCACTACATCTGCATGCGGCTCATCGTGGGGCCTCCTGAAGCCCAGTGGATTGTCGCCTTGCTCACTGCCCCCGAGCCCCAGTGTGTCCTGCACCAGCTGACCACAGAGGACAATCTGGACCTCCTCTGCTCCCACTGCTGCCTCCACCTCCTCCCCATCATCAGCAGGGCGGCCTGCCAGGCAGCGTGTGAGGTGCTGTGAGTGCTGGGGAGCATTGAGCCCAGCCTGGCCCAGAGGCTGCTGAATGGAGTGCTGCCTAATAGAGCTAGGTACACGTAGGCCACATACTTACCACACTCACACACATGCACATACATGTACCAATGCACACATGCACATACACACATGCATGCACATACACACATGTACACACACATACACACAAGCACATACACACACATACACACATGTACAGTGTGCACACATGTCACACACGTGCACACCACATGCACACATGTACATACACATACACATGTACGCACATACATATACACACACACATGCACACATACATACGCACACACACATGCACACATACTGTACACACCACATACAGATCTGTGTGCCTAGGTCTAAGCTTGTCTTGCTTTTGTCTGCAGACTCCTTGAACTTGTAGCTGTACTGGAGCACCTCTCAGGAATACCCCTCCCCCTGCCAGTTGTATTGCATGAGGAGATGGTACAAGTGGGTTAATCCATTAGCTCTGGTGTCTGGAAGCTCTTAATAGTGCATCAATTTCAAGGGGTGGCGGGAGGGTGCAGGAGGGGGTTTTGATGTACTTGTATAGTTACATAATCCATGCAATTTTGATCAGTAATGCTCGAGGTTGTGGGAAATATGTCTCCGAGTTTTGGGTTCAACTGAGAAAACGATCAAAAATTTTCAATTACATAAATGAACAGACCAAGTGCATGGAATTGTTACTTGAAATTGAAACATGTGTCAATAAATGGGCTCACATAACGTAGAATTGCCCTTTACTAAATTATACAACATTTTGTAAGGCATACTGCAAAATATGCACAGTATCAATTGCATAGACTGTTCTAGTGTACTTAAAATTTACACTTTCAAGTCCTCATGTGGGCCAAAGTAAATTCGGCGACGATGCTGCTTTTTGTGTTCAGGAAACATTGCCACAAAAAAATTAGACCATCCTCCCATTCGATTACGTATTAGATCAAATTTCTGTGGTTCATTTTCAGCATTAGCAAGAGTTTCTTTATCCACGCATGTTACAGATACCAAGTTTGATCCAGTTTCTCCCTAAGGAAAAGGTGATTAGGATAATTAATACATGTACACTACATGTACGTTAAATTGTGCTCTGTGTTTCTCCGGCATTATTGCCATCATAGGATTGGTCTCAAATTAAACCAAAATTTTTCAGCTGCCCAAAATTTTGTTTGAAAATGTGATTTTACATGAAACAATGACTTGAACTGAAAATTTATTATTGGTTTTGGCATTACGTGTAGAGACAAGATATCATTTTGTTTCTGATAACATCTGCGTATGTGGTATATCCTCAAATTATGGGAGGGAAAGGCTTAATTGATTAATATGATGTACTAGCTCCAAAATACTCTCAATCAGTTCTTAACCACATTCATAGCTTATTGATCAAAGCTGTTGTTACAAGTAGCTAGCTAGTTGACAATGTGATTGGCCTATATTGAGGGTGGGCAGTGCAGGCCCAATCTGCTGCCTCTCCCCTTCCCTTATAAACTAATCAACAAACCATAAATTCCATTTTTTAATTTTATACCTCAACTTTAAAGTAGGCATAAACAAAACAGTGACAGCCTTATGTCAGGATATACAATGTTTGATACACGTGTGATAAAGATAGTTGATTCATCAGTGACGAATCACGGTTCAATAATTTAATGCTAGCTTACCGCCACAAATGCATCAATAAATTGAAGCAAGCTCTTCTTTGGGAAGTTTTCTTCAATAACAAGATCAACCTCACAACCACCGGGAATGTGCCTATGTACAGAAAAATAATATGCGCAAGTATACATGCAGTCTTTAACATACAAATGTAGGTTCTTTTCTGAGTAGGGCTTGAGAGTATTCACAATATCCAATGATTTAGTCCATGGAACTGGCTTGTCCTGTTGAGTAAATTTGTACCAGCATTACGGACAATATAATTACTTTGAAAAATAAAAACAAACTTGAGCATGTGGTTGAGGGCTGCAGTCTGATGCAGTAGGCTGTCCATTGAGGCGCCCATCGGGTGTGGCCCCACAGGCTGCCCCAACACTCACATAGTTCTCAAATGTGCCTGCCCCCGTGATTAGCTGCATCAAAGATGTCACTTCATTAAACAAAATTCTGCTATGCCACTAACTGTGCAATACCTGAAAGACAAATGGCTTTCCTTCTACATCATATTTCTTCTGTAGACCTTTGTATAACTCAGTGACTGGGCTGTTGTACAGGACATCATAGGCTATCTTGTTCATATTATCTGCCAGCCATTCTGCTATTGCATTCACCTGAACAGAATGCTCAGGATGATTAATTGTTTCTTTGGTGAGTGATTCAGAGTGTGGACATGTGTTGCAGCCATCAATATACCACACTGAACTGAACAGCTGCAGTACATGTATGTATCAAAGACCATAAAATCCTGCATCTTAACAATGGCACATTGCCAATAGAGTAATGGACAACATATCCTGGTCAAGATCAGAATTTAACTATACAGTGTAGAGTCATCATATCCTTTAATAAAGAGCAAAAGTTTATTTCAAAGAGACATGTATTTTCTTATAGTCTGTGCTTCTCACCCCTCCCCCCCCCCCCCCCCCCCCCCCCCCCTACACAAATATTTTCATTTTTTGACTTAAAATCCAAGACTGTGGGGCTACCAGGACTTGAATAATTATAAAACAGGTGATTTGCATTCACATCCATCATCTCTCGACTGGCAACAAATTTTGCGATTTGTTTGTTCATTTTTATCAGAATTGAATGCTTAACTATTTGAAGGATGTTGCTAATAACAGTGATATAGATCAGTGTGTAATGACAGGGTCTTGGCAGTATGTAAAACCTGCACATATAATCATATCACAACCAAAGAATACATTGCCTTCATGAACATAATTGTTTTTGAAAATGCATGGAAGGTGCTCTTACCTCACTGTTTGCAGTTGCTGTTCCAAATTTGGGTAGGTCTAGTGCATGTTCTCTCATTGCAAGATATTTTTGAGACCACATTTCAGTCTGAACAACGCCCACATCAACAGTATCATAGAATGGTTCAGTCATACTGAAAAAGGTCCATTAGACATTCAATGCGCGCTTTTAACTTGGATAATGAATCTTATTGAAACTTACTTAAACCCCCAGTTGTTCATCAGAGCCATTCTGAAACTTGTTAGAGAAGTTATTCTATTTTTTCCATAAACCATCTCTTGCACATTGTATAGTGAGTTAACGGTGTTGACAAACCCCACGTACATTGGGGTCAGGATGTGGAACCTTATAACAGAAGAGAACATTGTACAATGCGTTTCTACACCCATTGGGTCTTGCAGTACCTTGACCCTCCATTGCTCATGTCATGTCCTGTATCTACACAACCTTCAATCAGGCAAGAGAGAAGAGGGGAAGGGCATATCTTCCATGTGTTACCATAGCTGCCAAGTATGAGGCTGAATAAGTTTTGTACAAGGTGGCGGAGGTGCAGCAAGAAGATGTCCTGGAAATGCACAGAATGAAGATGTATTTATGATACAACAATAATGGGAAATAGTTTTTTTTTACAAATTAATTGTAAGCGTTTATTAAGAAAAATTCAACTATATACTTAAATTTACTTGTCAAGTTACACTTTTTGACAATTAAATGAGACTGTACTGTGCTTGATTTTAGTTTGCTATTGAGATTAACAAAGTATTTCCACCATTATTTCATCCTACACTAGCAGAACTCTTGATAGTTAGAGATTTGTAACAAAGTCACCCTGTGCAAATACACAATGTGAGCCATTTGAGTGCACAGGTACCTTAAACTGTTCAAAGGTCTTTATGTCTTCTGGCAATTCAGTTCTGTAAGACATAGATCCTCCAACTAGGTTAAGAGGTCCAGCACCTTGGTAGTTCATGCCGCAGTTCAGAGTATACATAACTGCCTATAAATGAAATGCATCAGGGTTAAATATCATTTAACCATTTCCATGAGGTCTCCTAGTTGTAGATGATTTGGCCCTTATGTTAATGGTGCAACGTGCAACACACCACTTAGTGACAAGAGTGCCAAATTATATAATTTGTTGCAGCCGATAACGAATTATGTCTTCTCATGATAATGTAAACTGCTGTGGTTAATTAGAAAATTATATTGCAATGAATTAGTATCAAGTAGTATTACGTTTCAGTGTATCATAGCATTTTATCTTCTTACCATGATCTTCCACCAATGCAATATTTTAGTACTAACCTGCAGCAAAAACACATATCCAAACAGAAATTCAGTCCTTCCTTCATACATCGGTTCAAAGCATCCATCAGCACAGTAATCACGTGCCACTTCATTTAGATCCAATGGAAGAGGCCGACCAGACCTCAAGAAGGATTTCGTCAATGCTTCCAGTAACCCTTAAAATAGCACGACTCAGATTAGACACTATTTAAATTTATTTGAGCACATAAATATTATTCTTTATAATTATAGTGAGTTCATAAAATAAATCTGTCTCCACATGCACATTGTTTTTGCTATACAATGAATGAACCAGAAAATTGGAGACAATTACGAGAAGTGAAACCATACGTACTTACAATCATTTGTATTTTTTTACACATGTTTTTGATATGCAATACAATTGACTACATGGGATAGTCATCCTTATGGTATGGTCTTCAATTCATCGTTAGTTGGTATTCATTATGAAACCATAATTACATTCCATAGAATAGCGAAAATATTGTTTATATACATACATTAATAGAGCCGCAAAACTATGTTTTCCTACAGGTGAATAAAATTTCACATTTTAAAGTTAGGTTCAGGAGTATATTAATGCGCAGTCTTTTTTATTAAAGAGTGCTGTATCTATGGTGTAGAAATGTTCATGTTCAGAAAGTATCTGGTCTGCTTACGATTAACCAATTTTAAAAACCAGTTTACATGGCTTTAATACGAAGAATACATACAATGAATGGCATTGCAAAGTAGCTACATTTTGAACACTCCTGTCTAATACAGCACTCTTTGAAACATCATGCATCAATAAAAAAGAAACAAACCTGTGACCCATAAGCTTTAATTAACATGGATAGGCAGTGGCGGATCCAGGGCGGGGGATGAGGTGGGGGGGGGGGGGGGAACAGAAGGAGCGTACCCCCCTCCCCGATTGTAAATATGAATTTAATTAAAGGCAGTCAACTGCACCAAATATTTGGAACTTAAACTAACCCATCACATCAGTGTACATGCCCAGTCTAGTCCTTGCATGTATATGTGCTAGCCATACGCTCTGGCCAGCCTTTTGCTATACTCTGTCACTTGCAGCAGACATAAACCGTCAGAAGGCGTATGTTTGTAAAGTGTTTTGGGCTCATCTATAGCTATATAATTATCTTATGAAATTGAATGAGATGTTCTCGAAGAAAAAAAGTACACAAGCAGGTAATTGATAGCCAAACAGATCGAAGCTAACAGTGAACAGGATATACAGTGGAAACAAAGGGGGATGTATCCAAATGTTAATAAAATAATTCATCTTCTGCTTTTGACTTAGGTAACATTTAGTGGTATTGAGAGAGCTTATCAAAAATGCATCTCTAGGCACAACTGGAGAAGGCTACTGTGAACACGATGATTTAGAATTGAATAGCCTTTATGGACAAGTATGCAAAAAGACAACCAAGAAAAATGTTATTGCTCAACCTACTGGAATGAAGTCAACATTAGACCTTTCTGAAACTTAATAATGCGGAACTTGCAAAGTTTTGCCCCAGACCCCCAATGGGGGCGCTTACAGCACTCCCCCATGCCCCCTAGCTGGAGCAGGAGGGACCACGCCCCCTCCCACACCGGCCCCCTTCCTTACCCTCTGCCTATTGCGCCCCCCTAACTTAAAATCCTGGATCTGCCACTGACAGGCACATGAATAAGCCACAATTGAAAACACAGGTCATTTCCTGCTATCTACATCAGCTTACTGGTCATGATGTCAAGTCTCAGGAATGAAAATACAAGCATGATTCTCAGCAAGCAACACATGTATTGCTGCATGCAAAATAGTCTTGACAAATTTTAATGCATTAGTTTGCGTAGGCATGGCATGCATTGGCTTGCATGAGGTATCATGTTCATACAGACATTTAGGTATATACAATGTACTAAGGGTTGTACTCTACACAATGCAGCTTTAATCAAAAGCTCCCTTACCTTCTACCATCCTGTCATCATGGTATAGAATGGGATGTGCACCCCCACTTAGTATAGACTTGGCAGCAGCTTCCCTGAATTCTAGTGGTGTGTGAGGCGTCAGGCGAAGTGACACACATGGAGCATTGAGAGGCAGTCGACGGGATGCATTCAGGCACATCATGGTGACATCATTGCAGGCATCCTTCCCATCAGGAGTATACCCACCAAGAGTCACCTGCACGAGAGGCACACAGCACAGTCATCACTATTGTATTCATCACGTAAACATCAGTGACTAGACATCAAATTCCATACACTTTCCTTTATTGTACCTGCTGTATCCACTGATTCATGGAATCACCAGTGGCAAATGGACCTCCCCTTCCAGTCACAGCAGTAGAGCCGTACGTTACATGACCATAGGGAATGTTGTAGGCATTAAGAACAACATGCTCATCCAACTTGATGAAGAAGCTATCGATGATATCCTGAGCCTGAAATTTAAGGGAATGAATACAGTTTGGCACTTATAATATTTTGAACACCTTCTCTTTTGTGATAACATGATTGGCTATGTCCCTTTTGTAGTATGGCAGGAGCAGCTGGTCCAGTCGTCCAACAGAGACTGCTTGACCAACAAGATGCAAGCAACAATGCATGCTAAATATCAGCTGTGCTGCATCACTGTACAGATGTTGATTTGTGCATAAGGACACAATTATATGCAAATAACAATAGCAACTAGTCTATAAAAAATGATTTGACTTACTGGAAACTGTAATTTGGTTTTCCAAAAGCCAAATGTTCCATTCTAGTAGAAATTTCTCTGAGGTTTATCCTATCCCTGAATAATAATGCCTGTTTTATTTATTATAAGCAGAATTCCTATCATCTACATACAAGATGGTTTGATGATTAATATTGTGATCATGTACCAATATCTGAATAAACTTTGATCTAAGGGATTAATAAGGAACCTGCTCTATCATTGCATCAGCTGGTCCACACTGATCGAGTGAGAACTTTTTTCTTACGTATATAAGGAACACATTGAGAATTGGGATGATATTCTAATCATGAGACATGAGATAGAGCAATAAACATTTCTGAAAAAACTATGCCAGGAACCTAAACCAATATATGGGAAACTACAGCTGCAAATTGGGTATCACATGACCTCAGAAAATGCTACTAGAAAACACAAATATTTTTATTGCTCTTTGTCATTTAAGGCAGCTGTTATATTACTAATAGAAATACCACCAAGCATATGAGAAGGTAGGTGGCTTTGAACGAATGAAGAGACATACTCTGCATCTGTTGTGTTAGGATCCAAATTAGATGCTGTTGTTCGTGCAAGCATGCTATACTTGATCAAGTAGCGTTGCACACCCTGATAAGAGAAGATTAAAATCTAATGCACATATACATGTATACTTTATTATTACCTCATAGGCCAGAATAGCACTATTATAGAACTGCTTTTGTTCATCTGTCAGCTGAGGAGCACTCAATTTTTTCTTCAGTTTTTCCAGCATTCCACGTACTCCCTAAAGTTACAATATGATAAAAATCTAATCAACATTCAATTTACTGTACCAGTTCCAGTATGTATCGATGTCCAGGAACAATGTGGCCCATGTTACCAAACTCAGTGAGACCCAAATCCCATGAGAGTCGCAGTTCACTGTCCAGTAGATATGGCATCACCTCCTTCCCACTTCCAAATGACAGTCTGTCAGTCACACCAACTATCAGTTCCTATAATAATTCAAAATTAAATTCGTTACACTGTTTGATAATGAGTGCTACAAGTACCTTTGGATTGATTCTGAAAGTATCAAATTGTTTGGAATTGCCATAAACATTCCCATCTGGTGCTGGAAAATTACTGTTGAAAGGTGGTTATAAGAAAATGTGAATTTAATACATTGAATGCTTGTGTTACTGTGTTAGATTTATAAGAATTTGTGCAAATTGACTTTACTCTAAGCACTTCATAATTACAGTAGGGTCATAAGTCACAGTCATGGATAAATAATTAGACTCACTCGTTGCTTGTAAGCACTGAGCCAAGCATTTTTTTATAGCTCAAACCCTTTCGGTATGGAATTGATGACTTGTCAAAAGACTTCAGTTCTTCTCCATCTAAGAACATCCTTAGGTGTGGCATGCGTGGAACATCAAACTTGTGAACCCTGAAAGAGCAAATATGCATTGAATTGGCAATGATATGGTATTGTTACCATGTTGAATGCCACCGCTGAAATGTACTGCTTAAAAGATGTAGAACTCGTTTTGATGGTGGGTCACCTTCTGCATACTGATTTGTGGTCATGTGGTAGAGATACTGAATATGGTTATAAAACAGCAATGGATTTGAGCTTTTGTACTTCATCCAAAATGGAATTATTGGGTACATTGTACTCTCAGTAAATGATGGTATACAGTTCAACTCATGAGTACTAGGGCAATACAGAAATCCACCCGCTTCACCTTGAACATGTGTGAGTAGGAGATCATGTGTGAAATCTGTATTAGGGTCTCCAAATATCCTTTGAAATATTTCAAAGAATCGTCGAATGCTCTTTCCAAATGCAGCAAAAAAAAGCCCTTGTTCAAGATGAGAATCAGATGTAACAATTGGTAGTGCTTGTCGAAGGAATTCTACATTGGAACCATCATCTGGCCTCACATTTCGTGCCCTTTTCACATGTGCACGTTCCTCAATGTTAGCCAAGGTCTCACTGTATGTTCCATCGTGACCAATCATGTTCTCTTTGACAGGAATGGGAGACTCGGAAAAAATGACAACATCAAACTTAAATTGCTGGATGAATGCAAAAGTCCCGCCTTCACAATTTGACTCTCCATCTTGGTATGAAGCTCCAGACAGAAGCACCTCCCTACAATGTGAGCATTATGAAAATAGCTAGTCACTTCACACAATTATTGCAAGGTTATTATGCTGGTCATTTCAAAAAAACCTAGAAGTGTATGATAGGCAAGTTGCTATGCGAACACCACATATCAACCCCACATTGTTAACTGAAGCAGAATTACCTTTCCAATGACATCGCATCCACAGCGTTGCTGATTCCATCTAAAAAATATCCTCCAAATAACTTGCCGTCATTTTTTTTGTATGCTGATGAAAGTGTATTTCTTAATCCATTGTGATCACAGAAGTCTGTAACAGACTATATTTAAGGAAACTAAACACTTGTTCTTGTACAAAGCATCATATATTTACCTTGACAAGCACGTCGCAATATTCTTTTTCTGTTCCTTTAATAAAAAGCCACATGTGTATCTGAGGGGATAAAGATGTGATTATAAAAATAATAAATGACATGCAACCATTTGAAAGGGCAGTAAGATGACAACCATATACATGTATATTGTTATTGTATTACCAAGTACTACCTTTGTATAAAAAGAGCAGCAGTTCATAACTTTAAAACCTGCTGGACACACCTAAATGTAATGCACCATCAACATTTGGCCAATGTAAGCCTTGGCAAATTGATTAAAGGCATCTATGAAGCAGCATTCCACTAGATCAACAAAGCATCATGTAAGTCTCTTCATGTATTTCACATATTGTGACACATAAGTAATTGAAGCTTCATAATTGGATTAAAGAGGAAGAAGGGTTGGTTTATGGTACAAAGATGCACAAAGTACATCCAGAAAAAAATTCTCCCATCACGAAATACTTATTAATAATAACACAAAAAAGTATCACCTCAGACTGTTCCAACTTTCGATGCTTAACAAGAAAGTTGTCCTTTTGTATATCAGAAACAGCCTCAGCTACTGGTCCACTTGGCTTGAGATTACACAGGTCCAACCACTGTACCCAGATCTTAGGATCAAACCCCACATTGTAGTCAACAACAGATTCTTTTTGGGGAACATTATATCCATTACATTGTTCTGTTGCAAGATGAAATATGAAAATGAAGTGTAATAACAACATCATCCATGACATCTGTTGCATTGCAGGCAAAATTTCATACAATATTTTAGTCCTACAGAGAACTTGTATTTTGTATACTCATATTAAATCTCTTGAGCAAAGGCAACAATAAATAAATTATCAGATGGTCAACTGGTGGAACATTCATACAACTGTACATTCATACATGTAGTCAGCTACATTTGCTAGCAACTCCAAATACCAAACACTGCTACTTACCAGTCATTTTTTTCAGAAGTGATATGCATTCTCTCTGCAATGCTTGTGTGAGTTTTTCATTAGGGAATGCTATAGTAACATGGCAACCATAATCAGGAAAAAATGGTATAGCTCGTTGAAATGGTAAATATTTAAATGACTTTGTGTGAGGGATAGTGGTTTGTTCCTCATAGATTCCTAAGAGCTTGCTCACAACTGCCAGAACTGATAAATGCAAGTGACCCTTTTGCTGCTGTAGTGACCGAAGGGCAATAACTACATCTTTACTCAGTACATTTGGGTCAGCCAGAGTCAATAGTAATATTTTTAGTAGTGATTTATAGAACACGTTCGATCCAGGATTCTTCAAATCTTCTATTTCATTCTTAAACATTCCTGGTTCACCCACAGGTTTAGGAAAAGTTGTCTGCTGATGTTTTGGTTCACACGATGCCACAAGGATTTCTATAAGCAACCAACACCACTTGGATTCATCAAAAGATTCCTTGCCAGTGAAAACATCACACCTTTCAAGCTGCAAGGTACATACAAAATTTCACATCATGCATGCTAATTAAAACACATGTGAAGATTATAATTGCACCAGAATTTAATACTGATTCAGAAATACCTAGTGTCACTGTACCATAACGCTAAGTGACCCCCACAATACCATTTAAAATCGAACAAATCCATGCAAACTAGTGTTGAGGTTATAGTGGTGACGTGTTTCAGGTCTCGACTCTTGACACTGCAATACATTTCAAACTTTCATCAGTACAACAGCTGATGTCATATATACAAGGGGTACATGCCACAGAGATTTATTAAGCGAGGCAATTTGATTATAATTATATGGGACAGTCTATAAAAATTGCACGTTGTACTAAACAACACATGCATCTTCGCGACGGTACTAAATTTTCCTTTCAAATTTCGTACACTTGTTCCCACACCATTTCTCTGTGTGAAAATCGATTTTTGTGATCTACACCTTTTCCGTGCCGTGGATACAACAATCGTTAACCCCGCGGGTTAGAAATCCACATTTCTCCACGTACGAGTGCGTCAAATTTGGAGTGTGCATAGAGGAGTCCTGTAGCTATTGATTTGTTCTGTTCGTTAGTTCCTGAATCATCCGTTACGGAGATACAGTTCAGCAAACTACAGGCACATTTTCCCGCTTGATTCGCGCCAATGATATAATCACCGCCTTCCCATACACTGAGCGGGACGCGATTTGCCAAAATCATTGGCGCAAATCAAGCGGGAAAACGGGCCCGTAGTTTGTTCAACTGTATCTCCGTAACAGATGATATAGAAATTAACGAACAGAACAAATCAATAGCTACAGGACTCCTCTATGTGCAACCCGAATTTGACGCGTTTTCAACACTCGTACGCGGAGAAATGAGGAATTCTAACCAGCGGGGTTAACGATTGTTGTATCCACGGCACGGAAAAGGTGTAGATCACAAAAATCGATTTTCACACAGAGAAATGGTGTGGGAACAAGTGTACGAAATTTGAAAGGAAAATGTAGTACCGACGCGAAGATGTATTGTTTAGTACAACGTGCAATTTTTATAGTGATAAATTATAACCCCACAAGCCCGATTTTGCTGGACACTGTCCCAGTTATAACAAGATATAAAAAACATTCTCTCTGAGAAAGTTAGTGGTATATAGGATTTGAAGGCAATGGTGGTGTAAAAAGAAAGGGAACAAGGGATTCAGTGGAGATACAATGATTATTCCTATATTTAGCAACATAATTGTAATGGCGTTCTATATACAGTGCTAAATATAGGAATAATCATTGTATCTCCACTGAATCCCTTGTTCCCTTTCTTTTTACACCACCATTGCCTTCAAATCCTATATACCACTAACTTTCTCAGAGAGAATGTTTTTTATATCTTGTTTCATTCATTTTTTTAAATAAGTGACTGACTACTATGTACATGTAGTACAATGTAGAAGCCGGTAACTGAATACGATTGTATCCATGTTTATTTCCTAGCAACACGTTATTTACAGTTATGTTACATTTGCAGCTGTTCCATTAGTTCGAAACTTGCGCGCCAAGCTTTCCCTCTTAGAAGCTCGTTTCTCGTCTGAGTTCAGTTCATAACGTCGCTTCTTAGAAGCTCGCACCGCAACAGAATTCTTTTCCTGTTGCCACCTCTTAGAAGCTCAGTTCGACTCCAGATTTGCTCTGTACATATCACGAGCAGACGCCCGCCTTTGTTCAGCATCAGCATCGTACCGAACTAGGGAGGACTCTAACTCATAGTCTCGACTTAGGAGGTATTCCTCTCGTCGCTTAGCTTCCCTCATTCGTAGCCGTAAAGGCTGAGCAAAACTAAAAACACAAATGAAACTCACACCTGTTCCATGCCAATCATACACAATCCACAATTCTGAAGCATTGTCATGGAAACGGTTTTAATATAGCTAACTCTCTATATTACGTACGATTACGTACTGATATCTTGGCGCGCGAGAACAGCTGCAAATTACGTATATTGGTTACATCCTTTATTTATATATCTGATACCTGAAGATGTATTGTCAGCATTTTCTACGATTTTTGGTGTAACTGGTGCTCTTTAAAACCTTTCCTAAAGACGACGACTATGGACAAATCAAGGCCTAGGAACGAGAACTACGACCTTCTTTGTTCTCGTAAAGTAAACGGTCTAGCGACTTGAACAAAGCATGAAAATGATCGTCTTTCCATTGTGGATCGATAGCAATAAAGAGTTACACTATCCGTTTCTCGGTTCGTGAGTTATATGCGGGACGCGTTTTTTAATGATATTCATGATACGGCACAAATCCTATATGAGAGTTACTGCCGTAACTCAACTTGAATGTCACTGCTGCGGGTGGATTCAGAATTGTTATTAACTATGCGACATGACCTAGAAGATGTGCAGCTGAACCAGCAGTAACTGCATGCAAGTATATAACAAGTATCTCTACAACACACTTCGAAGTACCCTGTAATTACGTGTTGAGTGCGCTCCTAACTCTGGACCTAAGGCATTATTAGTTGTATCATGACTCCCTACTTTTGCTACTATTTAGGTTGTGCCACGAACGTTCGACATGCAGCACAATACATCAGCGTATAGCAAAAGAACGCCCCTAACTACATATACAGCACACTTGCTTAAATATTGCATACACATACAATAAGGTCCGCATTTATACAGTAGCGCGGGGCTCTGAGATCTAGAATTGAGGACAAAGTTATAAGACTGACGTATTTGGGTCTGGGTCAGGGTTAGAAACCAGCAACATGTTGCATGCAATTCAAACGAATTTCAGTAGAGTTTTGCTGAACTTTTACCCGTTTCATTCAAGTTTTTTTTTCTTCTTTGGCTTGATATAGCTATCCATAAAATATTATAAACCATTAATCTATCTTACCTGTACTCGGCGCAGTACATCAACGGGAAGAAGAGGCGGCGAGAGATTCAGATAATTTGCAATGGCGTCGGCGACAAATGAAGTTGAGGCGGCCATACTTGTTCTCTCAGTGAAATAGGCTTTTAACGATCGATACAATATTGTTTTGACTTTTATACAAGTCCTATGCCGGTGTGCCGCTGAAGGTGGACAGGACGCGACGTGGGCAGATGGCCGGTCGAATGCGGCCGGCTCAGGGCCGTCGCCGCACTACAGTGGTTACAATGGACCTTTTGCCTTCTGACGTCACAAATTAATTGGTTGTGTTTGATACAACATAAGTCCTTATAGGAACTTCACGAAGAAACACAGCAAGTACTAACTACTAAATTAATGTTAAATGAATGCTTGACTATATTCCAAAATGAAGTACCTTCGCCAGTTACGGTGCAAATGTTACAGCGCTCACAAGTTACCGGAAGTTGCCCCCCCCCCCCCCAAAAATCGAAAAGCGCGACTTCGCGTGTCTCATTAGCAACTTCCGCAATGTTTCGCTGCATACAAATCCCTTATACAGAGCTTCATCGTGAAATACAACAAAAATGAAACGTGTGGTAATTTACTTCTCAATAAAAATTTAAAAGGAAAAGCATGTAGGAGCTATGATGGTGAAGTTATGCCATTTTTAAAGGTGCCCCCCCAAAATTCATGCGTGACGTCAAAGGCAAAAGGTTCATTAGAACAACACCGTTAATGGTTTTGGAACTACTATCCACACTTCATCATCAATGCTACTAAATTTGTGTAAACGCTCACATATCCCAAATCTGGTAATGCTTGGTGCTCCCATCAGTGATATATAAAGTTCTGTTCTGCCTTTGTTGAAGAGAAGCCCAAGAACTACTGCAACTACTTCCCAAGTTGCATGATACGATCCTCAAGAAGCTCTCACCTACACCCCTGATTCGCTCTGATAATAAGGCAGTAGTGGAATCTTTCTCATCCCTCACCAAAGCAGGCTTCCTTATCTGCAGTCCTTGAAGACCAAGGGTCCAAGACCAAGCAGCCCTTTGGGAGGCTTCTCCACCTACTACCAGATCGATGCTTTTGGCTGTGACTGCCCCAGGAGCTCCTGATCGGTTAAAAGTAACTGCATCCCCTGGTACGTGATCTGGGTTTGCGGCTGTCCCCATGTAGGTGAAGGCAAAGTTCTTGTGGCTGGGCCTCCCACACATTGAAGATAACTGAGAAGACATTAGGACTTTAGGGCTTAGGGCTTAGGGTTATGAGGCGCAGTGAGGCGCAGAGCGCCCGACGACGCCGACGTTCGAGGTCAAATTACACCCACGGTGACACTCTTCGATCGTTGCACCAAACGGGTCCGATTTAGATACGCTCGTCCCCATTCCGCTTCGAGGGCGAGGCGCCCGCGCGCCTCTGAAGTTACTAATCTGATTCAAACCTGGTGGGTGTACCAAGGGTGGGTCACAATCTGAATTAGAGTAACTGATAACAACAATCTGATTGTGGTCTGCGCCTCAATCTGATCCACGATTTAATAACAGCTTGACCCATGATTGGTAAACAGTTTGACCCAGGATTGTGCTCCCTCGTTCCAGACCACTGTTGCTAGTAAATCAATACTCGTAAATCGAAATATCTGAACACTCTTTCTCTGATCTATGGTGCGACACATTCGAGCTCTGTGGTATTGTAGTGCCTTAAAAAAGATCTCATCTCGACCTCCTCGCGCGCCTGGCTCTCTTTCCGTGATCGTTTTCCCCGTGAAATGTAATATGTCAATGGTAAGGATTTGGGAATGTCTGATAATAATGCACACTACCTGGTTACGCAGCCGCGGTGTGTGCATAACAGGACAAAGGTATGCTGGTTGGTACGAATTAGCGCGAACTTATATACTCCTCTTAGTTTCTGGGTCACATCGTAGCATTGTTATGCAAATTTATAGAAGCGACACGTGCTAGAAGTACTGACGATATAAGAAAAACACTTTTGTGGAAGCTGAGAACGTTCGCCTGAGCCCTCGTGTACCATCCATTAGAGAAGCTGTACACGCTGCTGATATTAAACCAAAAGGTATTTTTGTGTATATGTATAATATATATGTATATTTTCGTGTAGGAATGTACACAGGATTGGGGGCCCTGCTTTATCTAAGATTGAGGAGGGGGAGCCATGAATGTGTGTGTGTGTGTGTGTGTGTGTGTGTGTGTGTGTGTGTGTGTGTGTGTGTGTGTGTGTGTGTGTGTGTGTGTGTGTGTGTGTGTGTGTGTGTGTGTGTGTGTGTGTGTGTGTGTGTGTGTGTGTGTGTGTGTGTGTGTGGTGTGTGTGTGTTGTGTGTGTGTACATTTGTGTGCATGATGTTACAAATGTGTTTATACAATCTTTTGTGTTTTAGGTTGAGTCATTCAATGCAATTGTCAGAGCACAGAATATTTACAGCAACTGACTTTCATCATTTATCTGTACAGCAGCATAAGAGTTACCTGTCTGATGCCTTTACCACAGATTCCACAGAAAACACATAAATGTTTCTTTTGTTTAGGTGTGGTGATGATTTGAAGATCTTCAACAATGTTTCCATTGAGAAACTCATGCAGTGTAGGCCTGCAGAGGTTTATATTGTCCAGGAGCACTTCAACTGAAATGTAAGCACACCTTTATATACATTTCTGATCTGGAGGGAGAGGGATGGGGGTGGGAAGGGGACAGCCCCACCCATTATGCCAGCTTGGGGGGGGGGGGGGGGGGGGGGTCCCCCCTTTTCCCTTTCTCCCAAGAAATCACAGACCATGATGGTCTGGAGAAAGAAAAAAAAAAGGAATCACCAACCAAGTGTGTCTTCACACACCACGAGACATTTCTTCTATCAGACTGCGCATGTGTAAGGTACCTCCCACATTAACCTACGTTAACTCGTTCACCTTCATATACATGGGCATATGTGTTACATATAGGCTTAGCATATTAACTACACAACTATCAAGGGGTTTCAAAACTATAAATAGTGCTAATATTCAAATCTTGCACAGCCTACCAGAGGATTTTGTTGTGGGTATCGTTCCATCCATCTTTTGTCAGGTAAGAGCATAATGCCGGTGCACCTTAATATAATATGATGTGTTTTATATTCCCAGGAGAATGTTTAATGTCTTGCACTATGCCAGAGTTCTAACTCAGCCAGACTCAACTCAGCCAACACAGTAAGCCTCAACTCAGCTCTGTTGCCCTCAAATTCCAGCTTACCTCAACAGCCTGCTTGAGCTGCTTCACACACTCAACTAAGTCTCAGCTCAGCCTGCCTCCACTCAGCTATTCTGGGAAAACCTTCTGTCTGTTACTTGTTGGATTACATCATCCATGCACAACGTTCGTAATGGCTACAGAGTATGTCATTCAGGAATAAACTAGGTACGTGTAAATTGGCATTTTTTACCAAGAATATGTTACCATGGATTGTAACTAGGTTAAACAGGCCTGCCGTTCCCATTGTTCCCAACTGTGCAAATTTGAAGAGAGATTGAACAGAAACTCGCCAATGAGAAGACTCTAACGTGATTGGAGTAATATGCTGTACTGCTGAGATGTGTAATTGTATATTATTTGTAACGCGTATATTATATTGTTTTTATTTGTAATCTTTTGCGAATCGAACTACAAAAAAACATTAAGGGCTGGGAACGCGGTACACGGCCAACAATTTGAGTCCGTATCGGAAGCCTATACACTGGCGTGATGTCAACGTGACCATAGTGACGTATCATTGCCGATCGGCACCGCTTTTTTTTTTAACGTAAGATTATTTGGCGTATCAGTAGCGTGAACGGGTCCAATTTAGGAGCGTGAACCTTGGCGTAACGCAAGTCTTGAGAAAAATCCGATAGAGCCAGGTCCGTTGAGAGCTGGCATGGGCCCCAGGGCTATATAGTCCTTCCGGGCCCCATTAATGATTAATGGTCCCCATTGGAATGGGTGTGGTAGATATAAAACACCATACGGGGGGAAATAAATATATCCTTTCGTGTATTGGGTTATAAACGATATTCAAAAAATAAATAAACAAGCTTCCCCTCTTAGAAGCTCGTTTCTCGTCTGAGTTCAGTTTATAACGTCGCTTCTTAGAAGCTCGCACCGCAACAGAATTCTTTTCCTGTTGCCACCTCTTAGAAGCTCGGTTCGACTCCAGATTTGCTCTGTACATATCACGAGCAGACGCCCGCCTTTGTTCAGCATCAGCATCGTACCGAACTCGGGAGGACTCTAACTCATAGTCTCGACTTAGGAGGTATTCCTCTCGTCGCTTAGCTTCCCTCATTCGTAGCCGTAAAGGCATTTTGACAAAAACAACTTCGCTAGCTAAAAGTGGTGAGCAAAACTAAAAACACAAATGAAACTCACACCTGTTCCATGCCAATCATACACAATCCACAATTCTGAAGCATTGTCATGGAAACGGTTTTAATATAGCTAACTCTCTATATTACGTAGCGATTACGTACTGATATCTTGGCGCGCGAGAACAGCTGCAAATTACGTATATTGGTTACATCCTTTATTTATATATCTGATACCTGAAGATGTATTGTCAGCATTTTCTACGATTTTTGGTGTAACTGGTGCTCTTTAAAACCTTTCCTAAAGACGACGACTATGGACAAATCAAGGCCTAGGAACGAGAACTACGACCTTCTTTGTTCTCGTAAAGTAAACGGTCAGGCGACTTGAACAAAATCGTCTTTCCATTGTGGATCGATAGCAATAAAGAGTTACACTATCCGTTTCTCGGTTCGTGAGTTATATGCGGGACGCGTTTTTTATAGATTTCATGATACGGCACAAATCCTATATGAGAGTTTGCCGTAACTCTCGATTATATATATTCTCGTACCTAGCACGACCCAACTTGAATGTCACTGCTGCGGGTGGATAACTCTGGACCTAAGGCATTATTAGTTGTATCATGACTCCCTACTTTTGCTACTATTTAGGTTGTGCCACGAACGTTCGACATGCAGCACAATACATCAGCGTATAGCAAAAGAACGCCCCTAACTACATATACAGCACACTTGCTTAAATATTGCATACACATACAATAAGGTCCGCATTTATACAGTAGCGCGGGGCTCTGAGACTGAATTGATGACAAAGTTATAAGACTAACGTATTTGGGTCTGGGTCAGGGTTAGAAACCAGCAACATGTTGCATGCAATTCAAACGAATTTCAGTAGAGTTTTGCTGAACTTTTACCCGTTTCATTCAAGTTGCATGCAAGTGATGCAACATGCTTGTATTACTACCACCGCGTAAGTTTTTTTTTCTTCTTTGGCTTGCATGATATAGCTATCCATAAAATATTATAAACCATTAATCTATCTTACCTGTACTCGGCGCAGTACATCAACGGGAAGAAGAGGCGGCGAGAGATTCAGATAATTTGCAATGGCGTCGGCGACAAATGAAGTTGAGGCGGCCATACTTGTTCTCTCAGTGAAATAGGCTTTTAACGATCGATACAATAATTGCAATATTGTTTTGGCTTTTGGCTATACACTTTTCATGCAGTTTTATGGAGTGTTTTGAGCATGATATTATAAAAAAGCGTTGGCTTCTGGGGCTCCGCCCAAGACCCCGCTGGGGGAGCAGGCCCGTAGGCTGATCGGGAGACGGGGGGGTTCGGGAAAGCAATAAGGTGGAACTGATTAAGAGCGCGGGTGGGAGCAGGAGGGGGCGTAGCCCCCTCTCGCCCAGCTAGGGGGTATGGGGGAGCGCTGTAAGCTCCCCCATCGGGGTCTGGGGCGAAGCCCCAGCCGCTTTGCAACTTTTGCAATTTTTCATCCACAAAACATAGCATAATTGCATAGAAACATGGATATAGCCCAGTTTGTGTTCCCGTTCAATAATGAAGTACATATAGGTCTGCCTTGCGAGTTGCGAGTCTAAAGGCTGGCATACACGGGGCAACTTCCGGGCGATTTGTCGTATGCAACTCAAATGACTACATGTAACAGTATATGCTAGTTGGGCGTAGCCCGACCTTCGCGTATCCGCCAATACGCGAAGGTCGGGCTACGCCCAACTAACAGTATGCATGGGTAAAAGTTCCGCAATTCTTGATCGTATGCGGAACTTTTACCCATAGTTGCACGGAACCCGTAATTTAATTCACGGACCCTCCCCCTGTTCCGCCGCTGCTGTTTGTTGTGGGTGGGACGTGGGCGCCCCATTTTAGAATGGATGTCCCGCGGTTGCTAAGCCTGCATGTATTGTTATCTCGTTCTCGCGGGCTATAGCTATATACATGTACATGTATAGAAGTTATGAATAAATTATTTTGATGGCAAGCGGAACTAGTTCTGACGAGCGGGGGGGGTCGACCGAACCCACCGACCCCCCCCCCCCCCCAGCCTACGGGCCTGGGGAGCTTACAGCGCTCCCCAAGACCCCCTAGCTGGGCGGGCGGGGTGCCCCCTCCCGGACCCTCCCCCTAATTATTATTCATTAACAACCCCCCCTTTTCTGAAATCCTGGATCCGCCCCTGCAGTTACCAAAAAGCCCTGCCCTTCACTGATCAGTGAAAAAGGTGTATTGCGCTGGCTCACAGCCCTTATTGTGCCTACATGTTTCAGGTAATGGACCTGCAGGTACAGTCATGAGGTTCATCAGTTAAATGAACAAGTAGATGATATATATTACATACCTATTAAATCAATCCCTATTTGACTCCATACTTTGCTGGGACAGAAGATGGTTATGCTCTGCATAAAGGGGCCTTTAGAGATCCCCTTTGTCTCCAATATGGCTGGCCTACACCACTTTTACCATCTCACTGTGTTTGTGGGCACAATTTCACTGTTGAACATGCTATGAGTTGTCCGAATGGAGGTTTTCCTTCAATCCGCCATAATAAAATAAGAGACTTAACAGCTAAAGTTCTCACAGAAACTTGCCACAATGTTGGGATCGAGCCACCACCTACAGCTGATAAGTGATGAACATTTTCGTCACAAAACAGCAAATTCTGAAAATGGTGCACGGCTAGATATTGCAGCTGACAATTTTTGGGGAAATGACAGACAACAGGCTTTCTTTGACATACGAGTATTCAACCCACATGCCCCATCTTATCGTAACAAGTCCCCAATGCAGTGCTACAAGTTGAATGAGCAAGAGAAGAAGAGGGCGTATGAAGAAAGGGTAAGAGAAATTGAGCACGGCTCCTTTGCAGCTCTTGTATTCTCTATCTCAGGAGGTATGGGTCCAGAATGGCCTCGCTCATAGCGAAAAACAAAATCATCCATATAGCTCTACTCTGTTTTGGCTAAGATGCAAATTGAGTTTCTCCTTATTGCGATCTGCAGTAATGTGCATCAGAGGCTCAAGGTCCTCCTATCACAGACCAACAATCTCTCCTGCTCAGAAAGCAGGATCTCCAATTGAACTTTGAAATCCTATCCGTCATTCACTACCTATGTATGCTTATCTGATCATTATCATGTGTCTAATGCATTTGTATATGGTTATTTTTGTGTCTTGAAAAAGTAATACACGTGGACACCCAAAAAAAAAAAAAAAAAGGAAACATGAAATATACGTATGGAAATATGATGTTTTCATAAACCATAAACCTACCCGGGTACCCAAAGCTTGCATACGTGCTATTAAATTTTAATTGCAGATTATAATTGTGATTAAAACAGCAAAAGCACATAATAACTACAACGTTCTATATAGGAAGCAGTCTAGAAGAGCCAATACTTCAGTTTAATTCTGAGAGAAATAAAATGAACTTAAAATAATGTAGCCGGATGATATACGATTTTTACCTTATAAGATGCGATGCTCTTCCAGATATCTCCATGTATTTTTGTGAATTGCTAAGCAAAAAAAAACATGCATGGTCATGCATAACACTACTATATTGTAGGTGCATGTTTCCCTGTGCTAACTAGGATCCAACTATTAAATTACTGGCCACATCCCCGCTTGGCAGGGGCGGATCCAGTAGGCCTTGACTGTGGCGCGCGAAGCGACAAGAGTGTCCTCTCATGATGTTGTGACCAATGTGATACACCTCAGTACCCTGTGGGTACATGGAACACTTATAGAGCTTGCCTCAATGTGCTTTGCAACTCACAAGAATGACATACATCTCCATATAGGTCAGTTTGTAATTACTTATTGGTTGTTGTCACACCCCCAGGGTTCAAAATCCGCGCGTAGTTTAATAGTTTAATAACATTTTGTGAGTTTATAAACCTAACTATAATTCTTTAGTAAAGCTAGCTACATAGTATAGTATAGCAGCCATGCCGAAGGCATGCGCAGACAGCCGATAAATTTTTTTTTATCCGGCTCGTTCCCAGTCCACTTCGCGGACGACGCCGTACGCGCGCCACACTTAATCGCGTGTATATGTCACGGCTATTTGCGGCCCTCCACCGGCTCCGTGATATCGTTGCCTTAATTAGCAGCGAGCCTTGACAACCACCGAACGTGAGGACCTGACAAGTTCAGTCGCCATTTTAATACAAGCCATACAATGCAAAGGTACTACTGATATGGCCCAAATCACATCGTCATGGCTTAAGGTTGCATGCGAGTGACCCTGGCCAATAGAAACGTTCTTTTAGTTGTGACATGCCATACCTTTTCTTCTCCCAGATGTGCGCCAACGGCACCTCATTGCGAGAAATTTCGGACGCTCATTAGCAATTCCTGGCCAATTTTGCAAACGTCCGTCACATTTCCCGCGCACGCGTCCATAGGAATGTATGGGATAAAGTTAATTTTTGAATGCCATATATCAGAGAAAGCCGGTAGTAAAAGTTTACAGGACTCAAATGATGGATAGCATAAAAACCTTTCACTCTTCTGGGTTGGTGTAATTTTTAGCCCCTTCTGCTGGGTTCCTCAGAAGAATTAGAACATTCCCATAGAGATGTATGGAAAATGGCTATTTTAATAATGATTTTTCATCACGATTCTTCATTTTGCTCTGAACTGAAGATAGGAAGGTAAGTTATACAGATTTCAGAAGATACTAAAATGATCCAGGCAACTTTCTAGCAGGTATATATGCCCATAGGCTTCTTTCCCTGGGTTCCTGGGGCACTTTTGGTCATCAGGGTACATGTTTGGTTGTAAAATAATTAAAAACCGCCCGCGGATGACAATTAAACTATGGCGTTCAGTTCTGGCCCAGTTGGAAGTAACAAACTCCACTGCGCGCAAATTTGGTATGTTCTTTGTTTGGGTTTTCGTTGGCTTGGGATACTAATATGGAGCTTCTAAGTCCTAGCTAGGCCGTTTCAAGCCTGGTTTCAAGATTATGGTCTGTCAAACGCGGAGTGGTCTATGTCTATCCGATGGACATTAAACGTTACTACCGTACGTGTCTATTTCAGGAAAACCAAGGCATCACAGACACTTATGGCGAAGTAAGGCCCTATAACTTTCTATATTCGACCACGTGATATGGCTCTATGAGTATGACAGCTGGGAAACGTGCGTTTTCTGTTGCTACTTTTTCAAAAGGGTGCGTGCATATCCACATTTGTAAATGCTATCGTTCTATATAGAATTTGAAGCGGACAAGCGAAACACTGATACGGGACAAAGACGAGCCATATAAGGATATGTGCCCAATAATATTATCATGTGCAAGGCAATGATTTTACTACGTAACTATTCTTTTTAGGCCAGTGGCGGATGTAGTCAGCGCGCGATCTTCTCGTACTGAGTGGTTTCCTGTATGATCTGACAACGACCCTCCAGATATGGCAACACCTTCTCATTAAAAGGTCTTCCGTGATCCACCACTAACTGGCTGTAACTGCCCTCATATCCCAGGTGTGTGGATTTCCCTATACTACCTCATAAAGCACATTAACATGTGATTCCATATAGGTGTCATGTGATACATATATAAACACACACACACACACACACACACACACACACACACACACACACACACACACACACACACACACACACACACACACACACACACACACACACACACACACACACACACACACACACACACACACACACACACACACACACACACACACACACACACACACACACACACACACACACACACACACACACACACACACACACACACACACACACACACACAAACACACTGCTCTGGGTGGAGGGAGGTAGTCTTGTGAGATAGCCTTGTGGAGGTAGAGGAGAGAGCCTTGTGAAGGTGCATGGATGGGAGATATCCTTGTGGAACAAGGTAAGCTTTGGTTGGGACAGTTTTAAGGAAAGATAATACAGGCCCTTCTCCCTAGAGATAAGGAATTTGATAGTGCATCCCAGATGCAGCCACTGGGATATGAATCAAATTAAGTTAAGATGTAAAGGGTCTATAAAACTTAGAAGGAAATACGTGTTACATGCATGTAGATGTAGGACCAATTTAAAGTGGCTACAATTGTCCACCTTTACCTTTTGAGGCTGAGGGTTTGGTTGTACACACAGGACAGTCACCAGTTGTCTGCCAGGAGAGGAGGCTTGCCTACATGACCACCTGGTATGGACCTGGGAGGACTGGACTCAAAGTTTTGCATCTCATGGACTGTGCCAGCCACCCTTCCAACATGCACCTGGTGAAAGCACTTCAGCACCCAACTCAAATGGAAGGCTTTGTGTGGTCTAGCTATATGTACATGGCTCTGCAGATGTATGTAATACATGTAGGTGATTGATGTAACAGTTATGGTGTATTTATTTGGTTATCTATTGGTTGTGTAGATCTATGTGTGTGTGTGGATCTTGGAAGGTTCAAGAAGGGCTGGTATTAACAGAGTACATTGTAGCTGTCAACATTTTGTGGTCACCTATTTAATTAGGGTGGTGGCATGTGGTGATTTGTGTAAACGTTTCACATGCATGGTAGTACATACATACATGTAGTTCTACCTAGCTGTGCCTTCATGCCATCGATCTGTTCATTGATGACATATCAGAGCTGCATCATGGCATCCTTTTCTGTGCCATTGCTTAGTATTTGTAGGGGCAAATTACACAGACAGGTGCATGTATGTGATCTACTTATAAGTTATAACCACTCTCCGAGTACGTTTACGGCTGTTCATCCTTGTTGTATACCTTGGCCGACATTCCGACGGAGTTGGAAAGAAATACTACAGGACAGACTTCACCTCGTATATGTAGCAGAGCAGCTGCGTATATTGGGTCTGGAAACGAGACTGCTATGGAAGTCAGCGCGAGCGACCTTGGCTAGCCATTAATCAACGATATACATATACATAACAGGACAGAGTGGAAAGTCCAGCTGGGAATATCCGCCGCCGATGCATATGTGAATTCTAGTGGAAGGCAATGTCCTAAATTAACACACCTCCACGAGAACTTCTAGTATGTTATCAAAAACAAACCAGTCGTGGTGGTAAACGTCAGAGCGATGCAAATGCAGGGACGGAATCGCCCGTGCATCTTAACCGCTAAACGAGCGGGGTACTCTCGACTCTCGTATAGTGACACCGTGGTAGCTACTCCACAGCAGCCGTTCTATCAGCTCGACCTTCGCGTTTTGAGGGTTTCAAGCCTACATGTATATAGTAATACTAAGTCTTACTTCCAACATGCGTCCCTCGTTCACAGTCCAATTGAAGTTCAATGTTGTACATGTACGTCTGGCTAGCAAGACTAGCGTATACCAAGAATTATTGATAGCAATCGAGTGTAGTGCTATTATATCCACAATACTAATCAGACGGGTACAAATATAGGCTTGATACCCAACCCTCCGCCAAAAGGCTAGCCATGCCTTGTTTCGTTCCCAGACCCTATTTATTGACAAACAAGGTGTTCTCAATAAATAGGGTCTGGGAACGAGTAAATAACATATCACGTGACCTCCAGACTGTATCCAGTAGCAGGGGCACGAGTAAAACTAAGATGCGCATGCGTATGCTTAGATCACTAAAATCGACGATAGCTTTAGTTCGGAAGGATTTTATGTATCAGCGATTGCTATTCCTAACTTTCCTGCCATGCAGACATACAATTAACGTATTACAAGACAATAATAATAATATATTTTAATAAATTAATTAGCTGTTTTAATAACTTGATAAATCTCTAAAGTACCTAGTGAGTTTAATGGTGCAATCAGATTTTTAAAATCACAATTGTAAGCCGAGTTATACATTGATGTCCACAATTTCTTGACATGTTCTAGAACCAGTTGTCAACGCTCCTTTTTTCCCTCTGAGAAACATCTCCAAAGCACCCCACAAGGCCCACAATTACAGTGTGTACCATTGCTGTAACAAAAGGCGGCTTCTCCCTATAGTCAATGCAAGACTTGGATACGTCAGGCTCTGGTACTTACGTTGAACAGCTTCTTAAACAGATCCAACGATGTTGTCTTCAACTTGCATGCGCCTATACTTCATCTAAAGAGTTCGTCTGAGGGGCACAATAGCATCTACAGGCTACAGCACACATGCACTTAATCTCAGACTGATCCAGATTGTATAGCAGCTTGACCCATGAATCGATTCATTATTAATAACAGCTTGACCGGATTTTACAACAGCTTGACCCATGCATGCTTAATCAATGATTGATCAGTTGACCCAGGATTGATACTGAATTATGCTCCCTCGTTCCAGACCAGTAAATTGCTACTAATCAGTAAATAGATCCCTTTAATTTAAGATCACATGAAAATTAATTTAATTGAGTCATATTCAATGTTGTCCGCCATCTTGGTGCTCAGGTTACTATAGAACGGTATGGGCCAATTTTATTTATGTAGTGCAAAACAAGGCAGTATACCTTTCGTTGGGAACGAGATGTTGCCGAACATCATTCATTAAATCCCAAACCCACGCTACATGTAATCCGCTATGTGGTTTGTTGTGTGCGCATAATTTGATATTGTGGTACGTACGTAACGCGCGGGGCGGGCTAATTGGAGTGGCCTAATAAGTGGGCAAAATGACGTCATTGACCCACTACATGTAATTACATGTATACTTGCTTCTATGAAAAACTAACATCGGTATTATATATAGATGTGAAATCAGTCTAATTCTAGTTCACACTCCTTTCCTTTTTTGTCAGGTGATTCTATCTGGCAATAAGAATGCATATCTTGTCACTAACCGTGATATGCTGTCTGGGCCTTGGCGCCTTTGGATTTCCCGCTCACAATCTGGAGGGAAAGGACGCGGGAAGCATCTGGGCCTTGCTCGTGGCGGGCTCCAACACGTGGGACAACTACCGCCACCAGGTGACCCCCGGGTCGTTTTTCTGCTCGCGTGTGTTAACCTCTCTGCTGCTCGGATAGGCCGACGTGTGTCACGCGTACCAAGTTCTGCACGCCCATGGAGTCCCAGACGATCACATCGTGGTCATGATGTACGATGACTTGGCCGAGAACCCATCGTAAGCAGAGTAGCATCAATATTTTGGACCGTGTTAAAAACCGTGATTGCATTCGCAGCAACCCGACAAAGGGGAAAATAATTAACAAGGTTAGTCCTTAACGCTCGCGATCGAAAACAGTCTTTACTAGCGGAGGTACTGTATAGGCGGGGGGTCCGAACGTGTACACCGGCGTGCCCAAGGACTACACCGGAGCGGTGAGGAGAGGAGATGAATTTTTTAAATCCATTCATTATCAGATTACACAAACTGTGCCGTAGGACGTGACGCCTGAAAATTTCTTGAAGATTATGCAGGGAGTGAAGCCAGGCGTTGGAAGCGGCAAAGTTATTGCGAGGTAACGTAAAATATGTGTAAGTGTCCAACCAACATTGACGGTGTTTCCCACTACAAAGCGGTCCTAACGACTATGTTTTCATTAACTTCGTTGATCACGGAGCGCCCGGCATCGTAGCCTTCCCCAGTGAAGAGGTGAGGGCTGGGTGTGTGTGGGTCTGTGCTGGCCTCGTGTGTTAGGTACAAACATAGATAATAATACTCTATTATCTACGGTTGCGTGGTTTTTTGTCATGTGTGGGGGAAATTCCCCCCTTACTAGATTTCTGATGTGTAAACACGAGGGCAAAGCTAGCGCGTGACTACATGAATTGCATTCCGTAGTGAATGTAGTTCATTGTATTGAGAAACTGTTTTATAACTAATACTGTCTGGCATGCGAGGCTAGATGTGTGACGCTACATCACACACACACACACACACACACACACACACACACACACACACACACACACACACACACACACACACACACACAGCTCACCTCCACGCAACTGAATGCAGCCATTACCTCCATGAGCTCCAAGGGACAGTTCAAACAGATGGTCCTCTACATTGAGGCATGCGAGTCAGGATCAATGTTTGATGGGCTCCTGCCAAACAATATTAGTGGTTAGTATCCCAGTCAATTAATAATGACTACCTGGGTGTCCACTCTTCACCATAAAGCACCTCCCCAAGCTATGCAAACACACCTACTGTATCTACCAGTACTGCATCTTTATCTTTTTCAGCATTTTTGGAACTCCAATATGATTTTCAGTAACGTATGCAATGTTCATGGTTAATGAGAAAAGCTTTTAAAACAAAAGCCTTTTTTGCAAGAGGGTGGGGCTAAGTAGTGTTACTTATACTTTCCATGTATTATGACCAGCTCTTTCCACTGTGTGCAGTCTATGCCACTACTGCCTCCAATCCTACGGAGTCTTCTTACGCCTGCTACTACGATCAAGTCCTGGGCACCTACCTTGGGGATGTCTACAGTGTGAACTGGATGGAGAATGTTGATGCTGTGAGAGAGAGAGAGAGAGAGAGAGAGAGAGAGAGAGAGAGAGAGAGAGAGAGAGAGAGAGAGAGAGAGAGAGAGAGAGAGAAAGAGAGAGAGAGAGAGAGAGAGAGGGTGTGTATATGTGTGTGGTGTGTTATCTTTGCTTGATGTGATGGTCCCCAGGCTGGTACTGGCACTGAGACTCTTGAAGAACAATACAACATTGTGAAGAAGGAAACCAACACAAGTCATGTGATGCAATATGGAAACCTCGTATGTCCACAATGAGCTTCTTTTTTTTTGAAATTCAATTTTGTACACTTGCAGAGCCTGCAGTCTGAGCTGATAGATGTATTCATGGGAGCCAAGAACAATGCCAGCAGCAAACCATCTGTAGGGGCACTAGTTGTGTGGGTGTGGGGGTGACTTATGCCCCTCCCCCCACAGCCCACCAGCTCCACAGTGATACATGATGCAGTCCCATCTGGTGATGTCCGCATTGGAATCCTCAGCCATCAGGTCTTTGACTCCACCACATACTGGGAGAAGAAGAAGTATGAACAGCAGCTGATTGAGGAGCTGATGGTATGAGAGGTCCCCCTCCCCCCACACACATCATCACTGGTTGTACCACAGCTCCGCGAGAAGATTAGGGTGACCATGGAGGGGATAGTCCTCACAGCCAGCAGGAGTGTGGACACCCTTGAGAAGGTGATGAGCACCAAGGCCACACCCACTGACATGGACTGCTACACAGCGGCTCTGAGGAGGTTCTCTGAAAAGTGCTTCAACCTGGGCCAGGTGAGAATGTGGGCGGGGCAGATTGCCTCCACAAATACAAGAACCTATTTTACCATGTTTCCAGTCGTAATTCTTTCTTTAGATTTGTTTAAAGCTTGCCACCTTCATTACGTAGTGCAGAGTCATCACTTGCTAAGATACTTAACAAAAGCAGGGGGATTGTTTTAAAATACGTTCATGAACAGTCCTACAATCACACAAAACAGCACCCTGCTGCATGGTGGGCCTGATTACCCTGCATGGTGGCCTGATCACCCTGCATGGTAGCCTGATCACCCTGCATGGTGGCCTGATCACCCTGCTGCATGCTGGCCTGATCACCCTGCTGCATGCTGGCCTGATCACCCTGCTGCATGGTGGCCTGATCACCCTGCATGGTAGCCTGATCACCCTGCATGGTGGCCTGATCACCCTGCATGGTGGCCTGATCACCCTGCTGCATGCTGGCCTGATCACCCTGCTACATGGTGGGCCTGATCACCCTGCATGGTAGCCTGATCACCCTGCATGGTGGCCTGATCACCCTGCATGGTGGCCTGATCACCCTGCATGGTAGCCTGATCACCCTGCATGGTGGCCTGATCACCCTGCATGGTGGCCTGATCACCCTGCATGGTGGCCTGATCACCCTGCATGGTGGCCTGATCACCCTGCATGGTAGCCTGATCACCCTGCATGGTGGCCTGATCACCCTGCATGGTGGCCTGATCACCCTGCATGGTAGCCTGATCACCCTGCATGGTGGCCTGATCACCCTGCATGGTGGCCTGATCACCCTGCATGGTGGCCTGATCACCCTGCATGGTGGCCTGATCACCCTGCATGGTGGCCTGATCACCCTGCATGGTGGCCTGATCACCCTGCATGGTGGCCTGATCACCCTGCATGGTGGCCTGATCACCCTGCATGGTGGCCTGATCACCCTGCATGGTGGCCTGATCACCCTGCATGCTGGCCTGATCACCCTGCATGGTGGCCTGATCACCCTGCATGGTGGCCTGATCACCCTGCATGGTGGCCTGATCACCCTGCATGGTGGCCTGATCACCCTGCATGGTGGCCTGATCACCCTGCATGGTGGCCTGATCACCCTGCTGTATGGTGGCCTGATCACCCTGCATGGTGGCCTGATCACCCTGCATGGTGGCCTGATCACCCTGCATGGTGGCCTGATCACCCTGCTGCATGGTGGCCTGATCACCCTGCTGCATGGTGGCCTGATCACCCTGCATGGTGGCCTGATCACCCTGCATGGTGGCCTGATCACCATCTCCTTTTCTTGCCTGAAGGCAGAGTCTTATATACATATGCAGACATAACGTTGCACGCAATTGGATGAAGCTGTAATGTGCTATCCATAGGATGTCATGTGCGGAGGCTGTTATGATATAAGAGAATCTGTATAATTACACTTGGCAACCCTTCTGATGACTTGCCACCACAAAGATCATAATTGTTGGTGATGGATGGTATTTGTGGTTGAGTGTAAACTTTTTTTTTACTGTACATGTAGACATAATTTTATTTTATTTATGATTATTGGGCCTTTAAAAATAGCATTTATTCCCTCCTTCCCCCCCCCCCCCCCCCTTAAAAGACGGAGTTTGCTCTTCGTGTGGTGTATGCTCTTGCCAATCTCTGTGACTCTGGTGTTGCTATGAACAGGTGAGGTCATGTTGTGGTCCAAACCCCTCCCCCTTACTCCTTTTACCTCTGCCTTGCAGTGTACTGGACTCCATTGATAAGAATTGCTCATAAGGGAGAAATTATATTGCTGACTTTTTGTCCTCAAGTGGTATAATAGATACCCTTGTTATATCGAAGTTCTTATGATGGGGCCAATTTTTACATTAACCTTTTGTGCACCATGCAAACTGAAGGTGACTGATACTGGGTGTGGCCCTCCCATGTAAATGGGGACACCCAAAAAGGGTTAACGTGTCAATGAGAACAGACAACATAGAAGTGCATACAGTTATCAGAGATACAGTTGATGGCTCAGATCGACATCCTAGGTGGCTTTCTGCACACAGAACCGAATAATAATTTCAAGAGTCGTTTGCCAATATCTTACCCTGTGTACTGGAATTTGGCCAGCCCTGCTAGGGTGGATTGCTTCAGTCCAGAGCTTGCTGCCTTTGGAGGGTTGAATCTTGACTTCAAACGCCCTTTGTTCAGGCCTGGAGAGGGGGGGGGGGGGGGGGGGGGGGAGGGGTCATGGCCATGCTATAGCTCACCAGCCTAGCCACCACTAACCAATCCTCATGCCACCAGCCCGTTGCTTAGTGGTAGCACTTGCAGAGGAAGGAACACGTGTCTGTTGGTGAAGATAATGTTCGATATACTGCGAGATATAATAATAGGCCATACACTGGCTCTGTGACGCAGAAGCTTTATTTAGTTAAAGGGAATTATAGACAGTTATAAATTCTCTCTTTATGATTGTGAAGGCCATTGGAGGATTTAATATTTAGCCACCAACTAATGTAACTCACCAGGGCTGTATCCCTAACCAAACAGACTGTGCTTTCCCTTGTTAGGTCCACAAGCTGTTCCAAGTCCCCAGACCCCTCACATGGGGTAGTGGCGTCTGTTCGCTCAAATGTGGTGATCATATCGACAGACTGCACAAAACACCTAGTGTTGGTACTGCTGGCCAACTGGTCCCCAGACCTAGCGTTGGTACTGCTGCCCAACTGGTCCCCAGACCTAGTGCTGGTACAGCTACCCAACTGGTCCCCAGACAGCTCAGTGTTTACCCCATCACCATCACAGATTCCCAACAGCACAGCTGTTCCAGCAATAGGTGAAGATGGGCGTGTCTCTGCCAAGTAATGCATGCGGGAGGCATCACAGGAGATAACACTACTGTTGTCCACATGTGCATCCTCAACTGAGCCCAGTGGGACAGAGCTGCTGCCATGGGAACCATCTTGGGTACCACCTAGGGAGCCATCTTGGGTGCCACCTAGGGAGCCATCTTGGGTGCCACCTAGGGAGCCATCTTGGGTACCACCTAGGGAGCCATCTTGGGTACCACCTAGAGAGCCATCTTGGGTACCAGCTAGGGAGCCATCTTGGTTCATACTATCTTCATTATCAGGGTCTGTGTTCTCCACCTGTTCTTTGGTTGATAGGTTGGCCATTTTAATATCCAACACAACTTTTGGTCGTTTGGCAAAGAAGTGGGACTTGTCACATGACGTATCATGTGACTTGTCACATGACTTATTGCGTAACGTATCATGTGACTTATCACATGACTCTTTCAAAACAAAGGATAGACGCTTCTTTGCAGAAAAGCCTGAGAGGGGGCAGGTCCTAGATGAGAGGTCAGGAAGGGACTGGGCACTGGTCATAGCTGTGCCAGGGAGCTCCATGGGGCTCTCAGGGATAGAGCATATAGACTCCTCCCCCTCACGAATGGGCTGCTCCTCTGCGCAGCTTGTGGTGGACTGGGAACTAGTGCAATCTAGCACCTGTAGTGCAGATGGCTTCTCAGAGCTATGCAGCCTCTTAGGGCAGGATGGTTGAGGTACAGAAAATGGAGTGGAGCTTGTAGGCTTGGCAAAGTACCTGTAACCACACACATTATAATATGATTGATTTTTATTTGTATGCTGTACCTGGAGACTGTGATCACATTTGACACCACATGAGAGGACACTCTTGTGGCTTCATCATCACGTGATGCATCCAAGTTTTCCTTAAAAGGTGAGGAGGAGGAGGAGAGAGCCAAGAGAATGAAGAAGAAGAGGGGGGGGGGGGGGGGGGGGGGGGGGGTCAGGCATGGTGGCACGAGGCACTCAAATGTGCTCACATCATTGGGGACACCATACATGGCCTGCAGCTCGTCATCGTTTAGCGATTGGTCTTCAACTTCCACTGATGAAAAAAAATTACTAAGCAACAAGCCAGCACTATTCCTTCTGGAGCCACACCTTTCTTTGGCGGCTTGAAGCCAGCCTTGGACTTCTTGGAGGATACAAAGTTCATTAGTGTCACCTGACCTGCTACCGGGTATGGCTTCTTGCTGCTACCCATTGCTGAAGCATTCCATCCAATGGATTTGGGGGGCGGGGCCTGAGAGGCCTACAGTACACAGACCAAGGGAGTGGTGGTGTGTGGCACCTACCTTAGAAGGAGAGTAAGTGTCCATTACTTCCTGTGTTAAAGGGTTAAGATTACCGCGAGCCATACCAACTGCCTTGCGTGGAGAACTCTCCCTGTGTGTGTGCATATGTATATGTGTGTGTATGTGCATGTGTGTATGTGCGTGTGTGTGTGCGTGTGTGCGTGCGTGTGTACGTACGTATGTATCATATGTTTATGTGTGCGTATGTTTGTGTGTGTTTGTGCATGTGTGTATGTGCGTGTGTGTACGTGTGTACGTACGTACGTATTTATGTATGTATGTGTGTGTGTATGTATGTATGTATGTATGTGTGTGTATGTATGTGTGTGTGTACGTACGTACGTATGTATATATGTACGTACGTACGTATGTATGTATGTATGTGTGTGTATGTATGTATGTATGTATGTATGTATGTATGTATGTATGTATGTATGTATGTATGTATGTATGTATATATGTTATGTGTGTGAATTATGTATGTGTGTATGTGAGGGACACTTGTACTTACACTCCAGCAAACTCGAGGTCTTGTAGGTCCAGGTCTGGTGGTGGCTCATTCAGTCGTACCTGCTTCTGGGTGCGTGGGTCAAACACCATCTGGTAGAGGAAGGTGTGGTCGGCCCTCCTGAAGGCAGCCTCGTACCCCTCCGGGACCTTGCCTGTCTCAAACTGAAGGCTCTTGATGACCTAATGAGTAACACACACACACACATGGTCTCTTGGCAACAGGATGGTGGCTGGTGACCAAAGGTGATACCACAGGGATGGGTCACTTCCAAAACCCACACACTCTTAAGTTCCAGCATGCATGCATGTGTGTGTGTGTGTGTGTGTGTGTGTGTGTGTGTGTGTGTGTGTGTGTGTGTGTGTGTGTGTGTGTATGTATGTATGTATGTATGTATGTATGTACATACGTACGTACATGCATGTATGTACATGTATATGAGTGTGAGTGTGAGGTGCTGTGCATACCGTATATGGATGTGGTGCTGTGCATACCCTATATGGATGTGGTGCTGTGCATACCCTATATGGATGTGGTGCTATGCATACCCTATATGGATGTGGTGCTGTGCATACCCTATATGGATGTGGTGCCATGCATACCCTATATGGATGTGGTGCCATGCATACCCTATATGGATGTGGTGCCGTGCATACCCTATATGGATGTGGTGCTGTGCATACCCTATATGGATGTGGTGCTGTGCATACCCTATATGGGTCTTGATTGAACTTCTTCATCAGTTTCGATGCTCGGCCCAGACCCACTCCTGGGATGGAGGGAAGGTAGTCGCATCCCGAGAGGATGCACATATGTCTGAAGGAGTCCGGGTTAAAACCCTGAAGGTGGGGAACAACAGTATATTTGGTGGTGAGTGGTCTGGGGACTGGCAGAAACTGTTTACCGAATGTCACAAATCTGATAATATTTGACAAAACAAAGAAAGAAATGGTGTGCCCCCCCCCCCCCTCCCCCAAAAAAAAATTGAGTGGCAGACAGCAAATTAATGTATAAAATAATAATAATAATAAGCAGTGAAGCCATATCAAACCATGGAACAATTAATTATCATGTGCTCAGTACCAGTGATGTAATGTTACATAACGTACCACCAAGGTGTCATTAGCCCTGCCCATCTCCTGGAGCTCAATTAACTTCCCATTACCACAGTCATCAAGCTTGAACAGAACCTGAGAACAAAGAAGTGTATATCTCATCCTTTCAGAAGACTGCTAATGACAGGGGGCCTACTCTCTTGCACCCAAAGGCCAGCAAATCAGAGTCTTCGGTGATCACCAGGTCCACCAGGGACACCCTCTCCAGGAAGGCAAGCTGGGCATCTGCCTCATAGGGTGCCACGATGCACTCCACCCCCATAGCACGACACTCCTGAGGGAGGCACCATTTAGAAAACAGGTATTGAGGGAGGAGGGGGATGGGAGGGGAGAAGATGAAGAAGATAATTTAATTTGGGCGGGGATGTTACCTTGATCACTGCTAGGGCCATCTCTGGCGTCACGTCAACACACTTCTGAAAGCACTCCACAGCCTCAGACTTCTTTCCCTCCTTCATGAGAGCCTTTCCCTTCTGCCTGTACGTATCCCTCCGCCTGTAGAGTGTCGGAGACAACAAAGAAGGGCGCAGGTGGTACGCGCTAGGACCAACGGGCGAGCGAGATGCACCTACTCCCTTCTCTCCTTCTCGGTGCCAGATTTGGTGGGCAGGTATCCGCCATCGAACACCATGATGGGCTGGATGTCGTGTTGCCTCAGGAGGTTCACCCGTCTGATGCAGTACTTGATGAAAGGCCTGCAGATGACCGCGGAATGGAACAGTCCCAGGATCCAATATGCGGCAGCCTGTGTTAACTTACAAGTTCTCCACCCTATCGCTTTTCATTACAAGTTGTAGCGCACACGAGTAGGCTCCCTTGTGCAGCCAGCTGTAAGCGTCTACGGCAACCTTACGGCCACGGAACGAGGATAGGTGCACGTCTCTCTGTATTTTTTTCAAGAACGGCAGCAGACCTGTGATTCCCATCCTAGGTCGACTGATCTACCCCAAATTTTTGCCCCTACTAGTACGGGTACACACAACTGCATGACATTTTTGCCCTCGCGTTTCCCGCCACTCTACTGAGCATGCGTCGCAGCTAATTGAAAGGATGGCTGACCCCGCGAACGAAGTGCCCCAGATAGAGATAGATCTTTCAGCAGCTGGCGAATCAACGGGTTCTTCTGAAGATGGATTTGTGTTCGTTAGAACCAGCCCATCTGACGAAGCCGCCTCCGGTAATATGGAGCCGGGTGGCTACACCGCGTCATCTGAGGGACATTCGAAACAAAGGAGGGAGGGCTGGGGGTCGGAATATCTGCAGAGTAAAGGTTTTAGCTGGCTACTGGAGGTCGAAGATGATGAAGAAAATAAACCGCTCCTGTAAGTGCGCCGAAACCAATAAGTCCCGCGGGTCATTTGCCCCCCCCCCCCCCCCCCCCCCCCCCCCCCCCCCCCCGTGGCTATATCGTCCACTCTTTATGCCTTCTGTACTAGAGCCTATAACAATGAGTCTATCCTATCCTTATGACCAGTATCTGTAGGAAGCATATGATGCATTGGTCTATTCCTCCCCCTCCCTCTCTTTAAGGGAGGAACTGGACATAGACCCACGTGACATATACTACAAAATACGGTGCGTGCTGCTTCCGCTGTCTTCTTTCGGACTGAACAGAAGTGTCATACGGGACAATCCTGACTTCTGGGGACCCCTGTTTGTGGTCCTGACATTTGCACTTGTGTCAGTCTATGGACAGTTCAAGGTATATATGACCCTCCCCCTCCTCCTCCTCCCCATGCTGTCTGAATGCCCCCCACCCATGCCTGAAGGTTGTATCGTGGGTGATCACCATCTGGATCTTTGGCTCTGGTCTGACATTTGTGCTAGCTCGAGTGCTTGGTGGAGAGGTATGGACATATGAATGAGAGGGTGCATGTGAGGGTGTGTGAATGAGGGCACATGGCGAGGGTGTGTGAATGAGGGTTTGTGATGGGAGAGGGTGCATGTGAGGGTGTGAATGAGGGCATGTGATGAGTAGGAGCATGTGAGGGTATGAATGAGGGCATGTGATGGGAGAGGGTGCATGTGAGGGTGTGATTGAGGGCATGTGATGAGTAGGAGTATGTGAGGGTGTGAATGAGGGCATGTGATGAGAGAAGGAGCATGTGAGGGTGTGAATGAGGGCTTGTGATGGGAGAGGGTGCATGTGAAGGTGTGAATGAGGGCATGTGATGAGTAGGAGCATGTGAGGGTATGAATGAGGGCATGTGATGGGAGAGGGTGCATGTGAGGGTGTGATTGAGGGCATGTGATGAGAGAAGGGGGTGTGATGTGATGAGTGGGCAGTGGTAGATCCAGGATTAAGGGGGAGGGGCAGAGGGAGGGGCTTATAAGTGGTACTCTATGCATGAACATATGTGTGTGGGCCTGTCTTGTCCCACCCCCTTTGGCGAGAGTGTGTGATGAGTGAGGGGCAAGTATGGGGTGCATGTGATGGGAGATTTGTAGTTATGACATCATTTGAAATGTTATTGGCTCGTCTTGGTGTACATTGGCACCACCCTAGCACCACAAGGTGTTTGCAGGTGATCAGAGTGTTGTTCAGAAATGTGTTTGTCCTCGCAGGTCACATATTCCCAGACGCTGGGTGTCGTTGGGTATTCACTGCTTCCTCTGGTTGTTATGGCTCCTTTTGTGTCTGTGTTCCATTCCATGGTGTGGATTGGGTTCCTGATCAAGGTCAGTACATACATGAACATCTTTGGTATCAAAAGTGCAGTTGAATTTTTTCTCATATGCACCAACTGTCTGAGATTTTGTACTCTTTATTTATTTATTTATTTTAATTGTGTGTATTGTTTCTGGCAGTGGTCATAAACTTGCCTTCACAGTATGTAGTTTTGCATGTAGCTCACTCGTAACTATTAAATAGTATTATGTGACCTACATGTACATGTACATGTATGTCTGCTATGTCACACATGTAAGCACACTCCCCCCCCTCCACCCCCCTCAGTGTCTAGGAGTGCTCTGGGCCGCATACAGCGCTGGATCCCTGCTCGCTCAAGAGGAACTGCGTCACAAGAGGCCCCTCCTACTCTACCCTATCTTCCTCCTCTATATCTACTTCATGTCACTCTACTCAGGAGCTTGATTGTCCGAGGCTGTCTCTGCGTGTGTGTTTGTCTACTATTCTATCTTCTGTGTCATGTTACAACAAACTGTGTGTGACAGGTGATCATATGACCTTGTTTCAACTTTGTGGTGGATTCTTCTATCTTCTGTGTCTCTTTCATGTTAAACTGTGTGTGACATGGCAGGTGATCATGTGACCTTGTTTCAACTTTGTGGTGGATAAGTAACCATAGTGACCATTGGACCATGATATTTTGCACATCGATGCATCAGTGCTTGAAAAACACAAGTTGACCTGCCAAATCAAGAAGAAAGGCAAACCTCCCACTGTGAGGTCTTGCATAATATATGTTTACTAATTTGTTGCACTTTTAAAAAACAATAACTTGTAATATGAAGGTGAATCTTACTGCCAACATGCACGGAGTATTAACAGAAATTAAAGGTGGTGTAACCACAGATAGTAATGTAGACTTTGCACATGAAGCAACAATCACAGGGAGATGATTTGCTTTTCTCAGTCACAACAGGATGTAAAAGATGTGACAAAAAATGGGAATGAAGTGGTATGTGTGAGACAGAAGGAAAGGCACAAATGGTCATGTGACGTCAAGTTCTCCTTCTCTTTGGGTCTCCCACAGTCTTGGTGTCCAGGGGTGGCTGTGGTGGCGGCCTCTTGATCCCAGGACCCTGCTCCTTGTCCTCCCCTGGAGGCTTAGTCACCTTGTCTTTCTCCACTTTTACTTCTACTTTCACATCTACCTTCACTTCCTCGCCAACTTATAACACAAAGCACGCAAGTAACAACCAAAGAACAGCAGCAAACAATTCAACTTACCTATCAAAGGTTTTCCCACTTCCTAGTTATGCGCCCATCATGGAACATAAAAGGTGCGCTATTTTAGACTGCGTATCCGTGGTGATAAAAATACCTTTGATGTATATGCCCTCATGGGGAACTTCTTTGTCAGCTCCTCGAGGAGATATTGACTTTTCTTCCGCTGGATTTCGTTAGGCTCATCCTGCATGGTTGCAATCCCTTTCTTCTCTGTTACCATGGAGAAAGAAAATAAACCTGCACACTTGCAACGTTCCATGTAAGCAAACTGACCTGGTTCATCACTGGGAAATTCCCAATAGTAACCCTTCGTGGGATCATACCTCGCATATGAAAATGCTGTCGTGATGGAAACTCGTTACAAGATGAGCCCTGGTTAGTTAACCAGTGAGATAAGCTTGCCTTCTGTAAATGCTGAATGCACCAAGTGAAGAGTGGAGAGCTAGGGAGGCCAGCTTTAGAACAGACAGCCTAGCTTTGTTGCTAGCTAGCATACCAAACGTGCGTTGATCACTGTTGCCAGGTCTGGGCACTGATACACCACACCTCCCAAGATGTAATAATCCGCTAAAGGGGTCACTGATGTGTGTGTGTGTGTGTGTGTGTGTGTGTGTGTGTGTGTGTGTGTGTGTGTTTGTGCGTGTTTGTGTGTGTGTTTGTGCGTGTTTGTGTGTGTGTTTGTGCGTGTGTTTGTGTGTGTGTGTGCTTGTGAGAGACTTGGAGCTATTATAGTACTAGTACCTTTGTCTGCTGACTGTCGATGTGCCTTTCTAACAACGTAAAGAATAGGATCTTGCACGTGCAGCAAACTGTACTCCGTTCCTGTCATGTTCCTATACAGAAAGCACGCACCAAAAAAACAGGTTGTTTATGAAACCTACGCATACGCGCTATCAGCTCCTTACACGAGCTGAGCGGGATCGCCCCGCTGCATACGAATGATCTCGTTGTTGCACGTCCTCTCGTAGAACGGATTACTCCTTTGGCAGAAGTAGTCCATGACGTTGCTCTGATTAAGGATCGGCGTCCAGGCGCTGTCGAACCACGATCTCTGAAGGAGCTGCTTCGAGTCGACCATCTCTTTGATTCTAATATTACTTTATAATAATAATTCGTTTTAATAATAGAAGTGAGTTCGCAAAATTTGACATGAAAACGACGAACAGATACACGTGCACAGATATACAAAAAAAAAAGCCACACATACAGATATTTCATAGTCATCTTGGAGAGTTGGCTTGAAGCCACTTCTCACAGATGTCCCTAACAGGCAGCTGCCCCGCCTTCTCAGCGATCTCAGCTATGTTCCGAACTTCATCAGCCAACTTGGACTTGATGGCCTGCAGGTACGCGTTCTTCAGTTTCCCGCAGAGCACAAGCGCCTTAATCTAAATAATCAGCAAAAAGGTCAACTTCTCACACAGAGCACTGCGCACAACAACAGCTAGCCATGAGGCAGCTGCACACAACAGCTAGCCATGAGGCAGCTGCACACAACAGCTAGCCATGAGGCAGCTGCACACAACAGCTAGCCATGAGGCAGCTGCACACAACAGCTAGCCATGAGGCAGCTGCACACAACAGCTAGCCATGAGGCAGCTGCACACAACAGCTAGCCATGAGGCAGCTGCACACAACAGCTAGCCATGAGGCAGCTGCACACAACAGCTAGCCATGAGGCAGCTGCACACAACAGCTAGCCATGAGGTAGCTATAGTACGTACCTGATTTCGATCACTCTTAAGCAACTGAAGCAACTTTTCAACATGTTTTGTCTGCATTTTAAAGATAAGGGAAGGAGTCAGGGTAGGGAAGTCGGGTAGGGTAGGGTAGGAGGTATAAGTTGAATGCCTTGTGCCACACAGCAGGACCTAGCTTACAGCCAACCCCTAGACACATCCCTACACACATCCATATACACCATCCACACACACAGATCCACACACACACACACACACACACACACACACACACACACACACACACACACACACACACACACACACACACATCCATACCTCCTTGCTCTGTTTGCTTGTTGCAACCTTGATTGCAGCCATCACGACCTCATCATTGAGAGCTTCAGAGGCAAATGATGTAGACTCCAGTGCCTGAATGAGGGCCCTGAGCTCATTGTACTTCTCCTTCTCTGCCAGCTTCTCTGCCACATTGCTGAACACACTGGGCGGAGACAGCTTGAAGACCTGCGCACAAGGAAACGAGGAAATGTGTGTGTGTATGTGTGTGTGTATGTGTGTGTGTGTGGTGTGTATGTGTGGTATGTGTGTGTGTGTTGTGTGTGTGTGTGTGTGTGTGTGTGTGTGTGTGTGTGTGTGTGTGTGTGTGTGTGTGTGTGTGTGTGTGTGTGTGTGTGTGTGTGTGTGTGTATGTATGATTACAACTCAGATAATTGCCTGACAATTGCATAATGGTCCCATGCTTTCTTTGGGGTAAGTTTTTACAGCATGCAGCAAATGAACAGCACTAGATTGCTATGATGGGCTGCATATGATTATTTTATCTCCCATGGTGGTTACATGCTTTAGGCAAGAGCAGTATGATGGTCACATGCTTTAGGTAAGAGCAGTGTGATGGTCACATGCTTTAGGTAAGAGCAGTGTGATGGTCACATGCTTTAGGTAAGAGCAGTGCGACAGTCACATGCTTTAGGTAAGAGCAGTATGATGGTCACGTGCTTTAGGTAAGAGCAGTGTGATGGTCACATGCAGTGTGATGGTCACATGCTTTAGGTAAGAGCAGTGCGACAGTCACATGCTTTAGGTAAGAGCAGTATGATGGTCACGTGCTTTAGGTAAGAGCAGTGTGATGGTCACGTGCTTTAGGTAAGAGCAGTGTGATGGTCACGTGCTTTAGGTAAGAGCAGTGTGATGGTCACGTGCTTTAGGTAAGAGCAGTATGGTGGTCACATGCTTTAGGTAAGAGCAGTGTGATGGTCACATGCTTTAGGTAAGAGCAGTGTGATGGTCACATGCTTTAGGTAAGAGCAGTGTGATGGTCACATGCTCTCCTGGAACACCACAGCCATGCCTGCTCACATGGATAATCTCTTTCCCCAGCTTCAAAGCTTCCATAATATCATGGTTGTACATCATTACCTGCAAAGATGAAGCATACCAGCAGTCAGTACACATCCACACTGCAGTCAGTACACATCCACACTGCAGTCAGTACACATCCACACTGCAGTCAGTACACATCCATACCCACACCTGCAATCAGTACACATCCACACACCCACACCAGCAGTCAGTACACATCCACACACCCACACCTGCACAGTACACATCCACACACCCCACCCACAAGTTCGCCCTCAACTCTCACTCAACTGGTGCGTGACTCGATCAAGTGTAACGATGACTCGCGTGCATTAACTCAAAGCAAAACAGCTGGTCCATAAATTCTTTTACTATTAATAGCTTGAAACTAACGTAATCATCTGTAGTTTTATGGCTCACGTATCGAGGGCTCTCTAACTGCACTCGCACTCGACTTGCAATACACTCACGAGTGTGAACTTGTGGGTGGACGGCACTGAATGTACCAGTGTACATGTGCACATGCATTACACACATCCACACACATCATACATTCACATATCCACTCACATCTACACACATCCACACTCACATCTACACACATCCACACTCACATCTACACACATCACATCTATACACATCTACACACAAAATCCACACACTCACACTGGCCACCACTTCAATCTTGGTATGGGACCTCCCGAACAGGGTAGCAGGCTGCAGCTGCTGGTGCGTCCCGATGCCAGGTGTCTTCTCCGACACCAGCGACATGGGAACGGCCTCGCGGTGGATGGCCTCATAGCGCTGCAGGTGGTCCAACACCTTTTGCTGCATATCTATGGTCACAATATGCAGCTGCAGCTCCTTGATGTCAAGGGACTTGTTAGAGGCTCCTCCTCCCCTGAGCGTGTCATCAGCCACCCCCCCACGCCTTGCCCCCATACTGCCGCCAATGGAGTGTTGCCTCGTGGTGAGTGCCAGCTGGAAGTGCTGTCCGGCGTTGGAGAGGTGCTTCCTTCTGTCAAAGAGGTCAGCAAACGACGTAGCTTTCCCGGATGAACCGATAAAAAATTTGATGCACGTGAGACCAGCTCGAACATAGTCCTACAGAGAAGGTCATTAACATTAGGGAAGGAGTGATGGTGGTAATAGTGTGGTGGTGAGTGGGAGGTAGTGGTATAGGTAGTGGTGGTGGCAATGAGGGTGGAGATGATGATGTGAGGGGTGGAGATGATGTGAGGGGTGGAGATGATGATGTGAGGGGTGGACATGATATGAGGGGTGGAGATGATGATGTGAGGGGTGGAGATGATGATGTGAGGGGTGGAGATGACGATGTGAGGGGTGGAGATGACGATGTGAGGGGTGGAGATGACAATGTGAGGGGTGGAGATGACGATGTGAGGGGTGGAGATGATGATGTGAGGGGTGGAGATGATGTGAGGGGTGGAGATGATGATGTGAGGGGTGGAGATGATGTGAGGGTGGAGATGATGATGTGAGGGGTGGAGATGATGTGAGGGTGGAGATGATGATGTGAGGGGTGGAGATAATGTGAGGGGTGGAGATGTGAGGGGTGGAGATGATGTGAGGGATGGAGATGATGATGTTAGGGTGGAGATGATGTGTAGGGTGGAGATGATGATGTGAGGGGTGGAGGTGATGATGTGAGGGGTGGAGATGATGATGTGAGGGGTGGAGATGATGATTATGTGAGGGGTGGAGATGATGTAAGGGGTGTAGATGATGTGAGGGGTGGAGATGATGTGAGGGGTGGAGATGATGTGAGGGGTGGAGATGATGATGTGAGGGGTGGAGATGATGTGAGGGGTGGAGATGACGATGTGAGGGGTGGAGATGATGTGAGGGGTGGAGATGATGATGATGTGAGGGGTGAAGATGATGATGTGAGGGGTGGAGATGATGATGTGAGGGGTAGATGATGATGTGAGGGGTGGAGATGACAATGTGAGGGGTGGAGATGACGATGTGAGGGGTGATGATGATGTGAGGGGTGGAGATGATGTGAGGGGTGGAGATGATGTGAGGGGTGGAGAAGATGATGTGAGGGGTGGAGATGATGTGAGGGGTGGAGATGATGATGTGAGGGGTGGAGATGATGATGTGAGGGTGGAGATGACGATGTGAGGGGTGGAGATGATGTGAGGGTGGAGATGATGATGTGAGGGGTGGAGATGATGTTAGGGTGGAGATGATGATGTGAGGGGTGGAGATGATGATGTGAGGGGTGGAGATGATGTGAGGGTGGAGATGACGATGTTAGGGTGGAGATGACGATGTGAGGGGTGGAGATGACAATGTGAGGGGTGGAGATGACGATGTGAGGGGTGGAGATGACGATGTGAGGGTGGAGATGACGATGTGAGGGGTTGAGATGATGTGAGGGGTGGAGATGATGATATGAGGGGTGGAGATGATGATGTGAGGGGTGGAGATGATGATGTGAGGGGTGGAGATGATGTGAGGGGTGTAGATGATGTGAGGGGTGGAGATGATGATGTGAGGGGTGGAGATGATGATGTGAGGGGTGGAGGTGATGATGTGAGGGGTGGAGATGATGATGTGAGGGGTGGAGATGATGTGAGGGGTGTAGATGATGTGAGGGGTGGAGATGATGATGTGAGGGGTGGAGATGACGATGTGAGGGGTGGAGGTGATGATGTGAGGGGTGGAGATGATGATGTGAGGGGTGTAGATGATGTGAGGGGTGGAGATGATGATGTGAGGGGTGGAGATGATGATGTGAGGGGTGGAGATGATGATGTGAGGGGTGGAGATGATGATGTGAGGGGTGGAGATGATGATGTGAGGGTTAGATGATGATGTGAGGGGTGGAGATGACAATGTGAGGGGTGGAGATGATGATGTGAGGGGTGGAGATGATGATGTGAGGGTGGAGATGATGTGAGGGTGGAGATGATGATGTGAGGGGTGGAGATGATGTGAGGGGTGGAGGTGATGATGTTAGGGTGGAGATGATGATGTGAGGGTGGAGATGATGATATTAGGGTGGAGATGATGATGCGAGGGGTGGAGATGATGATGTGAGGGTGGAGATGATGATGTGAGGGATGAAGATGACAATGTGAGGGGTGGAGATGATGATGTGAGGGGTGGAGATGATGATGTGAGGGGTGGAGATGATGATGTGAAGGTTAGATGATGATGTGAGGGGTGGAGATGACAATGTGAGGGGTGTAGATGATGTGAGGGGTGGAGATGATGATGTGAGGGGTGGAGATGATGATGTGAGGGGTGGAGATGATGATGTGAGGGGTGGAGATGATGATGTGAGGGGTGGAGATGATGATGTGAGGGGTGGAGATGATGATGTGAGGGGTGGAGATGATGATGTGAGGGGTGGAGATGATGATGTGAGGGTTAGATGATGATGTGAGGGGTGGAGATGACAATGTGAGGGGTGTAGATGATGTGAGGGGTGGAGATGATTATGTGAGGGGTGGAGATGATGATGTGAGGGGTGGAGATGATGATGTGAGGGGTGGAGATGATGATGTGAGGGGTGGAGATGATGATGTGAGGGGTGGAGATGATGATGTGAGGGGTGGAGATGATGATGTGAGGGGTGGAGATGATGATGTGAGGGTTAGATGATGATGTGAGGGGTGGAGATGACAATGTGAGGGGTGGAGATGACGATGTGAGGGGTGGAGATGATGATGTGAGGGTGGAGATGATGATGTGAGGGTGGAGATGATGATGTGAAGGGTGGAGATGATGTGAGGGGTGGAGATGATGATGTTAGGGTGGAGATGATGATGTGAGGGTGGAGATGATGATGTTAGGGTGGAGATGATGATGTGAGGGGTGGAGATGATGATGTGAGGGTGGAGATGATGATGTGAGGGATGAAGATGACAATGTGAGGGGTGGAGATGGGTGGAGATGATGTGAGGGGTGGACAGCACTCCACCTCCTCCATATAAACCACACACACACGATGGCTCCACTCTGCAGTGGGGAGTGGGGGCACTTACCTTCATGAACAACTGGGTGCTGTACAGGACATGCAGAAGGCCCTTCTGGGTGAAGTGGCGACAGACGGCTGTGAGGTAGCTCTCCCACCTGCTCAAGGTAGGGTCCAGCTCCGTCATGATGGTCTGCACCTGCACTATCTCCCCAGCCTTGAGGGCAGGGACCCAGAGGTTCTCCACAAAGACCTCGGCAGGGCAGGACTGCACAACACACACACACACACACACACACACACACACACACACACACACACACACACACTGTATTAGCAAAGGTACAAATCCCACACATACACAAACATATATACAAGCAATAATTGAAGCGCGCAATGAACTTGAGCTGTTGGTGTACACAAAAAGTGAACCATTACATATGAATAAATAATGCTTTCAAGAGAAGGTAACAATGCTCATTAATACCGTACATTAAGCAATGTAGCTGCTCTAGGTAGTGCATTCATGAGTGCTGCACTGCCCATGCACTAATCACATGATACATACATCAAAGATGGGCAAAACATTAGATATTGCATCTCTAACCAATTAATTCCTATTAATAATGGTAGCAACTTAGACGTATTCAAAAGTACTTACAATCCCTCCCCTCTCCCTCCCTTCTCCCTCCCCTCCCCTCCTGCAGACATACATCTACACGGTCTAGGATATATTTGCAGGCATCACTCCACAGGAAGCAGCGTGAGAAGAAGGCCACCACCTGGTGGGCCGTGCCGTGGGTGGAGAGGTAGTAGATGCACTCTATGAGGCGCTTGGGGTCCAGCGGGTCCCCATTCCTACGGCCCAGGCACTCATTCAGCGAGACAACCACAGCTGGCCAATCATTATTGTTCTTGGGGGAGGGGGGGGGGGGGAAAATGAGCAAGAAGGAAAGTACAAGGGTTAGGTGAGTGAGGGAAAGGGAGAGGGAGAAGGGGGAGGGAGGGAGAAGAGGGAGGGAGAGGGGAGGGGGAGGGAGGGAGAAGAGGAAAGAGGGAGAGAGGAAGGAGAGAGGGGGAGGGAGGAAGAAGAGAGGAAGGAAATATGACAGAACTGAAGTACATATCACTTCTAAGCATGCACCATTAATGTGGGTACAAACGCCATCATTAACGAAACAGATCTAGCCATGCATAAGCTACCACTTGAATGTTATCGAGTTACCCCCCGTAACTCTCATATAGGATTTGTGCCGTATCATGAATATCATTAAAAACGCGATCCGCGTAGAACTCACGAACCGAGAAACGGATAGTGTAGCTCTTTATTACTATCGAGCCACAATGGAAAGACAATCATTTTCATGTTTTGTTCAAGTCGCCAGACTGTTTACTTTATGTGAACAAAAAAGCTCGTATTTCTCGTTCCCAGACCGTAATTTGTCCTCCTCCAGTTTTTCTGGGTGAGTATAACTCGGGATAGGAATGGTTGTAATGAGCGCAAAATACACCAAAAAATCTAGAAAATTCTGGAAGAACATCTACAGGTCTCAGATATGGAAATAAAGCATGTAACTGATATACGTAATATGCATATGGGAGCTATATGAAAGCGTTCCCATGGCAATGTTCACGTGATATGTGTATAGTATTAGTTATCTACATGTATATCATTTTTTAACGCGAAGTTGTTTTTATCAAAATGCCTTCACGACAACAACAGCGGAGAGCAAAGCGACGAGCGGAATACCTCCAAAATCGAAACGAGGAGTTAGAGACCTCTCTCGGGTTCGGCGCTTCTAAGAGGGGGCGTGAATGCTGTGATGAGCAGAATTCCGACGACATACGAGCTTCTAAGAAGCAAAAGACTAATCGGGATTCCAAAAGGAGTGTATATTGGAGAAACCCTTCCGCTGTGCGTTCAGCGAGAAGGGCGCGATACCAGAAGCGTAAGCGTAAGGCGGAGACAGCATGCTACAACGGAATAACAACTACCACCAGTTGTGCATGGAATATTATGTTTTGGCGCGCTTCTTTTAGACTAGAGCAGCTGGAAAACTGACATAGCTTTAAACATTGTGTTGCTAGGAGATGACATGTACAGCTGGATTTTGTCATGTTGCATAACGGGTGTTACTACACAGTATTCTTACTTACATATTATTGATATTAGTTGCACTATTTCTGTTACAGTTATGTTTATTATGCTTTGCAATACAGTTCAAGCCACTTTTAATGTCACCCCTTGTATAGTACACACAAATAATGCATGACATGGGGTAGACATTAGTATGTGGCTTCTACATGTATTACCAGTGTCAAAGTAAGTAAATTTAAGTATTGTCTGCATGCTTCCATCTCCTTAATCATTTTAGCTACTCCCTGTGTGAACCCAATGATAGTGTTCTAATGGAGTATAAGGGTGGCCTTGAAAAGGCTATTCTAAGCAATAGGACATTGCTAGATGAGTTAAATGATGCCTTTTGCAAGACCCATCCATGGTTAGCACAAAAGGTTACCACTAGATCTGCACATGCTGCTGTTAGCAAAGTTAGCGCAGATGCATTACTTGCTAAGGCACTGAACATTCGAAGAGCAAAAGCAGGGGGATTGTTAAAAGATGTTTGTGCCATTAATGCAATAAAATTATCAGAAAATGATATTATAGCTGGGATAAGGCATCATAGTGCTGTCTCAGAACCCTATTTCTATTATACCTCTTACAATCACACAAAACAGCATGGCCTACACTGTATACCAGTAGACCTCAATGGTAGGTGTGTTATCAGCTGATTGTCCAAGCAGATTCATTTGCCTAAAATAGGCGACAATGAGTGAGATTGGGCCTCATGATACCCTCCACCTTGAGCGGATAATACATATATGTCTGAGAAGCAGGCATAATATGGCGGACCTATCCTCAATGGCAATTGAATCAAATCACAAAGAAGGTAACCCCAGGAGTTTATATAAGTTTGATGTTGTTTGCTTCCATTTATTCAGAAACAAAACCACAAAACATGATGTTGCTAGGCAGTGACATGTTCAGTGTTGCTACAGCTGGACATGGGTATGCATAGCATTTTGGTGGGTACTTCTGCACAGCTGGTATAAATGACTGATCCTTTTCTCTCTACCACTAACCAAAACAAGTGTCTATGACACTACTGAGTTACATAAATGCACACACAAGTAACAGGTTCTGATGAATGCACTTTCCTGTACTAGAAGGCAGGTACACAATGTCATACTGGTACCTGGTTATATTAAGGCAACCCAATGTAAAAAAAAATGAAGGAAACAAGATATAAAAAACATTCTCTCTGAGAAAGTTGGTGGTATATAGGATTTGAAGGCAATGGTGGTGTAAAAAGGAAGGGAACAAGGGATCAACGATGATACAAGTTTTTTGTAACAGTCCTATATTTAGCACTTTTGTAGAGTACGTACATTTTTCGTTGCTAAATATAGGACTGTTACAAAAAACTTGTATCATCGTTGATCCCTTGTTCCCTTCCTTTTTACACCACCATTGCCTTCAAATCCTATATACCACCAACTTTCTCAGAGAGAATGTTTTTTATATCTTGTGCAACTTAAAATTAATCATCTATTTCACTGGGCCATGGGCCAGACACATTAATACTGATATTTACATGTAGCAAATAAAATTGTGGTTCCCACTACATTCTTCAAATCTAAAGACTAGGGAGCAATACATTTGTACATGCTGCGCTCTGCATACACGTAACCATGACACAAACTGATCAAAAGCAACAACTGCATTATAAGATCAGCTAGAACTGGATTGGCCAGTTCCTTGTGGGTGATTTTTTCTGGTCACTGTCACATATATACAGTATACACTATACACTATATCACACATGTACACACATACAACACATACATACATAAACACATAAACACACACACACACACACACACACACACACACACACACACACACACACACGCACACACACACACACACACACACACACACACACACACACACACACACACACACACCATGTGTACTCACTTTGCTGGTAGCTGACAGAGGTTTCTCAAGAATTTGGTCAACTATGCGGTTGAGAAGTGTGCCATTGTGTTGCAAGCTCATCTGGGAGAGGATATAATTAGCTTCGATAGAAGGTATAGCCACACCCCACACAAGGTATAGCCACACCCCACACAAGGTATAGCCACACCCCACACAAGGCATAGCCACACACCCACACAAGGTATAGCCACACCCCACACAAGGTATAGCCACACCCAACACAAGGTATAGCCACACCCCACACAAGGTATAACCACACCCCACACAAGGTATAGCCACACCTCACACAAGGTATAGCCCACACAAGGTATAGCCACACCCCACACAAGGTATAGCCACACCCCACACAAAGTATAGCCACACACCCACACACTACCTGGAAGCAATGTTGAAATTTTTCCCTGGCAGCTGGAAAGTCTCCTATCTGCAGACAGGCCATGCCCCATGCCCCCCAGAGTGTTGTGGTGTCCACCTGGCACTTGGTACATATCTCCATGGCCAGCTGGAACCTGTCATCCTGGACCAGCTTGTCACAGACACGCCTTGGGGAGAAGGTGGGAGAGGTATAGTGGTGGGTCTGGGGACTAGCACTAGTCTGGGGAGATACTGATTGATTTATTTTTTGGGGGAGGCAGGCAGCGGGATACCAGGGCCATAGGGCAGGTATGCGGGTACAGCCCATCCATTTGAAGGGCTTATGTCATTACTACATTTAACAAACAAGTTTGAAGGAGCTACATGTATTACTACACCTGGAAGGGGGAGGGGAGGGGAGCTATCTATATACATGTACCTGGAAGGGGGAGGGGAGGGGAGCTATCTATATACATGTACCTGGAAGGGGGAGGGGAGGGGAGCTATCTATATACATGTACCTGGAAGGGGGAGGGGAGGGGAGCTATCTATATACATGTACCTGGAAGGGGGAGGGGAGCTATCTATATACATGTACCTGGAAGGGGGAGGGAAGGGGAGCTATCTATATACATGTACCTGGAAGGGGGAGGGAAGGGGAGCTATCTATATACATGTACCTGGAAGGGGGAGGGGAGGGGAGCTATCTATATACATGTACCTGGAAGGGGGAGGGAAGGGGAGCTATCTATATACATGTACCTGGAAGGGGGAGGGAAGGGGAGCTATCTATATACATGTACCTGGAAGGGGGAGGGGAGGGGAGCTATTACTACACCTGGAAGGGGGAGGGGAGGGGAGCTATCTATATACATGTACCTGGAAGGGGGAGGGGAGGGGAGCTATCTATATACATGTACCTGGAAGGGGGAGGGAAGGGGAGCTATCTATATACATGTACCTGGAAGGGGGAGGGAAGGGGAGCTATCTATATACATGTACCTGGAAGGGGGAGGGAAGGGGAGCTATCTATATACATGTACCTGGAAGGGGGAGGGAAGGGGAGCTATCTATATACATGTACCTGGAAGGGGGAGGGGAGGGGAGCTATTACTACACCTGGAAGGGGGAGGGGAGGGGAGCTATCTATATACATGTACCTGGAAGGGGGAGGGGAGGGGAGCTATTACTACACCTGGAAGGGGGAGGGGAGGGGAGCTATAATTAAGTCTGGGTAGCTATCACTGGGGAGCTATAATTAGGCCTGGGCACCATACCTGGCCAGCTCTGGTTTGGCAAGTTCCTGCAGTGATGGTATCTTGGGGCAGCCGGAGGTTATCAGAACACGCAGCAGCTCAATGCAATTGAGGTACCTGTGTGTGTGTGTGTGTGCGTGAGTGTGTGTGCATGTATGTGTGTGCACGTGTGTATGTGTGTGTGTATGTGTGTGCATGTGTGTATGTGCGTGTGTGTGTGCATGTGTATGTGTGTGCGTATGTGTGTGCATTTGTGTGTGTGTGCGTGTGTGTGTGTGTGTGTGCGTATGTGTATGTATGTGTATGTGTATGTATGTGTGTATGTATGTATGTATATATGTATGTATGTATGTATGTATGTGTGTGTGTGTGTGTGTGTGTACGTACGTACGTATGTATGTATGTATGTATGTATGTATGTATGTATGTATGTATGTATGTATGTATGTATGTATGTATGTATGTAGTGGTACATGGTTCAGTACACATTGGTGTGTGGTTACAGTTCTAAGTGGCACAACGTACGTGTCACACAGCTCCACACCTACAGAGCCTCCACTGTCCGCAAACCTCAGCTTGGCACCCTTTAGAAGACTCTTCATCAACCTGACCAACCCAAAGGTATGGGGGACATTACTTCAAACTACAATAACAGAACTGAAGCCACTCCCCAAAAGCCCATCAAAACTCAAGCCTCAATGCCCTGAGGTGCGTTACTATAGTGATAACAGGTGTCCTTGGCTCAGGAGCCTAGGACGCAGGCCTGTTGTACTGGAGGTCATGCCATTGTGCTCCAAGGTGAACGGACTTCCACATGATACCAAATATCCTTTACAGCGTCATAAAATGGTGCACGGTACTCTTGCACTTTTGCTTGTAATTAGTACCCACCTTAATTTCAAATATGCATGTACTCCACAGAAATGTACACATGCACTGCACGAACATACACACCACACAAGCACCACACACCACACCACACAAGCACATATCACCACACACATGCACACATACCCGATGACAAAGTCATGGTCCAGCTCAGCGTTCACACGTCCCTGGGAGTCAGGCAGTATGCGTACAGACATGGTGAGGCAGCAGTCCAAGATGAAGGCGGCCGCCCCACACTTGGAAGCCATGAGGTCGATGATGGCCAAAGCCAGGGGGAGGTTGGGGGTCTGCTCGTAGTAGAAGCTCTTCCTCATGTTCTGGTTGCAGAGCGAGTCGTTGTACAGAAGCTTCCAATGCTTGGTGGGGGATGGTGTCAGGAGGGCATTGGGTAGACTATCATCGCCATGGAAAAGGTCGCTGTCCACATTGGTTGATGCACTAAGGAGGGGGAGGAGATGTGCAGTGAGATAGGTGTGGTCTGTGCACCCCCAAATCTGCCTCTAAAGAGGTCACACATGCTACATGGGTCAGATTCTGATCCCCCCCCCCCCCCCCCAACCTATCTTAATCTTGGATTTTTGTGGTCAAGAAATTTGCCAATATAATCATGTATGGTGGGCTTAGGTCACCCCATGTATGGTAGGCTTAGGTCACCCAATGTATGGTAAGCTTAGGTCACCCCATGTACGGTGGGCTTAGGTCACCCCATGTATGGTGGGCTTAGGTCACCCCATGTATGGTGGGCTTAGGTCACCCCATGTATGGTGGGCTTAGGTCACCCCATGTACGGTGGGCTTAGGTCACCCCACGTATGGTAGGCTTAGGTCACCCCATGTATGGTGGGCTTAGGTCACCCCATGTATGGTGGGCTTAGGTCACCCCGTGTATGGGCTTAGGTCACCCCATGTATGGTGGGCTTAGGTCACCCAGTGGGCTTAAGGAGCAGATTTGGATGCACAGATCTACACCTGAGCTGCCCTTACAACTGATGACACTCGGTGCAGACCCTCACGGGGGAGGGGTAACCGTCCACGCGTGCGGTGTCAGGGGAGCACCTGGAACACACAACCCTACCACAGCGCCTGCAGTGGTGCCTGCGGTTGAACTGGAGGTTGGATGGGGAGGAGGAAGGCACAAAAGGGTTAACCACGTTGGCACAGCACACTTATTCATCAGACATCTACCATAGTACAGCATCGCATCCAATAGTTACACTAACAGGATCGCCAATGACAACCAAACATTATTAACTTACCATCCCGAAGTAGGCTTCCCTACAGACACTGCACTTGGAGACGGTATCAGACTCCCAGCGTTCCTTTGGCGGGGGAAGTGGAGGTGGCTCATACGATGAAGACCTAACAATCATGTGACACAAAACACATGGTCATGTGACAAGGGAGAAAGGAGGCATTTGCTGACATAAGCCCACCCCATATAGAGTTAACAATGGGAAAGTCAGGGACGGTCAGTGCACAGGAGGTGGAAGGTCATTGCTTCGATACATATGCTTGACCTTATGTTGCAGCAGTAAGGGGTTAAACAATTGAGTGGATAAACACACAGTGTGGCCTAGCTGCTCAAATGTAGCTTTTATATTTCACTCCTAATCATATACATGTACAATGTATATGTACACTACCTTCTTGCTAACTTTAAAGTCGATTCAGGTGACATCATTACATCACTGTTCTGGCGCCTCAGGCTGCTGGCTCCTCCCCCTACTCCAGGGGGGGAGGGAGGGCGGGAGGGAGGGCGGGTCGGAGCTGCACTGCAGCCGGCCGCTTGAAGGGGAGGGGAGGAGGGGGTTAAAGGGGAGAGGGAGCAGGGAGGGAGGAACAAAATATAGAACAAGTTCAAATGCTCTCTGTGAATCAGGGCACTTACTGGGAACTTGAGAGACAGGGTCTTGGAAGAGGACTGGTTGAATTAAATCCAGTGCTTTGGAACAGTAGAACACGAGAAGAGGGGCAAAGGGGTCACTCTTTCCCTTATCCTCCTCCTCCTCCCTGAACACAATGATTGGTGGTTGCTCCACCACTGCACTGTCACTGCCGTCCAGTCGTGACAAATACTTGTTCTGACGAAGCTCCCTGATGACTGCCCCAGCTAGCTCGATCTTGTCACATTAACAAAAGAACCACACAAAACAATAAGTAAATTGTAAATGTATATGTCCATGTAACATGTGCGACTGGGGGGGGGGGGGGGGGGGGAAAGCATGATGTAATCTGTGGATGCTCCTTAATGTATCATTTAGAGAGTGCATCTGTGTAGCACTCAAGATACAAGGAAATGACACCATTGGTTTATTGTGGCAGTAAGTGCCACCCCACACCTTCATATCCATCACCAGCTGCTCCACCAGCAAGATGGGACTGCACACCAGGTCCCTGTACTCATCCCTGACTGTGGCCGGCAGGCACAGAAGAGCCTGGGGAGGAGGAAACACAGACCAGCCCCTTTAATGACTACCCGTCAGGTCCCCAGGCCCATCCAACCACAATGCAGGTCATTCCATACACACACACACACACATGCACACACATACACACACAGGCATGCATTCACATGCACTTGCATGATACACACAAAAGTCTACATGTATACTGTTTAGGTGGTACAAGTACCTTGGCTCCAAGCAGCTTGTTAGCGTAGAGGTCACCCTTCTGGGTACAATGGTTCAGCCTCTCAAGCACATAGTGCAGCATGAAGATGGTGGTGTGTAGGCTGATGCCACTCTCAAGGACATTCTCGCACACCTCGAGGGCTCTCTCATCTTCCAACTGGTCCAGCTCCTAACAATGGTGTGCATGTGTGTGTGTGTGTGTGTGTGCGTGTGTGTGTGTGCATGGTGTGTTGTGCATGTGTGTGTGTGTGTGCATGGTGTGTATGTGCATGTGTGTGTGTGTGGTGTGTGCGTGAATGTAGTGTAGATGCAAAATATCTTTCAGAGCTGTGTTTGAATGCGAGTACACACATGTCAATGTACATGTCTGTGTACAAGTGGCTAACCTGGTAAGCCTTGATGGGTGAGGGGGAGGTGCCCTCAAGCCACACAAGGAGTTTCTTAACGCTGATTAGCTGAGTGGAAGATAAGGAATTAAAAAATCTTTACACATATGTACCATACAATATGTACCATACCACATGTACCCATACCACATGTACATGTACCCATACCACATGTACATGTACCCATACCACATGTACCCATACCGCCTGCACCCATACCACATGTACCCATACCACATGCACCCATACCACATGTACCACACATGCACCCACACATCCTGTGCATGCTACCAACCTTCAGCCTCCCTTCCCCCACCCTCAGCCCCAGTCCATTATCACCTTGGTAACCTCCCATCCAAGCTTGTGCTCAGCAGCCCACTGTTGAATGAGGTCATTGCTAAGCCCCGCCTCCAGCATCAGTTCCAAAACATGCCTAGGTCTGGTACAGGACTCCTGCTCCAGATCAGACCAGCTCTTCCACCTCCCACCCCCACCAGCCGCACTCTCCTCCTCCCCTTCCTGCCTTGTCCCCCACTCTGACAACCTCTCCATGACCTGCTGGTTCACCCTCAGAACTTCTAGCTTCTTGATCATGAGGGAGTGGAGGGGGGAGGAGAGGGGGAGGTGGCTCACGCAGTACTGGACCAGGAATATGGCGGTCTCAACCGACCAGCCGTTCAGAGAGGACAGCACCAGTCTAGCGGCCAGAGACGGGTCCGAGATCTGGAACAGCAGGGACACCAAGGCGCTCTTGCTGGGCACATTCCCATGTTTCCCACCACTGGGCACATTCCCATGTTTCACACCACTGGCTTCAGGTGCACACTTGGAGCATATGTCCACAAAGTGTGTGCTGACGACAAGGTCCCTCACAAACTGCACTTTGCCCCAAGAACAGACCACAGGTTCGGTGCTAAGCAGCTTCACGGCTTCGGCCACCCTCCCCCCACCCACCAAGCTCTGCAGGAGGTGGAGACACGCCCCTCCCAGGGCGTCACTGGTGTTGGCGACAAGTGACAGCTGCCTCATGTCCACTGCAGTGTCCGTGGAAACCATGGCAGCATTAGACAGGAGCGGACTGAGTCGAGAACGCAGGTAACGTTGCATTGGGGGGAGGGGAGAAAATCGCTCCAAGATGGATTTTAGAAGCAGGTGAGCTTCGGGCTCAGCTTCGGGAGGCGGTACCACTCCAGTGCTCCTTGCAGCTGCCAGACTCTTGGGTAGCACAGAGAGGGGACTTAATGGAGTCTTTTCAGCAGCATCTCTGGGTGCCAACTTGGCCTGGGTCTTGGCTGCCTGAGCACTGCTCTCAATCGATTGGTTGCCCTTGGCAACAGGCGGGCAGAGCAGGTGGACCAAGGCCGCCAGTACTGTCGAGTGCTTCTCAACAAATGACAGGGTTTCTTCTGTAAACGCGTAGCTAGGTCGTGACTTGTCATCCGCTAGTGCCAGCTCTGTCCCCTTTGGCTTCAGGTAGGACTTTGGTGAGCCTGATGGGGACCCCTGCTTGTTGCCGGACGAGAGTAAGGAGAAATCGTAGCCAAATGCCAGCTGTTCGCACGAGGGAACGATTTTCAAGGATGGCTTCTTGTCTTTGGACTCCACCGCCTCCAAGTACTTATCAATACCAGCGGCTTTGTCGTGAGGAAGCTTGGCCTTCAGATATTTTAGTAAAGCCATGTCATCATTCTCATTGGACGCTTCAGGCACGCTGACGAAGTCTCTTCTGTGCCTGTAGAGCAGAGAGGGTACTTCCACCTGTTCAAAAGAGCATCATCATGTAACCATGGACTTGTACCCTAGCAGGTCAACACACATAAAGAGCATCATCATGTAACCATGGACATGCACCCTAGCAGGTCAACACACATGTCCCTTTTCACATGCTGACACCTACATTGTAGTCAGCACACTCTACCACACACTTGAATGATACCATAACATCATACTGGCACTAGTTTTAATAACATGGTGATGTCAGGGATATGCTCACAACACAATGCTAGTTAAGATGTAAATCCCTCCCACTAGCGTAAACGAAAGATCAATTAATTAATGGACAGAACCTTTAGCTTCAATTCGAGGCTGTCAAATGAGAAGATGCAGTGATCACTGAGGTACTTCCTCTCAGCTAGCTCCAAACTGCTTCTCCACTCCAATGCCAGGGGCTACACAGACAGAGACATGGAAACTGATGACCATAATGCCATTCCCCTTCTCTCCAATCCTCTCTTCTCCCTCCTCTCCCATCCTCCCTTCCCCTCCCTGCCTTCTCCCATCCTCCCTTCCCCTCCCTTCTCCCTTCTTCCTCACTTACTGTTGGCAGGGGAGAGAAGAGGGTCCCGCAGTGTACTATGTATAGCACTCTGGGATCAGGCTCCTTTGGAGCATAACTAGCCCAGGGGTCAGGGGAGTCAACAGCTGGAGGTTATGTGTGAGTGTGTGTGTGATTGTGCAGATGTGTGCATGTGTACAGATGCGTATGTGTATGTGTGTTGCAGTCAGATAGCATTAGCGTGCACAGAAGTATGAAGAGAGGTGGTGTCCCTTACATAGCCTTGGCCAAACAGGCTTAGAAGACATGCAGTCCCCAAGGCTTGTGGGTTGAAGGCCACGTCGCAAGATGGTGTGATGAAGGTCAAAACAGCTACAGGGCCAGAGAGGAATGGAGACAGAGTGAGTAGGTGGGTAGACCAAAGGGGTGTGGTCAGCCCGTACCTGACCAGACCAAGTTCCCCAATGTGGTACCCAACCCTTCCAAAGATGGCAGCCTGCACCACCTCTGATGGACGCACACTGCCCCCCAGTCAGGTCGCCAAAGAGACGGGGGTCCTTCTCGGCAGCTGCATAGACAATGATGGCGTGGGCGTACAGTATGTTGGCAACGTTGCAGTAGAACATGACACGTTGGTTGTTGCCTGACAGCTTGCTGAGGTGAGCATCGGCAAAGAGCTTTGTCTTGGCCCAGCAGCTTCTGCATCTCTGGAGTGTGGTAGAGCTGGGAGAGAGCTACAGCATCAAGACGGTCATCCTGTCCCCTGGGGAAGGCTGGGGAGGAGGTGTGTTAGGGGTGCGGTGGTGTGTTGAGGGAGTAGAGGGGTGTGGAGTGTTAGGAGGGAGGAGGAGGGAGGGAGGGAGGGAGGGAGGGAGGGAGGAGGGAGGAGGGAGGAAGGAAGGAAGGGAGGAAGGAAGGAAGAAGGAAGAAAAAGGAAGGAAGGAAGGAAGGAAGGATTGAAGGAAGGAAGGAAGGAAGGAAGGAAGGAAGGAAGAGGAAGGAAAGGAAGGAAGGAAGGAAGAGAAGGAAGGAAGGAAGGAAGAAGGAAAGGAAGGAAGGAAGGAAGGAAGGAAGGAAGGAAGGAAGGAAGAAGGAAGGAAGGAAGGAAGGAAGGAAGGAAGGAAGGAAGGAAGGAAGGAAGGAAGGAAGGAAGGAAGGAAGGAAGGAAGGAAGGAAGGAAGGAAGGAAGGAAGGAAGGAAGGAAGGAAGGAAGGAAGGAAGGAAGGAGAAGGAAGGTAAGGAAGGAAGGAAGGAAGGAAGGAAGGAGGAAGGAAGGAGAAGGAAGGAAGGAAGGAGAAGGAAGGAAGGAAGGAAGGAAGGAAGGAAGGAAGGAAGGAAGGAAGGAAGGAAGGAGAGGAAGGAAGGAAGGAAGGAAGGAAGGAAGGAAGGAAGGAAGGAAGGAAGGAAGAAGGAAGGAAGGAAGGAAGGAAGGAAGGAAGGAAGGAAGGAAGGAAGGAAGGAAGGAAGGAAGGAAGAAGGAAGGAAGGAGGAAGGAAGGAAGGAAGGAAGGAAGGAAGGAAGGAAGGAAGGAAGGAAGGAAGGAAGGAAGGAAGGAAGGAAGGAAGGAAGGAAGGAAGGAAGGAAGGAAGGAAGGAAGGAAGGAAGGAAGGAAGGAAGGAAGGAAGGAAGGAAGGAAGAAGGATGGAAGGAAGGAAGGAAGGAAGGAAGGAAGGAAGGAAGGAAGGAAGGAAGGAAGGAAGGAAGGAAGGAAGGAAGGAAGGAAGGAAGGAAGGAAGGAAGGAAGGAAGGAAGGAAGGAAGGAAGGAAGGAAGGAAGGAAGGAAGGGAAGGAAGGAAGGAAGGAAGGAAGGAAGGAAGGAAGGAAGGAAGGAAGGAAGGAAGGAAGGAAGGAAGGAAGGAAGGAAGGAAGGAAGGAAGGAAGGAAGGAAGGAAGGAAGGAAGGAAGGAAGGAAGGAAGGAAGGAAGGAAGGAAGGAAGGAAGGAAGGAAGGAAGGAAGGAAGGAAGGAAGGAAGGAAGGAAGGAAGGAAGGAAGGAAGGAAGGAAGGAAGGAAGGAAGGAAGGAAGGAAGGAAGGAAGGAAGGAAGGAAGGAAGGAAGGAAGGAAGGAAGGAAGGAAGGAAGGAAGGAAGGAAGGAAGGAAGGAAGGAAGGAAGGAAGGAAGGAAGGAAGGAAGGAAGGAAGGAAGCAATGAACAAAGCTCCTAACACAGCAAGGTTAAGGATCAAGGCCACAGGCCAAAGTACCACACATGTAACATGTCACCTTTAAGTGTCCCAACCAGCTGTGTAAGCAACTTGAAGGATAGTGTGCACAGATCTCCAGCTTCTTCATCCACCACATCCAAAGTGCTGGTGTTCAGGGCCACTATGGACTGCAGCTGTCGCCACCTTCCCTCTGCAATGGCATCACACAAGTATAATACCTTCAGAACATCCCACCCCCATCTGCAGAACATCCTCACCCCACCCTTCAGAACATCCTCACCCCACCCTTCAGAACATCCCCACTCCACCCTTCAGAACATCCTCACCCCACCCTTCAGAACATCCTCACCCCACCCTTCAGAACATCCCCACCGCACCCTTCAGAACATCCTCACCGCACCCTTCAGAACATCCCCACCCCACCCTTCAGAACACCCTCACCCCATCCTTCAGAACATCCTCACCCCACTCTTCAGAACATCTTCACCCCATCCTTCAGAACATCCTCACCCCACCCTTCAGAACATCCTCACCCCACCCTTCAGAACATCCCCACCGCACCCTTCAGAACATCCTCACCCCACTCTTCAGAACATCCTCACCCCACTCTTCAGAACATCCTCACCCCACCCTTCAGAACATCCTCACCCCACCCTTCAGAACATCCTCACCCCACCCTTCAGAACACCCCCACCGCACCCTTCAGAACATCCTCACCCCACTCTTCAGAACATCCTCACCCCACTCTTCAGAACATCCTCACCCCACCCTTCAGAACATCCTCACCCCACCCTTCAGAACATCCCCACCGCACCCTTCAGAACATCCTCACCCCACTCTTCAGAACATCCTCACCCCACCCTTCAGAACATCCTCACCCCACCCTTCAGAACATCCTCACCCCACCCTTCAGAACATCCTCACCCCACCCTTCAGAATATCCTCACCCCACCCTTCAGAACATCCCCACCCCCACACCTCACCTGATGGGACTGCAGTCATAGCTGAGACCTGGGGACAACAGCTCTTCACCAGTACCTCGACTATCTTCAAATGATGGAAGTTTGCAGCCAGCTTTTCCAACCTGAGTTACAAATTTTGGGGTGAAGGGTATCAGGGTGTATTCACATGGGTGGTGATCTAACTTAACGCACAGCTAGCTCTTACATAAGTTAGACACTACTATGGACTACAGCAATGCAGCTAACTGTAAACGTAAGGTTGTAGAGAACACACCCCCTGCTTTCATGTGACCCTTCCTCACAACACACAGCACACACAGGACACAAGCAATGAAATGATTACTTTTCAGGCCTGATGTTTCTCTCAAATACAAGCCTTCCTAACAGCTGTATCGGCTTCTCCTTTAGCACAGACATCAGCAAGGAATCCTCAGCCTCTTCTGCAGCGAGAAAAGTCCCTCCTCATAAAAGCCATCTTCACCTACTCCCCTCATGTGCAGCCCCCACCCACTCCCCCTCCCAGCCCCACCTACTCCCTCACAGCCACACCCACTCCCTCTCACAGCTCCCTTCACCTACTCCCCTCCCAGCCCCACCTACTCCCCTCCCAGCCCCCACCTACTCTCCCTCACAGCCCCACCTACTCCCCCTCACAGCTCCCTTCACCTATTCCCCTCACAGCCTCCCTTCACCTACTCCCTCACAGCCTCCCTTCACCCGCTACCCTCACAGCCCACTTCACCCACTCCCCTCACAGCCCCCTTCACCTACTCCCCTCACAGCCTCCCTTCACCTACTCCCCTCACAGCCTCCCTTCACCTACTACCCTCACAGCCCCTTCACCCACTACCCTCACAGCCCCCTTCACCCACTCCCCTCACAGCCTCCCTTCACCTACTCCCCTCACAGCCCCTTCACCTACTCTCATTAGTTTCCAGGAGCTTTGCCAGGAGCTCAACAAACTTAGAAAGGTAGCGTGTGAACTCGCTCATGAAGTTGAATCCCAGGAGAGCCTCGGTGTCCACGGAGGTGGAGGAGGAACGCCTCGAGGCTCTCTTCATCAGCCCCACCTCCTCCTCACACTGCACCCACGGCACCCAACAGCTCGTCCTCAAGACGTCCTCCAGCTCTTTGAAGTGCTCCCCCACACCACTTCCCTTCCCCTCTCCTCCTCCTCCTCCCCCCTCCTGGCCAGAGCTGGCCTGGGTGTTGAGGATATGTTCCAATCTGTCCCTCGCCGAATAGTACTTGCTGGCAAAATTCCTGAAGGAGTCTATGCTGCCACGTGTGATGGGGTGGGTAAAGGTGGTGAGGAGACAGTGGGGAGAACAGGACAGGTCAAAGGGACCAGCCACAGATGGAGGGTTGAGGTGCATCTCCGAGGTGTCAGATAGCATCCGCAGGAGAGCAAAGGGACCGCTTGTGGAGTTGTTGAAGAACTGGATGAGCTTCTTGTCATTGGACATCCTCCTCTTCCCAAAGGATCTCATGGGGAGGAGATCACTCTGATTGGCCTGGCAGCGGTTAGATGCCTGCTCCACAATGTTCCTTGCCAACTGTCCTTCCACGTTGGCAGAGCACACGATGTCCATCATGACCAACACTGGCACGCGCTCAGACATGGTACGAAGAAGGCCAAACTCCTTGCCATTCCGGGCCAGCTCCTCGTCTCCGCTGAAGAGCATGTGGTTGACATGGGCGGGAGCCAACAGCTGGTGCAGGACGTCCAGGGCAACAGAGTTCCTGGTGGCCTGCTGAATAGCCAGATGGAGGTGGCTGCTACCGGTGACCTGGGAGGCCGAGCTGAAGCTCAGGAGGCTAGGAGTGGGTCTGGAGCGAGGGGTAAGGGCTGGGGATGCGGAGGCACTGCCCTGCCCTGGCTTGGGGGAGCACAGCTCCTGGCAGACCAGCTCGTAGCGCTCGCTGAAGTGCACCAGTGCCTCGCTGAACTGGCCGGCCAGGCCGAAGAGACGTACCACCTCGTGCGCCCGGAGATAGTTGGCGTGCCTCAGGCAGGTGCGAAGCAGGGAGCTGGGGGAAGCCAGCATGCGGGGAATGATGGCCGCCTCGCCCACATCGCTGCCAACCGCCGACAGGACTCTGCGACGTGACCTGTTCCCCACACTGCTGTAAGAGGCATGCGAGCGAAGGCACTTCCTCCTGGGGCCACTGGAAGCCACCTTCTCCTCAATGTCAGCATCCCCGCTGTCATCGGATCTATTCCCCTCCACCAGGGGTTTCCCCTCTTCCCCAACAAAAGGTTGGTCTTCTGACGCCCTCTGCTCACTACCGGTGCTCACAAACACATCGCTGACCTGGGCATCATCAGATGTCCGCCGACGATCCTTCTGCAGCTTGGGAGCAACGGCAGGCTTAAGCGTCTGTGCCGGCTGGGGGGTTGGAAGGTAAGGGGAGGAGGTCGGAGCACCAGAGTCCAAGACATCTCCAGACAGCTTCCTTCCGTCTGCACCACCCGGAGCCTCCCTCCCCTTTCTCCTCCTCTCCCTCCAAGCCATACCACCATCAACCACCTCCTCGTTGTCGCTCACCTCAGACAGGCTGTCCCCGCTGGACGTGGACTCGAGGGACTTCCCCCACTGGTCGTGGGCGGTGGCCCCCACCCCATGCCGGGCAGACACCAGCTGCAGCCTCCACTTGGCCTCATGGATGTACTGGTTGAGCCTCATGCTGCGCTGCTGGAGGGTAGCCGGGGGGATGGAGCCCCTCACCAGGGCGGTGGGGGACCTATCTCCGGCCTGGGTCCCCGTGGCGGGGGGCTGGCTGCTGAGCAGGGTGAACCTGGCGGAGGACAGCTCCACCATGCTGTCCTGGAGGAGGTCTATGAGGCCCTCCGCCTCCCTCTCCCCCACCACAAACCCGTGCCTGCTCCTTATGAGGGTGAGGGAGGCTATGCTGACGCTGTCCTCCTCCCCATCCCCTTCTGCGGGGGCCTGCCCACTGCCGCTTCTCGCCCCGCTGGAGAAGGCGGGGCTGCGATGGGAGGAGTGTCCATTGCTGGCCGCGGCACCCCCCTCCTCCCCAGTGCCATTCTTCTGGAGCTTGAGGTCCTCACTGGTGAGGAAGAGGAGGGAGAAGATGTCCTCCAGGACCTCCAGGCGGTAGTGGAGGGGGTACAGATCTGACAGGTACTCCCTTGCCCTGTGGAACCTCTCCTGCACCAGCTCCTGGTACACCTGCTCAGACCTGCCCTCCTCCCCAGACATGTCCAGCCTCCTGGCCACCCTGGGCTCCGTGGGCACGCCCCTCCTGCCCGAGGCTTCCTCAGGGAGCGTCCCGTGGGTCAGCTGTATGGCACACCACAGTCCCTCCATGACCTCCTTCAGGGCCAGGAAGCTGTAGAAGATGGCTATGTCCCTCTCCTGCTCCGGCTTCAGGGACACCTTGGTGTGTTCGGTGGAGGCCTTGGCAGGAGTCATGAACTGCGGGGGGATGCTGACGAGGGGGGACAGCACTGGGGGGTGTGGCCTCAGCTTGAGGATCTCGACCACCTCCTTTGGGTCCAAGGTGGCCAGGGGGGTGAAGTGATGGAGGACATAGAGTGTGGAGTGGGTCTCCAGCCCTTTGAAGACATCACCTGCCTTCTGTGCAGGGTGAAGGCTCTTGGAGGTGGAGGAGGTGAAGCAAGGTCTGGTGTGTGGCGTGGGGCGTGGGTGTGTGTGTGGTGGCATGGGGTGTGTGTGTGGTAATAAATAGTGTGGTGTGATGAGTGATATGTGATGTGAAGGTGTGTTGAGTGTGGTGGTATGTGATGTGATGGTGTGATTGAGTGGTGATGAGATGAATGTGATGAGAGATGGTGCAGCATATCTTGATTCATTAACTTGGACACACACACACAACATTTTGAGGTGCATTAATAACTCACCTTGCCTTTTCCAGACACCACTGGACCAGTTCAAGCTGGAAGGCCAGTTTGCAACAGCCACTGTACAGAAGTGATTGCTTCATTGAAATCTGGAACAGGAGGTGTGTTCAAAGCAATGTATGTAGTACAAATACATGTAGTACAACAAGATGGGTTGCTATGGTAACAGGTTCACAGCACAGCAAAAAGTATGCATTATCAATTTAAGGTCTGTACATGTACACCAGCACACGTGTGTATGTGTGTGCTGGTGTCATATGCATCTCATATATGTGTACCTCGTAGGGCCAAAGAGAATCCAAAAGCATCTTTTCATTCTCCAGAGCAGGACACTTGTCCCAGCCTAGCAACAGGAGGAGTGGTCTGAGGGCGGCATAGTTGGGATGGGCCACAAGGCGGGCCACTTCCTCCAGCTGTCCAGCCTGAATCAGCTGGACCCCTGTTTCCTAGACAACAAAAGTAGAATGGAAATCTAGTAGACACATCACAAAATAAAAAGAAGAATGGCTTTAGCTAGGAGACCAGCCCTACAGTACATGTAGTACCTGTGTGGGAGTGTAGGAGTGTAAACAGCTGCTATGTGAGGACAGCTGCCCTCCTGAGCCTTCACACATCTCCCACACATACATGTACTCCAGCACACACACATATGTGCAGACACAAAAAAAAAAACAATTCTGGTTACCATGACACTTTGAAGGAGGTGTTTCTTGCTATACAGAGCATCGTGATACAGCAGCTTCCATTCCATGGCAACAGAGGAGGGGGGTGCCCCTTCAGGCCCCTCAGTCCCAGCACCTGCTGTAGTTAGGTTGCCCATGGCAACGTACTCCTTCCCCACCCCCATCTGCTGGTACAGATAACGTTCCACTTCATGGAGGCATGTGACCAGGTAAGGAGTCCTGCGTCCCACAAGACAGGAGTAGATGGTACCAGGGTCAAACCTCCACACTGGCTCTGGTGTAGCGGGGTCCCCGAGGAGGGTGAGGAATATCTGGCCCACCTTGCCGCTCAGGCCGGTCATCTCTGCAGACACATCCAGGTAGGAGAGAAGGTCGTACACGTACTGCTCCAGCCTCCTGGCCTCTCCATACACTCCCCCCTCCAAGGTGTGGTCGGATTCGTATTGACTGTCGTGGGAGGAGCTTGTGTCTAGCTCCGCCCATCTCAACTGCTTGAGTGCCTTGTTGAGACAGTTGAGGTAGAGCAGCTGCAAGGCTTCATTACTGGACAGGTGCTTGAGGCTGCCGTGAACCGTGAGGGCGGTGATGAGGGCGTGGCCCAGTTGGGGGGAGGGGCTGAGCAGGAGGTCTTGTATGAAGGAGAGTGCATCAGTGGAGAGCTCTGGTGCAGAGGTGTCTGCAGCTGCACGAGGAGGCAGGAGGGCAGCTGCAGACCCAGTCTGCCTGACCACATGGGTGGAGTGGTACTCACACAGACTGGACTACAAAAGACAATAATAACCATTGAAAACTGAAATCAATCACATGCTACACATTGCCATGCTACACATTATCTGTCATACACATATCACATGTCACAATACATGCACACATGTACACACTCCTCAAATTCATTACATGTATCAACAAATACATGTATGTGCCATTACTGCACAAATGATTTTAAAAAGTGATTTCCAAAAGGTGACCTTTTTGTAACCCACAGATGAAGAGATTCCAAGATAGAATAATTATATCCTAACTAACCTTGGTCAGCAATAAAGGTGTGGAACATTAAACTCCTACACCCCTCCCCTGCCACTCCCAGCCCCTACACCCTCCCCTGCCCCTCCTAGCTCCTACGCCCTCCCCTGACCCTCCCAGCCCCTACACCCTCCCCTGCCCCTCCTAGCTCCTACCCCTCCCCTGCCACTCCAGCCCCTACACCCTCCCCTGCCCCTCCCAGCTCCTACCCCTCCCCTGCCACTCCAGCCCCTACACCCTCCCCTGCCCCTTCCAGCTCCTAACACTCTCTCCCTGTCCCTCCCAGCTCCTACACCCTCCCAGCTCCTATACCCTTCCCTGTCCCTCCCAGCCCCTACACCCCTCCCCTGCCCCTCCAGCCCCTACACCCTCCCCTGTCCCTCCCAGCCCCTACACCCTACCCTGTCCCTCCCAGCCCCTACACCCCTCCCCTGCCCCTCCAGCCCCTACACCCTCCCCTGTCCCTCCCAGCCCCTACACCCCTCCCCTGTCCCTCCCAGCCCCTACACCCTCCCCTGTCCCTCCCAGCCCCTACACCCTCCCCTGCCCCTCCCTGCCCCTACACCCTCCCCTGCCCCTCCCTGCCCCTACACCCCTCCCCTGCCCCTACACTCTCCCCCTGCCCCTTTCAGCTCCTACACCCCTCCCCTGCCCCTCCCATGTCTGATACTACCATGTTGTAAAATTACACATCAGTCTCAGTTATGTATGGCCCTACACATAAGGGGATAAGCCCCCCCCCCCCCCCCACACACACAATTGCTTCCAATATCCTCTATATATGTAGCAATTGCACATGCCCCTACATCCAGGCAATGCCTTCCTTCATTCTCCTCCCTTTACCCTCAACTCTATACCCAAAACCACCATGGGCAAAAATTGATATTTTACCAACCATGCACAACGTGATAAATAATGCAGCACCAATGACTGCCAAAGAATCATTAGCCCTTCTTTCATGGAAGTGTGCGTAAATGTAATGTGCACACACTCAAACAGGTGATTTGTTTTGTGAATTACCACATTTGCTATCCACAGGCCTCAAACTTACAGCAACATGTGGTGAAATGGGCACCACATCTCTGGAATGGTAGAGGAGAAGGCGAAACTCCACCAGGTCGGACAGGCTGGCTGGAATCTGGTCCTATAGCGCGGTTAGGTGCCGCCATATATATAAGTCTCCAGTCCAAATTGCATGCATAAGCGGCTTGCCAGCTAACCTGTTTTTCAGGAACAAGTCTCCTGTGTGTGTCCAACGCCAACCACGCTAGGTGATAAGGGGAGGGAATAGCCTCGGATGCCCTCCTACGTAACGAAGGCACAGGTTCTAAATAACGCGTCTCACAGCACCCTGCAACTACTGCTTTCGACTCACCAGAAGCTCGTAGGGTCGAGGGCTAGCGTTTTTAGCAGCTCCCCCGGGTCCTCTATGCTTCCATCGCCCTCTGCCCGCGCCAAGCACAGCAGGTAGGCGAAGGCCGCTTCCCATTGTCCGAGTGCAATGCAGTTGAATGCAGCTGACTTGAGCAGCTCCCCCGTCTCCCCGCACTGTAGGACAGTCGCACAGCGACCGACCTCTCCTCCACGCTTTATTTCCTTAGCCATATTTCCACGAGCGACATCTTGTTGTTATTTCCGTATTTGCAGCAGAAAGTCATATATCATATGATCAAATCGAGTAATTTGGGACAAGTACGATGGGTAATAACTAAACATTAATAATTTTGTACAATAAAGCTGAGACATGTTGAGAACATGATGGATCACCCTTGAAGGAAACTTTACACACAATTTCTATATCATAAAGAAGGTGTGTTACATCTATGATGTAATCCACACTGCTTTTTTCCCCCCCCCGCAGTGAGCTGGGTCTGGGACCAAGACAAGCGACCTCCTCAAAAATATTAGCTTCTATCAAATATATTATAGTACATAGTGTTGAATTCAACACAAGATGTTAGAACACCAGTGCATCATGCAGCCTATAAGGGTCACACTGACGACATTGTCAGGAAGCTTGTTCATGTCATGGATGTGATGTCATGAGCAAAGACAATAGTGGTAACAATCCTCTCCACTATGCTGCCTTAGGAGCGGGTCACTGCATGTTCACAGTGTGCACACTAATGGATGTGATGTGATCCTAACTCAATCGAGTTTACATGTTTACTTATCACACTTATAGATCTGTTATCCAAAATCCCACCACCACCTAGGAACATCAAGTGGTTGTGCACATGCATGGTTGAGGTGGTGAGAACTGAAGAAGTGCCCTGCACTTGTATGCCATCAGCACATGTGGCCTTCAAATGACGCTAAACTTATATGTAACATCAAATAGACAACAGAATTGCACAGCAACTTGCCTTACATCATCATACTGCAGCTGGCCTCAATCTTTTCTGAAATCATTCTCATTCGACTGAGCATTGTGCTACGTGATAAAACGCTCATAATTTGTTTTGCAGAACAATTGAGTGTTCTAACACTTTGATCTGTTCAAAATGAGAAGGGTTGAAATTATCTGCATCTTCAAATTTAACACTTTGTTGCAGTACGAGCCTATAATGAAAGCAGCATGTACAGATGTGATTGCATGCTGAAAGATCTGGTGTTAAACTCACAAGCACTGTAGTCCCTGCTGGTATGTGATACCCACCCAGTAAGGGTTAATCCACCAGGTGGAGATTCATTGGACACACCCCCTACAGTGTCAGCAATTCTCAATGTCTCATTAATTACCTACACATGTCATTGGTAGAACAATCATACATCTCCAAATTTTTGACTACTATAAGGCACTCCAGACATGCATGCTACAGTGCTTGAGAAAGGTTGTTTTGCTGGGTAATGAATGCAATACATGAAGCCCAGATTATAGATTTGGTTGTTGGCCAATCGTAAGGTTGTTAATAGGAGAAAAATGCTTATCCCTCCTTGACAATATTCTGTGTCTAATTATATCTTTATCAATTAACCATACCCATCAAATTCTAATCTGCTGCAGTGCTATAACTGATAATCAAGTTTAAGTGCTAACTGTTCAGTACATACTTCAGATAGTCTGTATACTTAAGCTTGTCCAAGTCTTCAGCTGATATTCCCCTAACACCTCTTCAACCTCCAACAACAGTCTCTCCAACACTTCAGAGTGCTGTTGAACTAGCACCACAGCATATGACAATGTGCTTGCAGTGGCCTCTTGACCTGCATGGCACAGGTTATGGCATCTGCACATAGTCATGTCATATACACATATACATACTACCTCATTGGCACCATAAAATCGCTGCTAGGAAGACAATGCATTATATAGAGACATTTACTCTACTGATCCCACCACTTACTGGCCACTTTGGGGATATGGGAGAGAATGTCACAAGAAACCTCTTCTCCGATGTCCAATGCCTGGATCCTATCATGACCTACGTTAGTAGGTCCTATGTCAGGACCTACGTAGTAGGTCCTATGTAGGATTTGAAGTGTGATGAATACGATTAGCAAAATATCCGATTCCACTATTGCGGATGTGCCGTAGAATCAGTTGGACTCTAGCGAGCATATTTGGATACAGCCAATGATTACCTACAATGTAGTAAAACTGCTGACGCTTAGAAAGCTCAGACAACAGAGATAACGCTCACTCGTTCCCACACTAGAACCTTAAAATGTGGTATTCCTTCTTCCGAATCTGATAAGATAAGATTCGCTCGGATAAGAGGTTTATTGCACTGTATCTTTGTCACGATTGAAGCATAATGTTTGCGGTTATCAAAAGGAACTGTAGGAGATAGGTTAGAAACTTTCTGCCGAATTTGTTTGGTACTATTGCTTTCCTATTTTGAGTTATACTGAACACAATTTCAATCTTTAGCAAACTTAGTTATGTTAACACATAGCCCACAACAGATTTAATCAGCTTCTGATGACTTGTATGGAGGTCATGACCAGAAGCCTCCAGGTGCCCTGGCCCTATTAGCTGCACCGGAAGCACGTGTACATATACATGTATAATGGACATACAGTTTGGCCATGATGGTAGACCTATTCTGTGCTGTACTCAGTGGTGGTCCTTTTGCACACCACTTATGAAAATGGCAAGCAATTTGGTAGGCATCTTTGGTGTGAATGGCCGATTGCTTTAATCATATACATCCTCACATTAAGGACAGACATTTATCCTGATGGAAAACGCATGCGTACCTTCAGTCAAGAGAAGATGGCTTTGAATCATGTGAGGATAGTTTCATGACGGGGGGAGGGGGGGGTGTGCTATGCTTAGGTTGATCCTGGTAAACCAATTTTGGTAGCTGGTAATCCATAGCAGTTTAATGAAAAGTGTGTTAGGCATTAGAAAATGGCATTAAATATCATGATGCTCTGGTTGGAGCCAGGGTAAGGGCATTTGTGGTCTGAGCATAATATGTTGTTCCTTCACTACTAATACCTCCTCTCCTCCACTACTACTTCTTTTATAAGGGTCCCCTCACCTTTCAAAATAACCTGGCTGAGAGACTGGGTGTTGCTCACATACCAGTTCAGATACTTAGCTGTTTAAAAGAAAGAAATTGTTTGATTATTATGTGATTTAATGATGATAGCAAGTGAGCAGATCAAACTGTCTTATACTGCTGTGATGTGATGCTCTATATTATATTTCTTTCTTTCATGCATGCAAATAAGTAGGAACCCACCGGGAAAAAAAAAAGGAGTGAAACAAGATATAAAAATTTAATTAAAATAAAATTGGTGATTTAGGATTTGTAGACAGCAATTGAGTAAAAAGTAAGGAAATAAGGAATTACGGACATTATGCATTCATTAAATTATAAATATTACAGACCTACATTATTTAGCAAATTACCTGCCTGAAATTCTGGTATGTAATATTTATAATTTAATGAATGCATAATATCCGTAATTCCTTGTTTCCTTACTTTTTACTCAATTGCTGTCTACAAATCCTACATCACCAATTTTATTTTAATATCTTGTTTTAATGTCTAAAGCTTAAAGTTACACGTACATGTAAAAGCGTGAGGGATTCATAAGTTATAGACTGACCACAATTCCGAACATTTATGCAAACGGTGGGCCCTATTAGAGTTATCTTTATTTGCAATGGGAAAGTTTACGAGAAAAGGGAATTATAAAAAAGTATAATAAAATGCATTACGTTTGAATTGCTATAACGTCCGAATAGTTAATGCTATCAACTTCCTATTTTCAACACTTCATACTGCACCATTTCTCTATGGTAAAATACATTTTGGAATCTTGCACTTGCTCCGTGTTAGTGTTGCAACGTTCGATATCCCACTAGGTTCAAACCCGCCATAACTTTCGGTATGAGTAATCAATTCGCTTCAAATTCGGTTTGTAGGTAGAGAGGTCCTATACCTATCGATCTGTTCTGTTCGTTAATTTTTATGTCATCCGTTACGGAGATACAGCGGCGCAAAGTTGGTACAAGTTTCCCGCTCGAATCGCGCCGTTGTACGTGCGTGAACCGCTTCCACACCAAATTACATGAATATGCAACTACTTCCTGTGGGCTGAGACTTGGATAACTTATATCCACACCTAACACTGCGCTAGCTAGCTGGGTAAGTATTTAATCTATCGTACCCTGCACTGGCAGCAGGGGTGCCCACACATGCAGGGGTCAATAGCTATGATGCCAGTGGAGATGCCAGCTGTCACACTACAAGCAATTAAAAGCAGTCCCCAAATTTCAGGGAAAGTCATGAACTACATGTACATGCACTGAACGTACACCCGCATCCATTAGCCCTCACTACAAGTGCCCCACACACTGGGACCAGCCCCCACGGCCCTCCTGCCCACTACCTGTCCTTCACTGCACGTAGAGTCAACGGCCCAGGGACCAATACGGTCAGCTCCCTCATTGCAAGCAGACAGTAATGCAAGTGAACTTAAAAGCCCACACTGCATTCCAGTTAGCACCAGTGGAGCCATATTCCAGATGGAGTTATCAGACTGCCAGCAGGGAAGCCACCAGCTACTAAACTTCCTGGGGTCATTGGGGGACACCACAATAATGCATGCTGGTGCATGGAGTCACACTGCAAGTGGAAATGGCACCCCCCACAATTTCAGGGAGCCATGAACTGGAGCCACACATGCCCCCACTATCTATGGAACCATTCACACTCACTTAGCAGCCCCACATACGGTGCCCTTTCTCCCACTACCTATCGTTCACTGCAAGTTTCAGCAACCTTCTCAGCCTTCTCACTACCCCACACACTGGGACCCACATCCCCCATAACTGCAAGTGAACTTAACAGCCACACAAGACAATAATAATACCAGTGGAATAATACCAGCCCTCCCACCCACCCACCAATGGAGTAATCTATTTAGATCTACAACACAAAATGTGTTCAAAACGTATAGACATGCACACTCTACAAACGGAGGCTGCTTCAGTGGTGGTGTTCCCTTTTGTCCAATGCGGGCTGGTAGCTTGATGGTTCCACTGACACTGAAAGTCCCCTTGTAGTGTGGGGGTTAGTAATGGTTTCACAGGTAGTGGTTCCATGTGCAGTGAGGAGCTGGTTATTGTACTGTGTGGGGCTAGGATAGGGGGCCATTGTGGCTGGCCCCAGTGCTTGGGGCCTGCACCATGTAAGTCCACATGCAGTGAGGGCTAATGGCTCCATTGCATGTGTGGTTCCACTCCACATGATAAGGCCTAGTTTTGTGAGGACCGGTAATGTGGCAGCCCTGCTGGCAGTCTGATTACCGGTACTCCATTGGGGGGTGGATGGAAGGGCTGGTTGAGTGTGGTTCCACTGGTATTACTAGTATGGGTTTGCAGTGAGAGGGCTAGTGAGTGGGGGATGGCCTTGCACGTTTGCTCCTGGACCTTGGATACAACTTGTAGTAAAGGATATGTAGTGGGAGACAGGGCCGTGGGGGGCTAGCCCCGTATGTGGGGGCTGCTAAGTGTGGGCTAATGTGATAACATTAATAACAAGATGTCAAATATGGCTAAGGAAATAAAGCGTGGAGGAGAGGTCCTACAGTGCGGGGAGACGGGGGAGCTGCTCAAGTCGGCTGCATTCAACTGCATTGCACTCGGACAATGGGAAGCGGCCTTCGCCTACCTGCTGTGCTTGGCGCGGGCCGAGGGCGATGGAAGCAGAGAGGACCCGGGGGAGCTGCTAAAAGCGCTAGCCCTCGACCCTACGAGCTTCTGGTGAGTCGAAAGCAGTAGTTGCAGGGTGCTGTGAGACGCGTTATTTAGAACCTGTGCCTTCGTTACGTAGGAGAGCATCCGAGGCTATTCCCTCCCCTTATCACCTAGCGTGGTTGGCGTTGGACACACACAGGAGACTTGTTCCTGAAAAACAGGTTAGCTGGCAAGCCGCTTATGCATGCAATTTGGACTGGATACTTATACGGCGGCGCTATACATGTAGGATCAGATTCCAGCCTGCCTGTCCGACCTGGTGGAGTTTCGCCTTCTTCTCTACCATTCCAGAGATGTGGTGCCCATTTCACCACATGTTGCTGTAAGTTTGAGGTCTGTGGATAACTAATATGGCCATTCGCAAATAAATTACCTGCATTTTCTTACTTACACACACTTCCATGGAAGGAAGGGCTGGCTATTCACCAATAATGATTCCTTTGGCAGTCGTGTGCTGGGTGGCAATTTGAGCCCATGGTTGGGTGGGGTCTATAGTTGAGGGTGGAGAGTTAAGGGTAAAGGGCGGAGAGTGAATTAAGGCATTGCTTGGATGTAGGGGCATACATGTGCAATTGCTACATATATAGTGGCATAGAAGGAAGTTATGTGTGGGGGTGGTCACTGGTGAGGAGGGGGCCTTATCCCCTTATGTGTAGGGCCATAACTGAGACTGATGTATAATTTTACAAAGTGGTAGTATTAGGAGCTAGGAAGGGAAAGAAGAGGGAAGGATTTGGAGCTTTTACTTTTAATGTTCCAATGTTATATAAGGTCACCTTTTGGAAATCAACTGCTTTAAAAATTATTAGCATACAGCAGGCGTCATCATCAATTAAAATCACATGTTCTGTGTAGTTGTAAATTCACATAATTGCATGTGGTTTTTGTGTCAACATGTGACGATTCACATAGGTCAAACTTAGGCCTGTCGAAAAATTTCCACCTAAAATCCCCCAAAATGTACGAAAAACTTCCACTTTCATCCGCCTTTTGCAACAAAAATTGACTGTCTCCCACAGTATTTACAGGGGCGGATTCAGGGGGGGGGGGGGTCTTGGGGGTCTAAAGACCCCCCCTTGGCTCCAAGTCATGAATAATTAATTAGATTGTGACGCACGCGTGGTTAATTGACCCCATTGAAGTTAGCCGCACATTCCTCAGCCGCACATTCCAAGTAATTATCCTGCGATCGTGGCCGTACGGCTAATCATAATCATACGTTGAAGTTTGCATTGGGATTATAACAATTGTGAATACAGTTACGGAGTTACTGCAAGAGCGCTCTAGCGTCAATTTGATTCATTTATAAATATATGCAACAGTACAATACAATGTGAACATTATTGTGGCAGGGTATGAGTGAGAACATGAGAAATTGCTGCTGTTCGGGTTAATATGTTAAACTTGGTCGTAATAAGAGTTGTGACAATCTGGAATGGGAATTGGATAACAGAAAGAGTATATGTTATTAGCACTAAAGAGATTAGCTCACTTCAGGTCAAACTATGCCTCGGTTCGTTCATGACAATGCAACTGATCATGATGCAGTTGCACTAACATCACTTTCCACTTCAATTATGTATACAGTTATTTCTGACACTATTACATATTCATATTACACAGATAAATAAATCAATGTTGCACATACCATATGTCAAGGCATTTCTGCAATGGCCAGTCACTTCTGTTCCATTTTTCTATAGTTTGTGCTTGTGCCTCAGAAAAGAATTCAGATCTGGTTTGTCCGACCAGTATGTTTCTGATCCTTGCCTATTAAAACCCCAAATTTTTGGTTGAAATGGTTTGAATGTATGTATGGATGAACATTTACCTCCATGTCCTTCACAACATTCCTTCTACTGAATGGACACTGCTCTTCACTATATAGTGCCAAACATTTGAAGGGTTGAAGAGATAAAGCACACCATGATTGTGCATAACACATTAGACCTTGAATGTAATAAATATAGCTTTTCTACACTGGAGTTACACAATTCTTCATTCTGGGATGTAGCCGTTGATGATTCAGTACAATAGTGATATACATGTATAGTAAACAAGGTTTATAAATTTAACCTTCATCATAAACAGCTACACATTTTGCAGTACATGTGGGACATTTGTATGTACTGATGCATAATGATTCCACTTATGTTACTCCAACACAGCTACCATGGAACCACTCACCACAATAGTCACATCCAATCATAAACCTAGCAAACAGATGACATCAATGTTTTAATAATCAATACCTATCAGAACTGTATGGCTGCTTGCATGTGCAATGCAAGTAGAGACGTTCATTCACCCCATGTTCCTCAATTTCATCCTTCAGATCATTACCTCCATCTTCCTTTTCCCATTCTACATCACTGGCCTCTATTTCCACACCATCATCACTGGCCCCTTCATTGCACCATCACTGACCCCTTCATCAACACCATCACTGACCCCATTCATTCACAGTCTCTACATCATTAGCTCCTTTGTCCTTACTCTCTCCATCCATATGAGTACCGGTCTCTTCTTGTGTACATTATCAGCAACCTTTCCGGCAATCTGGAGCCAGAACTGGTTTACCAGCTCGGCCTCTAGTGCAAGTCTATTTTATGACATATAATACACATATTAAAATCTAATAACATGATCTGTATTACTGAATGTAATTGTAGTTACTTTATACCAGTATATATGTAGCAACTGCTAGCACAAACTTTAAAGATGGATTAAATTTCTCAGACAATGCTTGCGCAGCTATAAGTACAAGTAACCACTTGGCCCAATACATGATGCATCATTGGAAGGTGTCTCCCCTGTATCACAGATGAACTTTATAAGGCTCAAAGTAATGATTTCGTCTTAATTATAGGGAGCTATTATAAGCACATTCTATAATACAAGAAGACATAAAGTGGGGCTAGGCTGTAGACATATATATAAATAATATATATATAATTATAATTATAATAATTATAATTATATATATATATATACACTACAAGAACAAAGACCATTCATATCCTGGGATATTGCATGTAGGGAAAATGTACACAGACCATAGCTAGTGGATGTGAAGACCACTCCTCAAGCCTACAGCCTAGATCAACAATAGACACAGTTAATTGTACATCTATCCTAATATGGTCACAACTCAACCGTTCAAGCCAAACTTAAGTATGTATGCAGACATCCATGTAAAATCACTGTCACCAACACAACCACATGTATTTGTAACGGCTTAACCCTGCTTCAACTGGTATTTTTTAAAAAAAAATTTCACATTACAAAACTGGCAAAACAAGTAAATATAATTCAGACTACAGAGTCAAACATCAGCTTGATATACAGCAGGTACATCACAGGAGGTCCCAGGATGGATCTAGAGAACATCAAAAATATTATTAAAATTTAAAACATGCAAACATAACTTATGCATACCTATATGCACATCTACAAGATCCATTGTATTTACAAAAACCATCTTTATAGGTCAGCTTGCTTCACACCCCCAGCTGGCCCAGTGTTATGGATCCGCGCGTGGTGTTGGGTTCCCAGTTGGCACATGCACACTCCTACCCTGTGGGTACATGAAACTACTCACAGATAGACTGGATGTGCTTATTAACTCACAAGGATGGCATCCATCTCCAAGCTCTTGAATACTTATTAACCGTGGTCACACCCCCAACAGGTTCAGTGTTCAGGATCCGCGCGTGGTGTTGGGTTCCCAGTTGGCACATGTACACTCCTACCCTGTGGGTACATGAAACTACTCACAGGTTGACTGGATGTGCTTTGTAACTCACAAGAATGGCATCCATCTCCAAGATCTTAAAATTATCTATTACATGCAGCTGTGGTCACACCCCCAGCCGGACTAGTGTTCAGGATCCACGCGTGGTGTTGGGTTCCCAGTTGGCACATGTACACTCCTACCCTGTGGGTACATGAAACTACTCACAGGTTGACTGGATGTGCTTTGTAACTCACAAGGATGGCATCCATCTCCAAGCTCTTGAATACTTATTAGCCATGGACACACCCCCAGCTGGTCCAGGATCCGCGCGTGGTGTTGGGTTCCCAGTTGGCACATGTACACTCCTACCCTGTGGGTACATGAAACTACTCACAGGTTGACTGGATGTGCATTGTAACTCACAAGGATGGCATCCATCTCCAAGCTCTAGAATACTTATTAGCCATGGACACACCCCCAGCTGGTCCAGGATCCACGCGTGGTGTTGGGTTCCCAGTTGGCACATGTACACTCCTACCCTGTGGGTACATGAAACTACTCATAGATAGACTGGATGTGCTTTGTAACTCACAAGAATGGCATGATCTTAAAATTATCTATTACGTGCAACTTTGTCACATCCCCAGCCGGTCCAGTGTTCAGGATCCGCGCGTGGTGTTGGGTTCCCAGTTGGCACATGCACACTCCTACCCTGTGGGTACATGAAACTACTCACAGATAGACTGGATGTGCTTATTAACTCACAAGGATGGCATCCATCTCCAAGCTCTTGAATACTTATTAACCGTGGTCACACCCCCAACAGGTTCAGTGTTCAGGATCCGCGCGTGGTGTTGGGTTCCCAGTTGGCACATGTACACTCCTACCCTGTGGGTACATGAAACTACTCACAGATAGACTGGATGTGCTTTGTAACTCACAAGAATGGCATCCATTTCCAAGCTCTAAAAATATCTATTACATGCAGCTGTGGTCACACCCCCAGCCGGACTAGTGTTCAGGATCCACGCGTGGTGTTGGGTTCCCAGTTGGCACATGTACACTCCTACCCTGTGGGTACATGAAACTACTCACAGGTTGACTGGATGTGCATTGTAACTCACAAGGATGGCATCCATCTCCAAGCTCTAGAATACTTATTAGCCATGGACACACCCCCAGCTGGTCCAGGATCCACGCGTGGTGTTGGGTTCCCAGTTGGCACATGTACACTCCTACCCTGTGGGTACATGAAACTACTCATAGATAGACTGGATGTGCTTTGTAACTCACAAGAATGGCATCCATCTCCAAGATCTTAAAATTATCTATTACGTGCAACTTTGTCACATCCCCAGCCGGTCCAGTGTTCAGGATCTGCGCGTGGTGTTGGGTTCCCAGTTGGCACATGCACACTCCTACCCTGTGGGTACATGAAACTACTCACAGATAGACTGGATGTGCTTATTAACTCACAAGGATGGCATACATCTCCAAGCTCTTGAATACTTATTAACCGTGGTCACACCCCCAACAGGTTCAGTGTTCAGGATCCGCGCGTGGTGTTGGGTTCCCAGTTGGCACATGTACACTCCTACCCTGTGGGTACATGAAACTACTCACAGGTTGACTGGATGTGCTTTGTAACTCACAAGAATGGCATCCATCTCCAAGATCTTAAAATTATCTATTACGTGCAACTTTGTCACATTCCCAGCTGGTCCAGTGTTCAGGATCCGCGCGTGGTGTTGGGTTCCCAGTTGGCACATGCACACTCCTACCCTGTGGGTACTTGAAACTACTCACAGATAGACTGGATGTGCTTATTAACTCACAAGGATGGCATCCATCTCCAAGCTCTTGAATACTTATTAACCGTGGTCACACCCCCAAAAGGTTCAGTGTTCAGGATCCGCGCGTGGTGTTGGGTTCCCAGTTGGCTCATGTACACTCCTACCTTGTGGGTACATGAAACTACTCACAGATAGACTGGATGTGCATTGTAACTCACAAGAATGGCATCCATCTCCAAGATCTTAAAATATCGATTACATGCAGCTGTGGTCACACCCCCAGCCGGACTAGTGTTCTGGATCCACGCGTGGTGTTGGGTTCCCAGTTGGCACATGGACACTCCTACCCTGTGGGTACATGAAACTACTCACAGGTTGACTGGATGTGCTTTGTAACTCACAAGGATGGCATCCATCTCCAAGCTCTTGAATACTTATTAACCGTGGTCACACCCCCAAAAGGTTCAGTGTTCAGGATCCGCGCGTGGTGTTGGGTTCCCAGTTGGCTCATGTACACTCCTACCTTGTGGGTACATGAAACTACTCACAGATAGACTGGATGTGCATTGTAACTCACAAGAATGGCATCCATCTCCAAGATCTTAAAATATCGATTACATGCAGCTGTGGTCACACCCCCAGCCGGACTAGTGTTCTGGATCCACGCGTGGTGTTGGGTTCCCAGTTGGCACATGGACACTCCTACCCTGTGGGTACATGAAACTACTCACAGGTTGACTGGATGTGCTTTGTAACTCACAAGGATGGCATCCATCTCCAAGCTCTTGAATACTTATTAGCCATGGACACACCCCCAGCTGGTCCAGGATCCGCGCGTGGTGTTGGGTTCCCAGTTGGCACATGTACACTCCTACCCTGTGGGTACATGAAACTACTCACAGGTTGACTGGATGTGCATTGTAACTCACAAGGATGGCATCCATCTCCAAGCTCTAGAATACTTATTAGCCATGGACACACCCCCAGCTGGTCCAGGATCCACGCGTGGTGTTGGGTTCCCAGTTGGCACATGTACACTCCTACCCTGTGGGTACATGAAACTACTCACAGGTTGACTGGATGTGCTTTGTAACTCACAAGAATGGCATCCATCTCCAAGATCTTAAAATTATCTATTACGTGCAACTTTGTCACATCCCCAGCCGGTCCAGTGTTCAGGATCCGCGCGTGGTGTTGGGTTCCCAGTTGGCACATGCACACTCCTACCCTGTGGGTACATGAAACTACTCACAGATAGACTGGATGTGCTTATTAACTCACAAGGATGGCATCCATCTCCAAGCTCTTGAATACTTATTAACCGTGGTCACACCCCCAACAGGTTCAGTGTTCAGGATCCGCGCGTGGTGTTGGGTTCCCAGTTGGCACATGTACACTCCTACCCTGTGGGTACATGAAACTACTCACAGATAGACTGGATGTGCTTTGTAACTCACAAGAATGGCATCCATCTCCAAGCTCTAAAAATATCTATTACATGCAGCTGTGGTCACACCCCCAGCCGGACTAGTGTTCAGGATCCACACATGGTGTTGGGTTCCCAGTTGGCACATGTACACTCCTACCCTGTGGGTACATGAAACTACTCACAGATAGACTGGATGTGCATTGTAACTCACAAGGATGGCATCCATCTCCAAGCTCTAGAATACTTATTAGCCATGGACACACCCCCAGCTGGTCCAAGATCCACGCGTGGTGTTGGGTTCCCAGTTGGCACATGTACACTCCTACCCTGTGGGTACATGAAACTACTCACAGGTTGACTGGATGTGCATTGTAACTCACAAGGATGGCATCCATCTCCAAGCTCTTGAATACTTATTAGCCATGGACACACCCCCAGCTGGTCCAGGATCCGCGCGTGGTGTTGGGTTCCCAGTTGGCACATGTACACTCCTACCCAGTGGGTACATGAAACTACTCACAGGTTGACTGGATGTGCATTGTAACTCACAAGGATGGCATCCATCTCCAAGCTCTTGAATACTTATTAACTGTGGTCACACCCCCAGCAGGTCCAGTGTTCAGGATCCACGCGTGGTGTTGGGTTCCCAGTTGGCATATGTACACTCCTACCCTGTGGGTACATGAAACTACTCACAGATAGACTGGATGTGCTTTGTAACTCACAGCAATGGCATCTATCTCAAGGCTCTTGAATACTTATTAACCGTGGTCACACCCCCAGCAGGCCCAGTGTTCAGGATCAGTGCGTGGTGTTGGGTTCCCAGTTGGCACATGTACACTCCTACCCTGTGGGTACAAGAAACTACTCACAGGTTGACTGGATGTGCTTTGTAACTCACAAGAATGGCATCCATCTCCAAGATCTTAAAATTATCTATTACGTGCAACTTTGTCACATCCCCAGCCGGTCCAGTGTTCAGGATCCACGCGTGGTGTTGGGTTCCCAGTTGGCACATGTACACTCCTACCCTGTGGGTACATGAAACTACTCACAGGTTGACTGGATGTGCATTGTAACTCACAAGGATGGCATCCATCTCCAAGCTCTTGAATACTTATTAACTGTGGTCACACCCCCAGCAGGTCCAGTGTTCAGGATCCACGCGTGGTGTTGGGTTCCCAGTTGGCATATGTACACTCCTACCCTGTGGGTACATGAAACTACTCACAGATAGACTGGATGTGCTTTGTAACTCACAGCAATGGCATCTATCTCAAGGCTCTTGAATACTTATTAACCGTGGTCACACCCCCAGCAGGCCCAGTGTTCAGGATCAGTGCGTGGTGTTGGGTTCCCAGTTGGCACATGTACACTCCTACCCTGTGGGTACAAGAAACTACTCACAGGTTGACTGGATGTGCTTTGTAACTCACAAGAATGGCATCCATCTCCAAGATCTTAAAATTATCTATTACGTGCAACTTTGTCACATCCCCAGCCGGTCCAGTGTTCAGGATCCACGCGTGGTGTTGGGTTCCCAGTTGGCACATGTACACTCCTACCCTGTGGGTACATGAAACTACTCACAGGTTGACTGGATGTGCATTGTAACTCACAAGGATGGCATCCATCTCCAAGCTCTAGAATACATATTAGCCATGGACACACCCCCAGCTGGTCCAGGATCCGCGCGTGGTGTTGGGTTCCCAGTTGGCACATGTACACTCCTACCCTGTGGGTACATGAAACTACTCACAGGTTGACTGGATGTGCTTTGTAACTCACAGGAATGGCATCCATCTCTAAGCTCTTAAAATTAACTACTACATGCTGCTTTGTCACATCCCCAGCAGGTCCAGGGTTCAGGATCCGCGTGTGGTGTTGGGTTCCCAGTTGGCACATGTACACTCCTACCCTGTGGGTACATGAAACTACTCATAGATAGACTGGATGTGCTTTGTAACTCACAAGAATGGCATCCATCTCCAAGATCTTAAAATTATCTATTACGTGCAACTTTGTCACATCCCCAGCCGGTCCAGTGTTCAGGATCTGCGCGTGGTGTTGGGTTCCCAGTTGGCACATGCACACTCCTACCCTGTGGGTACATGAAACTACTCACAGATAGACTGGATGTGCTTATTAACTCACAAGGATGGCATACATCTCCAAGCTCTTGAATACTTATTAACCGTGGTCACACCCCCAACAGGTTCAGTGTTCAGGATCCGCGCGTGGTGTTGGGTTCCCAGTTGGCACATGTACACTCCTACCCTGTGGGTACATGAAACTACTCACAGGTTGACTGGATGTGCTTTGTAACTCACAAGAATGGCATCCATCTCCAAGATCTTAAAATTATCTATTACGTGCAACTTTGTCACATTCCCAGCTGGTCCAGTGTTCAGGATCCGCGCGTGGTGTTGGGTTCCCAGTTGGCACATGCACACTCCTACCCTGTGGGTACTTGAAACTACTCACAGATAGACTGGATGTGCTTATTAACTCACAAGGATGGCATCCATCTCCAAGCTCTTGAATACTTATTAACCGTGGTCACACCCCCAAAAGGTTCAGTGTTCAGGATCCGCGCGTGGTGTTGGGTTCCCAGTTGGCTCATGTACACTCCTACCTTGTGGGTACATGAAACTACTCACAGATAGACTGGATGTGCATTGTAACTCACAAGAATGGCATCCATCTCCAAGATCTTAAAATATCGATTACATGCAGCTGTGGTCACACCCCCAGCCGGACTAGTGTTCTGGATCCACGCGTGGTGTTGGGTTCCCAGTTGGCACATGGACACTCCTACCCTGTGGGTACATGAAACTACTCACAGGTTGACTGGATGTGCTTTGTAACTCACAAGGATGGCATCCATCTCCAAGCTCTTGAATACTTATTAACCGTGGTCACACCCCCAAAAGGTTCAGTGTTCAGGATCCGCGCGTGGTGTTGGGTTCCCAGTTGGCTCATGTACACTCCTACCTTGTGGGTACATGAAACTACTCACAGATAGACTGGATGTGCATTGTAACTCACAAGAATGGCATCCATCTCCAAGATCTTAAAATATCGATTACATGCAGCTGTGGTCACACCCCCAGCCGGACTAGTGTTCTGGATCCACGCGTGGTGTTGGGTTCCCAGTTGGCACATGGACACTCCTACCCTGTGGGTACATGAAACTACTCACAGGTTGACTGGATGTGCTTTGTAACTCACAAGGATGGCATCCATCTCCAAGCTCTTGAATACTTATTAGCCATGGACACACCCCCAGCTGGTCCAGGATCCGCGCGTGGTGTTGGGTTCCCAGTTGGCACATGTACACTCCTACCCTGTGGGTACATGAAACTACTCACAGGTTGACTGGATGTGCATTGTAACTCACAAGGATGGCATCCATCTCCAAGCTCTAGAATACTTATTAGCCATGGACACACCCCCAGCTGGTCCAGGATCCACGCGTGGTGTTGGGTTCCCAGTTGGCACATGTACACTCCTACCCTGTGGGTACATGAAACTACTCACAGGTTGACTGGATGTGCTTTGTAACTCACAAGAATGGCATCCATCTCCAAGATCTTAAAATTATCTATTACGTGCAACTTTGTCACATCCCCAGCCGGTCCAGTGTTCAGGATCCGCGCGTGGTGTTGGGTTCCCAGTTGGCACATGCACACTCCTACCCTGTGGGTACATGAAACTACTCACAGATAGACTGGATGTGCTTATTAACTCACAAGGATGGCATCCATCTCCAAGCTCTTGAATACTTATTAACCGTGGTCACACCCCCAACAGGTTCAGTGTTCAGGATCCGCGCGTGGTGTTGGGTTCCCAGTTGGCACATGTACACTCCTACCCTGTGGGTACATGAAACTACTCACAGATAGACTGGATGTGCTTTGTAACTCACAAGAATGGCATCCATCTCCAAGCTCTAAAAATATCTATTACATGCAGCTGTGGTCACACCCCCAGCCGGACTAGTGTTCAGGATCCACACATGGTGTTGGGTTCCCAGTTGGCACATGTACACTCCTACCCTGTGGGTACATGAAACTACTCACAGATAGACTGGATGTGCATTGTAACTCACAAGGATGGCATCCATCTCCAAGCTCTAGAATACTTATTAGCCATGGACACACCCCCAGCTGGTCCAAGATCCACGCGTGGTGTTGGGTTCCCAGTTGGCACATGTACACTCCTACCCTGTGGGTACATGAAACTACTCACAGGTTGACTGGATGTGCATTGTAACTCACAAGGATGGCATCCATCTCCAAGCTCTTGAATACTTATTAGCCATGGACACACCCCCAGCTGGTCCAGGATCCGCGCGTGGTGTTGGGTTCCCAGTTGGCACATGTACACTCCTACCCAGTGGGTACATGAAACTACTCACAGGTTGACTGGATGTGCATTGTAACTCACAAGGATGGCATCCATCTCCAAGCTCTTGAATACTTATTAACTGTGGTCACACCCCCAGCAGGTCCAGTGTTCAGGATCCACGCGTGGTGTTGGGTTCCCAGTTGGCATATGTACACTCCTACCCTGTGGGTACATGAAACTACTCACAGATAGACTGGATGTGCTTTGTAACTCACAGCAATGGCATCTATCTCAAGGCTCTTGAATACTTATTAACCGTGGTCACACCCCCAGCAGGCCCAGTGTTCAGGATCAGTGCGTGGTGTTGGGTTCCCAGTTGGCACATGTACACTCCTACCCTGTGGGTACAAGAAACTACTCACAGGTTGACTGGATGTGCTTTGTAACTCACAAGAATGGCATCCATCTCCAAGATCTTAAAATTATCTATTACGTGCAACTTTGTCACATCCCCAGCCGGTCCAGTGTTCAGGATCCACGCGTGGTGTTGGGTTCCCAGTTGGCACATGTACACTCCTACCCTGTGGGTACATGAAACTACTCACAGGTTGACTGGATGTGCATTGTAACTCACAAGGATGGCATCCATCTCCAAGCTCTAGAATACATATTAGCCATGGACACACCCCCAGCTGGTCCAGGATCCGCGCGTGGTGTTGGGTTCCCAGTTGGCACATGTACACTCCTACCCTGTGGGTACATGAAACTACTCACAGGTTGACTGGATGTGCTTTGTAACTCACAGGAATGGCATCCATCTCTAAGCTCTTAAAATTAACTACTACATGCTGCTTTGTCACATCCCCAGCAGGTCCAGGGTTCAGGATCCGCGTGTGGTGTTGGGTTCCCAGTTGGCACATGTACACTCCTACCCTGTGGGTACATGAAACTACTCACAGGTTGACTGGATGTGCTTTGTAACTCACAAGGATGGCATTCATCTCCAAGCTCTTGAATACTTATTAACCGTGGTCACACCCCCAACAGGTTCAGTGTTCAGGATCCGCGCGTGGTGTTGGGTTCCCAATTGGCACATGTACACTCCTACCCTGTGGGTACATGAAACTACTCACAGGTTGACTGGATGTGCTTTGTAACTCACAAAAATGGCATCCATCTCCAAGATCTTAAAATTATCTATTACGTGCAACTTTGTCACATCCCCAGCCGGTCCAGTGTTCAGGATCCACGCGTGGTGTTGGGTTCCCAGTTGGCACATGTACACTCCTACCCTGTGGGTACATGAAATTACTCACAGATAGACTGGATGTGCTTTGTAACTCACAAGAATGGCATCCATCTCCAAGATCTTAAAATTATCTATGACGTGCAACTTTGTCACATCCCCAGCCGGTCCAGTGTTCAGGATCCACGCGTGGTGTTGGGTTCCCAGTTGGCACATGTACACTCCTACCCTGTGGGTACATGAAACTACTCACAGGTTGACTGGATGTGCATTGTAACTCACAAGGATGGCATCCATCTCCAAGCTCTTGAATACTTATTAGCCATGGACACACCCCCAGCTGGTCCAGGATCCGCGCGTGGTATTGGGTTCCCAGTTGGCACATGTACACTCCTACCCTGTGGGTACATGAAACTACTCACAGGTTGACTGGATGTGCTTTGTAACTCACACGAATGGCATCCATCTCCAAGATCTTAAAATTATCTATTACGTGCAACTTTGTCACATCCCCAGCCGGTCCAGTGTTCAGGATCCACGCGTGGTGTTGGGTTCCCAGTTGGCACATGTACACTCCTACCCTGTGGGTACATGAAACTACTCACAGATAGACTGGATGTGCTTTGTAACTCACAGCAATGGCATCTATCTCAAGGCTCTTGAATACTTATTAACCGTGGTCACACCCCCAGCAGGTCCAGTGTTCAGGATCAGTGCATGGTGTTGGGTTCCCAGTTGGCACATGTACACTCCTACCCTGTGGGTACATGAAACTACTCACAGGTTGACTGGATGTGCTTTGTAACTCACAAGGATGGCATCCATCTCCAAGCTCTTGAATACTTATTAACCGTGGTCACACCCCCAACAGGTTCAGTGTTCAGGATCCACGTGTGGTGTTGGTTTCCCAGTTGGCACATGTACACTCCTACCCTGTGGGTACATGAAACTACTCACAGGTTGACTGGATGTGCTTTGTAACTCACAAGGATGGCATCCATTTCCAAGCTCTTGAATACTTATTAACCGTGGTCACACCCCCAACAGGTTCAGTGTTCAGGATCCGCGCGTGGTGTTGGGTTCCCAGTTGGCACATGTACACTCCTACCCTGTGGGTACATGAAACTACTCACAGGTTGACTGGATGTGCTTTGTAACTCACAAGGATGGCATCCATCTTCAAGCTCTTGAATACTTATTAACCGTGGTCACACCCCCAACAGGTCCAGTGTTCAGGATCCACGCGTGGTGTTGGGTTCCCAGTTGGCACATGTACACTCCTACCCTGTGGGTACATGAAACGACTCACAGGTTGACTGGATGTGCTTTGTAACTCACAAGAATGGCATCCATCTCCATAGTCCGTAAGTACGAGTAGTATTTGCAGTGGTCACACCCCCGGCAGTTGGTACAGTGTTCCAGATCCAAGCGTGGTGTAGGGTCGCTACGTGGCACAGGTGCAGATTTACCGTGTGACTATATGGAACAGCTCACAGCAAATTTATACAACACTGCACCATGTTTTGTTTACGTTCGCCCTTAAGTGATCTATTAAGCGCGCGCTACTGACGCCCGCCGCGTGGGGAATGTTACATTTATTCATGTTTTAATGTGCGGCTGAGGAATGTGCGGCTAACTTCAACGGGGTGGTTAATTGAGTCTTACCGCGAAATGAAGCGATCGTAAGGTGCGAGCTGTGCTACAGGATGTAAGCGTGTCAATGCAATGGATCTCAGGTCCTTTTTCTCAGGAAACAGGTAGATATAATCAAACTAAAGTACTGTCTGACAAGTATATAATATTAAACACTCGACTGTATATATATGTGCATGTGTATTTCATTTCTATTGATTTTGTTCATGCCTACCACGATATATCAATGGTTAAGGCTGCACTTAAGGAAGCTCGATGTGGTAGTGAAAAGTTTCACGAAATTGTTTATTCAGATGCAGTTGCACTGGCTCACAGTGTTGGAATTGAAGAGTCTTATCCTCGAATTGCAAGCTACCAACTCCATCGGTCAAATACACCTGCGGCTAATGCTAGCCAGTATTACCAACGAACATTAACTATTCCAATCCTGGACCATTTAATTACTGAACTGGACAATCGTTTTGAAGAAGGAACAGCAGGCATTATTGTAGAATTAGTACAAATTCTGCCTTCTGAATTGGTCAGCTCCTCTGTTCAGCTTAAGCCAAGTCGATGTTTTACAGCTATATAAAGATGACCTTCCATCAGCTAAGGCATTACATACTGAGCTGGATTTATGGCGAATGAAATGGAAAAGTGAATCCATCAAAGCAAAAGAGCTAGATACGACTACAAAGACTCTTATTTTTGTTGACAAGGATTACATTTACGTACTCCTTGTCATATCGGCTACTCTGCTAGTAACTAGTTGTGAGTGTGAGAGGTCAATCAGCATGCTATAAAACTTCTGAAGACGTCACTTCGAAGCACGATGGGTAATGAAAGATTAAACGGTTTGGCATTGATGCTTATTCATAGATATATAGAGCTGAATCCAGATGCGGTGGTTGAAGAGTTTTCTCGTCGTCATCCACGCAGGCTTTTATTAAGTAATCCTTTTTCAGAATAGCGTATCAAGTTGTGTGCTTAAATTAGGTTGCACTTGATGCTATCAAATTAAGTTGTTTTGGTACCGTATCATTATGAAAAGTGCTTTAATTTTCATGCTAAATAAATGGAAAACTAAAAAAGCGGCTGGGGGTCCGCCCCAGCGCCCCCTCCCGTACCCTCCCCCTTCATGAATTTAATCTTAGACCCCCCCTTCCGGAATTCCTGGATCCGCCCCTGATTTAGACATGTTTTGAAGTGTAGTCTTTCGTTTTTTAGTTACTAAAACTTGCCAACCAGCAAAGCAGTTGTCACACATTAAGTGGGGACAACTTAACACCAAAATATATGATGGCGCAAAACCTAGTCTGACGCAGCCATACCCTCGGCTCGCGCCTCCGCAAAGCGCGAGGGTGTGGCTACGTCAGACTACGCAAAACCGGTATAGCTACCTGTGCAACGGAATAAGTACTTTGGGAATATGCATTCTCTTCAGCACGTGCGCACTAAATGTGGCGGCGTTATCGATACATAGCCTTATTTGGTAGTATTCCAGTGTCTAAATGCTGGCAGTTTGCTCAATTAGAAAGTGCCTAAAAATGCCGAAATTCCACCGGAATTTTTTCGACAGGCCTAGTGAATAACTGGACGCACATACCGTATTTTCAGCCCATTTTCGTTTTTTTGTTCGTTTCCACTCTCGCACGAAAACATGAAAACCAAGAAATATACGCTTTTAGCGTCAGACAAACCATTGAACGTTACATAACGTTAGTTATTAAGTATCTTCTTCTATAGTCATTCACGGCTGGACATTAGGTTGCTAATTAGAACACATTCGAACATTACGGTATTTTGGGATCCTAGAGAAGCTAATTATTTTGTGGTTTACGTTCAGTGGCGCTGCTTGCCACTACCAATTCAATATGCACAACCATTATGCTTTTGAGCTATTCCACAACCAATTTCGTACTTAAAAAGAATGATACGCACAGTTAAAGTACGCTCTTCTTTGGCCCATAATTGCCGCGCATGTGACTATTGAAGGCACGCCTTTTAATGTTATCATTAAGTGCTCAGGCGGCAACCGATTTTTCTCGAAACCCGCCCGGCAGATGGTTTTAAAAACTTCTCCTACTCAAAGAGCGATCATTGTACTTCACCTTTGCGTTTAGTACATGCTGGGGCTTATTTTCTGGTGAGAGAACGACACGGTTACTCGGGACCATGTAACTAATGAAAATGCACGTTGCCACACCCATCTGTATAAATTTGACATACGACGACAATGGGAAACACGCAATGGACGTCATGTCCAGAAGTTCTGTCAGAGTCATAACTGAACTATATAAGGGTGGAAAACGAGAGCTTCAAACAAAATATACCCGTGCTGCCTTTTCAATGGAGCTCTTATTTGACATTCTTTGCAATAGACATACGCAATGACACTGTTTGAAAGTACAAGAAGCAGCAGTAAAGAAATTGTATACAGGTGTATGGTAAAGCCATAGAACAGGCTCCTAGCATGAAAAGGACAGTAAACATGCACCTACCCAGCAAAAATATCTTGGCCAAGAGTCCTGGTCAAGATCCTGGCCAAGGTCAAGACACCCAAGGTTATTGCGGCCAATTCCTTGTCCTCTTGGCCAAGATCATGGCCATAATCTTGCTATCTTGCCTTCCTTGCCCCAAGATCTTGCCTTCCTTGCCCCAAGATCTTGCCTCCCTTGCCCCAAGATCTTGTCTTCCTTGCCCCAAGATCTTGCCTTCCTAGCCCCAAGATCTTGCCTTCCTTGCCCCAAGATCTTGCCTTCCTTGCCTCCCTTGCCCCAAGATCTTGCCTTCCTTGCCCCAAGATCTTGCCTTCCTTGCCCCAAGATCTTGGCCATGATCTTTCCTCCTTGCCCCAAGATCTTGCCTTCCTTGCCCCAAGATCTTGCCTTCCTAGCCCCAAGATCTTGCCTTCCTTGCCCCAAGATCTTGCCTTCCTTGCCCCAAGATCTTGCCTTCCTTGCCCCAAGATCTTGGCCATGATCTTTCCTCCTTGCCCCAAGATCTTGGCCATGATCTTTCCTCCTTGCCCCAAGATCTTGCCCATGATCTTTCCTCCTTGCCCCAAGATATAGCTTACCTCCTTGCCCCAAGATTATCTTAGCCAAGTTATACAGTTCATTAAAAAAAAAACACACACATGTACATTTACATGCACAAGTATCATTCATTGACTGTCTTTATATATACCTCTTTATTAATCTCTCACAGTTGCTTTGCATATTTGGTTGCACGAGTTTCGTATGGCTGTTGTATTGGATTTCAGCAATCTGTGAAATCATATCAGTATACAGCATCAACACAAATGCATCCATGTAGAAAAATGTACCATACTGCACTTGATATCATATTTCACCCATATGACAGATACTTCCTTCGTTTGTGCTAAAATACCTTCCACCACAACCTAAAACAATACAGATGATCATAATGAAAAGGCAAATCACCATGCAGGTTCAGCTTACAGGATAAAGCATTTTCTGGCCAGGCTGGGGTGCACTTCTGTTCCGCACTATAAATATCAATATAGTGTACACAATGTTAAGGTCTTCATCTTCATCCAATCTTACCTGCATATCTTAAGATGGATACGGTAAATCATACTGATCACTGCTCCATTTCCCTTGCCAGAGTCACTGTTCACCTTTGAGGCTCAGCAATCCTAATGTCTTTACTAACCTGTACCGTGCATGGACTCATACCGCGATCTGCATGTTCTCAGCAACTATCCACTTTAATAGGGCAACAGACTTTATGTAAAGAGATACATTGCAATAAATACCTTTCTAAGATGCAATTCTGACTGTCCTGACAGCCATGCGTAGTACAGAGCAGAAGCTGGGATAGAAATGGCAGAGAGTACACAGCAAATACAAAAGTGTGAAGGCCCCCTATTCTTTGGTGTGAGCCTAGTACGCCAATAGACACACCAAATCAAGTGTGACCGTCACACCCAAGCGCTGGCGATTTCACCCAAAAAGCAGAAGGGGAAAAAAAAAAAAAAAAAAAAGGAAAAAGGTTATGTACCGGTCAGGATTCGAACCCGTGATATTCTGCACTACAGCCCCGAACCTTACTCCACAAGCTATCACGACATGATTGGTTTATACGTAACTAAATTACTTTTTATCCCACAATGTCATCAATTATAAATACAAAGTAAAACTGGGTGAACGTCACACCAAATAACCGGGTGAATTCACACGAACTCACTCGATGGTGTGATATCACACCAAAGATAAAATTTAGTGTGAAGGTCACACCAAATAACGGAGTGAATTCACTCGATGGGTGTGATATCACACGAAGATAAAATTTAGTGTGATGGTCACCCTTTTTAAAACGTACTACGGGTGATTATAGGTGACCTTCACACTTTTTTATTTGCTGTGTACCTAGTAGAAATGAATAGGTACTTGCACATCACTTCCACAGGAACAGTGTGCTATAATTAGAATTGAATGCCATTGGGTACACACAATCCTTCCCTCCTCCGATTGGTTGCCTGTATTGCTAAAGTATATTAAATAGTATTAAAACTCATGCTGGTTGTCATAATCAGGAAAGGAATATGGCTATGATAGGAACTAATCTGAGGAAACGAGCTATAAATGCATGGTAACAAAAAGTAGCCCCGCAAACACCGAAGAAAAGCGTCATCGTACACAAAAAAACCCACATTATATATATAATATATATATATATATAATAACAACGCACCTCAAACACTAAAAGACGAGGTAGCGTTACGTTCAGATTCGCTTCCCACCATCGCACGCGCTCGAACAAGCACGAATCGATCGTGGCCATTGTCCACACAAACGTCGCTCCTTTCTGCTGCAAGAACTCAGTGACACACGAACATGGCCACTAGTTGGGCGTAGCCCGACCTTCGCGTATTGCCGGAAGGTCGGGTACCAAACCCGCACAGTTTTTGTACAAGCTGCAACGGGGATTGCAGTCCAATCAGAATGCAGGAGCCCAATAAATACATTCTGCGGCAGCTGGTAGTAAAGCCAATCTGATTTCGACATACTTTACACAATTATTCATTGATACCGATTGTATAACACGCCACTATTCAATTGACGCATTGCATAATACACCTGTACAAAAACTGTGCGGGTTTGGTACCCGACCTTCCGCCAATACGCGAAGGTCGGGCTACGCCCAACTACATGGCCACAGAAAACAATTTGTAGAAATATTAATAATTTTAATGCACGTGCGCGTATTAAGATCTTTGGGTCAAGAGGTCATGGCCAAGATCTTGGGTACTAGTAAGGCGGATCATGGCAAAAATTTTGGGGCAAGGAGGAAATATCATGGCCAAGATCTTAAAGCAAGGAGGAAAGATCATGGCCAAGATCTTAGAGCAAGGAGGAAAGATCATGGCCAAGATCTTAGAGCAAGGAGGAAAGATCATGGCCTAGATCTTAGAGCAAGGAGGAAAGATCATGGCCAAGATCTTAGAGCATGGAGGAAAGATCATGGCCAAGATCTTGGGGCAAGGAAGAAAGATCATGGCTAAGATCTTGGGGCAGGGAGGAAAGATCATGGCCAAGATCTTAGAGCAAGGAGGAAAGATCATGGCCAAGATCTTGAGGCAGGGAAGAAAGATCATGGCCAAGATCTTAGAGCAAGGAGGAAAGATAATGGCCAAGATCTTGAGGCTAGGGGGCAAGATCATGACAAAGATCTAGGGGTAAGTTGGCAAGGTCTTGGGGCATGATCATGGGCATGATCATGGCCAAGACCTTGGTCCTTGCCTCCTAGCCTAAATATCTTGACCAATAACCCAAGATCCTTGACCAAGATATCATATATAAATCTTGGACTCTGGACCAAGATTCTTGCATTACCTGAACTTGGATATTAAGTAATGATTTATCACTTTTCTATACAGTGCCGGCTCGGAACTGTAGAAAATAACACCTCGGAACTGTAGACTTTTACAGCGATTCATTGTTTATTTAGGCGTCCCATAATTCGATAACGTGGTCAGAGTGGCAATTGATTATGCTTACCTAAGTCAACAGTCCAGCCCAGCTTTTACATAATATTATGTAACTTTTCCAGCAGTCACGCGCACTTCCCTATGTGCTTGTGCGTAGTCAGGCTGATGCTTCTGAGTTTACAACACGCATACTTGCGCGCACACGCACAAAGATAAATACACGTGTGCTATGTAGCATACCTAGCTAAAGTTCGAAGGATTGAAGGTGTAAAAGCTGCATAGTACTGCTTATAGCGTAACATCTGATCTTCAAGCGTGGCTACTATATACTGGTAATAATACGAATCATACATGGTCACTATAGGTACAGTACCAAAAGTAGCCACGCTTGAAAATGTTACACTGTAAGCAGAACTGTGCGTTAGCAATACATGCATGGTTCGTGTACCTCCGTAAATGGTTTAGCAAATCTTTCTGTAAGTGGCTTACAGCTGCTTCCGACGCTTTCCTACATGAACCGCCTAATTAAGGAGCACTTAGCGTTCGGTCTGCTTACGTCGAGGCGCTAGGTAAGCTGTACTGTCAACTTTGTGTGTATGACACTTGTTGGTCAGTGTAGTATGCAGCTTCGAAGTTCGAACTTTAGCTAGGTATGCTACATAGCACACGTGTATTTATCTTAACTATATTTGTGCGTGTGCGCGCAAGTATTCGTGTTGTAAACTCAAAGCATCAGCCTGACTGCGCACAAGCACATAGGGAAGTGCGCGTGACTGCTGGAAAAATTACATAATATTATGTAAAAGCTGGGCTGGACTGTTGACTTAGGTAAGCATAATCAATTGCCACTCTGACCACGTTATCGAATTATGGGACGCCTAAATAAACAATGAATCGCTGTAAAAGTCTACAGTTCCGAGGTGTTACTTTCTACAGTTCCGAGCCGGCACTGTAGCTATCTTGCTATTTGCAATCACGCATACGATTATCGCACGGATTTTAGAGGAAATCGACCCAAGATACGCAAGAATTTTTTGCTGGGATACTCGAACACCATGGGTGGACATGTGCAATCATGAATGCATGCAGGCTTTGGACTGATGGGGGAACGAAGCACACAACCATTTCAATCAGTCGTACAGGACACATGAGTATGGCCAACTGCCCAAGGACACTTAATTATTAGGCGTAGCCCGAAGGTCGGGCTAGTACGCCTGTCGCCTGAGTGTGAGTGTGTTTCCAAAATGGAGTCTTTGAGGCCAGAAAAGCTAAGTCGAAATAGAAAATGCAAAGAAAAGTGTGTGATTTTTGTTTTCCAAGCATACTATGTGTGTTTCGCACATATACGATATGAGAGGACCACTTCGTTACGTAAAAAAATCTGCCCTTTTCAAAGCGTTGGCACGACGCGCAGAAAATAAGCCCCGTTTCACCCTAAACAGAACCAAATACAGCCGTCTCTTGAGTACACGTTTCTAAAAGAGTTTTTTCATTTGGCAGGACGGATTTCTCAAAAAAGCCTATTGACACGAACAACTCAAAATAAAGCGCATGTAGTCTCGGCCCTCTCTTCGCGCGTATGTAAATACAACAAAGACGAAACTTATACTGTTTTAGTCCTCGAAGGACGCCTGACTGATATATCGACTCAAAGTAAGCTTACGTTGTACGGATAAAGAAGGATAAGCCACATTCCAGTGCCATGCGGCATAGATATTAATATCTATGCAAGGGGTTGGGGACGAGACCTAATGTCCAACTTTTCAATGGAATGAAACAGCCGTGATTAATTAATTCCCGATCCCCGTTGTGCATGTGTAACGTAGTAATAAAAAATTTAAAATAAAATAAAATAAAATAAAAAGTTATTAAGTTTGCAGTATTAATAATTGTGGTAATATGGCGACCGAGATGGCGACAACGAAGGTGGAGGTTCCAAACGGTGAAACCCTCCTTACCTCAGTCTGTCCCAAGGGCGGGAAGCGCGACATAACGGTTAACGTTGAATGTGGTGGGCAGTACCACTTATGCGCACGAGTGTACCAGTTAATAGGGCCTAGCTTAGCCAGAATTTGCCGCTAAACGAATTACAACAATATACACGTTCTTTCTTGATACGAAGAAAAAACAAACCCAAACAATATCATGCAAAGCGTCGACGAACTTAAAAAAAAAACGAAAAAGGAGTGAAAATACGGTATATGAATGAGGAGTGTGTACATGAGTATCTTGTCCCAATGTGACATGCATTAATGCATATGACAAATAACGTGTAGCATATATATATATATATATAATATATAATATACATGTGACAGATAATGTGTATGTATGTATGTATGGCAATGCATAGCATGTGACATGATGTTTAAGAGTTGTTATTACCTTTTGTAGTCCAGTCTGTGTGAGTACCACTCCACCCATGTGGTCAGGCCTCCTCGTGCAGCTGCAGACACCTCTGCACCAGAGCTCTCCACTGATGCACTCTCCTTCATACAAGACCTCCTGCTCAGCCCCTCCCCCCAACTGGGCCACACCCTCATCACCGCCCTCACGGTTCATGGCAGCCCCAAGCACCTGTCCAGTAATGAAGCCTTGCAGCTGCTCTACCAAGCAGTTGAAGGGAATGAGATGGGCGGAGCTAGACACAAGCTCCTCCCACGACAGCCAATATGAATCCGACCACACCTTGGAGGGGGGAGTGTATGGAGAGACCAGGAGGCTGGAGCAGTACGTGTACGACCTTCTCTCCTACCTGGATGTGTCTGCAGAGATGGCCGGCCTGAGCGGCAAGGTGGGCCAGATATTCCTCACCCTCCTCGGGGACCCCGCTACACCAGAGCCAGTGTGGAGGTTTGACCCTGGTACCATCTACTCCTGTCTTGTGGGACGCAGGACTCCTTACCTGATCACATGCCTCCATGAAGTGGAACGTTTTCTGTACCAACAGATGGGGGTGGGGAAGGAGTATGTTGCCGTGGGCAACCTAACTACGGCAGGTGCTGATATGGAGGGGCCTGAAGGGGCACCCCCCTTCTCTGTTGCCATGGAATGGAAGCTGCTGTATCACGATGCTCTGTATAGCAAGAAACACCTCCTTCAAAGTGTCATGGTAACCGGAATTGTCTTTTGTGTTGGCATATGTGTGTGTGCTGGAGTGCATACATAAAAGTGTATGTGTGGGAGATGTGAATAGAAAAGAAGGAAGATATAAGTGGATATTAAAAAAACATGTACAATGCAAGGAACCTTTTTTCTAAGGTCCATGCAATCACATGTAGGGCAAATGATACAAAAATAAAGTCGTAGGAGGGCAGCTGTCCTCACATAGCAGCTGTGTACACTCCTCCACTCCCACACAGGTACTACATGTACTGTAGGGCTTGTCTCCTAGCTAAAGCCATTCTTCTTTTAATCTTGCACATGATGTGTCTACTAGGTTTCCATTCTAAATGCTTTTGTTGTCTAGGAAACAGGGGTCCAGTTGATTCAGGCTGGACAGCTGGAGGAAGTGGCCCGCCTTGTGGCCGATCCCAACTATGCCGCCCTCAGACCACTCCTCCTGTTGCTAGGCTGGGACAAGTGTCCTGCTCTGGAGAATGAAAAGATGCTTTTGGATTTACTTTGGCCCTACGAGGTACACATATATGAGATGCATAAAACACATGTGCAAATGCACACACATGTGTGCTGGTGTATGTGATGTGGGTAGTGCAGACCTTAAATTGATTATGCATGAGGTGTATAGCTTTTGCTGTGCTGTGAACCTGTTACCATAACAATCAAACTTGTTGTATTCCTCTGACCACACCTCCTGTTCCAGATTTCAATGAAGCAATCACTTCTGTACAGTGGCTGTTGCAAACTGGCCTTCCAGCTTGAACTAGTCCAGTGGTGTCTGAAAAAGGCAAGGTCAGTTACTAATGCGCCTCAAAAGGTTATGTGTGTTCCCAAGTTAACAAATCTTTGTAGCACCATCACATCATCACATCACATCATACCACACACCCCACCCCCCACACACATACCCCACACACCACATACCCACACACCACACAAACCCCCCACACACATACACACAACACACCCACACACCCCCACCCCACACACACCAGACCTTGCTTTACCTCCTCCACCTCCAAGAGCCTTCACCCAGCACAGAAGGCAGGGGATGTCTTCAAAGGGCTGGAGACCCACTCCACACTCTATGTCCTCCATCACTTCACCCCCCTGGCCACCTTAGACCCAAAGGAGGTGGTCGAGATCCTCAAGCTGAGGCCACACCCCCTGGTGCTGTCCCCCCTCGTCAGCATCCCCCCGCAGTTCATGACTCCTGCCAAGGCCTCCACCGAACACACCAAGATGTCCCTGAAGCCGGAGCAGGAGAGGGACATAGCCATCTTCTACAGCTTCCTGGCCCTGAAGGAGGTCATGGAGGGACTGTGGTGTGCCATACAGCTGCATGACCCACGGGACGCTCCCTGAGGAAGCCTCGGGCAGGAGGGGCATGTCCTCGGATACCAGGGAGGCCAGGAGGCTGCACTTGGAGGGCAGGTCTGAGCAGGTGTACCGGGAGCTGGTGCAGGAGCGGTTCCACAGGGCAAGGGAGTACCTGTCAGAGCTGTACCCCCTTCACTACCGCCTGGAGGTTCTGGAGGACATCTTCTCCCTCCTCTTCCTCACCAGTGAGAGCCTCAAGCTCCGGAAGAATGGTACTGGGGAGGAGGGGGGTGCCGCGACCAGCAATGGACACTCCTTCCATCGCAGCCCCGCCTTCTCCAGCAGGGCGAGAAGCGGCAGTGGGCAGGCCCCCGCAGAAGGGGATGTGGAGGAGGACAGCATCAGCATAGCCTCCCTCATCCTCATAAGGAGCAGGCACAGGTTTGTGGTGGGGGAGAGGGAGGCAGAGGGCCTCATAGACCTCCTCCAGGACTGCATGGTGGAGCTGTCCTCTGCCAGGTTCACCCTGCTCAGCAGCCAGCCCCCCGCCGCAGGGACCCAAGCCGGAGATAGGCCCCCCACCTCCCTGGTGAGGGGCTCCATCCCCTCGGCTACCCTCCAGCAGCGCAGCATGTGCTCACTTGCCTCTTACAGCAATGTGGGGAACAGGTCAGGTCGTAGAGTCCTGTCAGTGGTTGGCAGCGATGCAGGCGAGGCGGCCATCATTCCCCGCATGCTGGCCTCCCCCAGCTACCTGCTCCGCACCTGCCTGAGGCACGCCAACTACCTCCGTGCGCACGTGGTGGTACGTCTCTTCGGCCTGGCTGGCCAGTTCAGCGAGGCACTGGTGCACTTCAGCGAGCGCTACGAGCTGGTCTGCCAGGAGCTGTGCTCCCCCAAGCCAGGGCAGGGCAGTGCCTCTGCATCCTCAGCCCTAACCCCTCACTCCAGACCTACTCCTAGCCTCCTGAGCTTCAGCTCCGCCTCCCAGGTCACTGGTAGCAGCCACCTCCTCCTTGCAGTGTTGGTCATGGTGGATATTGTGTACTCTGCCAACGTGGAAGGACAGTTGGCAAGGAACATTGTGGAGCAAGCATCAAACCGCTGCCAGCCCAATCAGAGTGACCTCCTCCCAATGAGATCCTTTGGGAAGAGGAGGATGTCCAATGACAAGAAGCTCCTCCAGTTCTTCAACACCCCACAAGCGGTCCCTTTGCTCTCCTGAGGATGCTGTCGGACACCTCGGAGATGCACCTCAACCCTCCATCTGTGGCTGGTCCCTTTGACCTGTCCTGTTCTCCCCATGCACTGTCTCCTCACCACCTTCACCCACCCCATCACACGTGGCAGCATAGCCTCCTTCAAGACCTTTGCCAGCAAGTACTATTCGGCGAGGGACAGATTGGAACACATCCTCAACACCCAGGCCAGCTCTGGCCAGGAGGGGGGAGGAGGAGGAGAGGGGAAGGGAAGAGGTGTGGGGGAGCACTTCAAAGAGCTGGAGGACGTCTTGAGGACGAGCTGTTGGGTGCCGTGGGTGCAGTGTGAGGAGGAGGTGGGGCTGATGAAGAGAGCCTCGAGGCGTTCCTCCTCCACCTCCGTAGACACTGAAGCTCTCTTGGGATTCAACTTCATGAGCGAGTTCACACGCTACCTTTCTAAGTTTGTTGAGCTCCTGGTGAAGCTTGTTCGTGATTATGGATGTGATGTAATGGCTAATAACAATGATGGCAACACTCCTCTCCACCTAGCTGCCTTGGGAGGGTCACTATCCACAGTGTGCCAACTGATTGATGAATTCAAATGTGATCCTAACACAAAGGGATCCAAAGGTAGAACACCAGTGCATTGGGCTGCTGATAAGGGTCACATTGACATTGTCAGGAAGCTTGTTCATGATTATGGATGTGATGTAATGGCTAAAGACAATGATGGTGACACCCCTCTCCACTATGCTCTTAGGAGGGTCACTACCCACAATGTGCACACTGATTGATCAATTCAAATGTGACCCTAACACAAAGGGATCCAAAGGTAGAACACTAGTGCATCAGGCTGCTTATAAGGGTCACATTGACATTGTCAGGAAGCTTGTTCGTGATTATTGTGGATGCGATGTAATGGCTAAAGACAATAATGGCAACGCTCCTCTCCACATAGCTGCCTTTGGAGGATCACTGTCCACAGTGTGCACACTGATTGATGAATTCAAATGTGATCCTAACACAAAGGGATCCAAAGGTAGAACACCAGTGCATCAGGCTGCTGAAAAGGGTCACATTGACATTATCAGGAAGCTTGTACTCAGCTATGGATGTGATGTAATGGCTAAGGACAATAATGGCAACACTCCTCTCCACATAGCTGCCTTTGGAGGGTCACTGTCCACTGTGTGCACACTGATTGATGAATTCAAATGTGATCCTAACACAAAGGAATCCAAAGGTAGAACACCAGTGCATTGGGCTACTGATAAGGGTCACATTGACATTGTCAGGAAGCTTGTACTCAGCTATGGATGTGATGTAATGGCTAAAGACAATAATGGCAACACTCCTCTCCACATAGCTGCCTTTGGAGGGTCACTGTCCACTGTGTGCACATGATTGATGAATTCAAATGTGATCCTAACACAAAGGAATCCAAAGGTAGAACACCAGTGCATTGGGCTGCTGATAAGGGTCACATTGACATTGTCAGGAAGCTTGTTCGTGATTATGGATGTGATGTGCTAGCTAAAGACAATAATGGTAACACTCTTCTCCACTATGCTGCCTTGGGAGGGTCACTGTCCACAGTGTGCGCACTGATTGATGAATTCAAATTTGATCCTAACATAAAGGGATCCAATGATAGAACACCAGTGCATTGGGCTGCTAATAATGGTCACATTGACATTGTCAGGAAGCTTGTTCGTGATTATGGATGTGATGTAATGGCTAAAGACAATGATAGTAACACTCCACTCCACCTAGCTATCTTGGCTGGGTCATTGCCCACAGTGTGCACACTGATATGGGATCCTAATACAAAGGAATTCGAAGGTAGAACACCAGTACATCAGGCTGCTATCAATGGTCATATTGACCTTGTTAGGATACTTGTTGATGATTATGGATGTGATGTAATGGCTAAAGACAACAATGGTGACACTCCTCTCCACTATGCTGCCGTGGGAGGGTCACTATCCACAGTGTGTACACTGATTGATGAATTCAAATGTGACCCTAACACAAAGGGGTTCAATGGTAGAACACCAGTACATCAGGTTGCTATCAAGGGTCATATTGACATTGTCAGGAAACTTGTTTGTGATTATGGATGTGATGTAATGGCTCGAGACAATGAAGGGTCACTACCCACAATGTGCACACTGATTGATCAATTCAAATGTGACCCTAACACAAAGGGATCCAAAGGTAGAACACTAGTGCATCAGGCTGCTTATAAGGGTCACATTGACATTGTCAGGAAGCTTGTTCGTGATTATTGTGGATGCGATGTAATGGCTAAAGACAATAATGGCAACGCTCCTCTCCACATAGCTGCCTTTGGAGGATCACTGTCCACAGTGTGCACACTGATTGATGAATTCAAATGTGATCCTAACACAAAGGGATCCAAAGGTAGAACACCAGTGCATCAGGCTGCTGAAAAGGGTCACATTGACATTATCAGGAAGCTTGTACTCAGCTATGGATGTGATGTAATGGCTAAAGACAATAATGGCAACACTCCTCTCCACATAGCTGCCTTTGGAGGGTCACTGTCCACTGTGTGCACACTGATTGATGAATTCAAATGTGATCCTAACACAAAGGAATCGAAAGGTAGAACACCAGTGCATTGGGCTGCTGATAAGGGTCACATTGACATTGTCAGGAAGCTTGTTCGTGATTATGGATGTGATGTGCTAGCTAAAGACAATAATGGTAACACTCTTCTCCACTATTCTGCCTTGGGAGGGTCACTGTCCACAGTGTGCGCACTGATTGATGAATTCAAATGTTACCCTTACACAAAGGGATTAAAAGGCAGAACACCAGTGCATCATGCTGCTGATAAGGGTCACATTGACATTGTAAGGAAGCTTGTTCATGATTATGGATGTGATGTAATGGCTAAAGACAATGATGGTGACACTCCTCTCAACCTAGCTGCCTTAGGAGGGTCACTGTCCACAGTGTGCACACTGATTGATGAATTCAAATGTGACCCTAACACAAAGGGATTCAATGGTAGAACATCAGTGCATCAAGCAGCTAAGAAGGGTCACATTGACATAGTCAGGAAGCTTGTTCATGATAATGGATGTGATGTAATGGCTAAAGACAATGATGGTGACACTCCTTTCCACTATGCTGCCTTGGGAGGGTCACTTTCTACAGTGTGCACACTGATTGATGAATTCAAATGTGATCCTAATACAAAGGGTTTCAAAGGTAGAACACTAGTGCATCACGCTGCTAAGAAGAGTCACATCGACATTGTCAGGAAGCTTGTTCGTGATTATGGATGTAATGTAATGGCTAAAGACAATGATGGTGACACTCCTCTCCACTATGCTGCCTTGGGAGGGTCACTTTCTACAGTATGCACACTGATTGATGAATTCAAATGTAATCCTAACACAAAGGGATTCAAAGGTAGAACACCAGTGCATCAGGCTGTTAATAAGGGTCACATTGATATTGTCAGGAAGCTTGTTCATGATTATGGATGTGATGTAATGGCTAACGACAATGATTGTGACACTCCTCTCCACTATGCTGCCTTGGGAGGGTCACTTTCTACAGTATGCACACTGATTGATGAATTAAAATGTAATCCTAACACAAAGGGATTCAAAGGTAAAACACCAGTGCATCAGGCTGCTGATAAGGGTCACATTGACATTGTCAGGAAGCTTGTTTGTGATTATGGATGTGATGTCAATGCTGTGGATAATGATGGCCACAATCCAATGTACATTGCTACAACTCATCAAATGATTGTCGAGCTCATTAAATATAAGTGTGACCCTGGGGCTGTTATCAGAAATTATAACATGATGAAGAAATCTGTTCATGATACAGTATCTGGTCATGTACTAGTTGTGGGTCATCCAGGTGCTGGAAAGAGTACTCTTGTGGAGGCACTTAAGTCAAACACATGGTTTAGCAGGCAAGTAGCTAGTGTCCCTCCTCACACTGCTGGGATTATTCCCCACACATGTCAGGATAAGAGATATGATAGAATTATGTTCCATGACTTTGCTGGCCATCCACAGTTCTACTCCAGCCATGCAGCCATCTTGGAACGGATAGCCAATCCAGGATGTCACATTGTCATTGTTGTTGTTGATTTGAGTACTGGTACAAAGGCTGAAACAGAAGCCATATTGTTCTGGTTGACCTTTATGTCCTATGCCACTAAAGGTGAAGTCAAGGCCATCATAGCTGGGAGTCATGCAGACCTTCTCCCTACATCAAATAGGACCCAGAAGATGAACTGTCCCAACTGTGTAGTGATGCATCTTATATGTTCAAAACTGAGTTTCCCTCCACTAACCTTGAAATAGTTGGCCATGTTGCATTGGATTGTCGCTATACAAAATCACAACGACTTCAAAATCTTCATTTTATGCTCAAGAGCTGTGTCAAGAAGAAGAAAATGAATCTCAGTCCTGGAGCTGTGATCCTCCATCATGTCCTCAGCCAAGTTGGAGATTTGGCTTGTACTGTTTCAAAAATATGTGAGCATAGCATTGCAAAGCAGTACCTTCCTACAGACCACCAATATCTCCTATCCTGCACCAAAGAGTTGGAGTCACATGGATATGTGCTTGTCCTCCAGAATAATAGTAATCCTTCTGACAGCTGGATTGTTACTGATCTTAAAATGTTTATGAACACAGTGCATGAGGGGCTGTTCTCAGAGAAGGCCAACACCAAAAGAGGTCCCTCCTCCAACCTCGGTCTCATTCCCATCCCCCAGCTAAGTGTTCTCTTTCCACACCTCCCTCCATCAGTGGTGGTGCCCTGTCTTGAGCTTCTCCAGTACTGCTTCAAGATGGATGACCACAACATCCTCATTCAAGAGCTGAAAGCTAAACAGAACATTAGCATATCAGATAGAACAGAGTACCTCTTCCTCCCAGCTCTGCTGGAAGCAGGCAGATCTGAAGTAACATGGTTCATATGTGAAGGTGATGTGTGTGCACAGGGATGGTACCTTAGCTGTAAGGGACAATGTTCCTTCCTTCCTCCTCGGTTTGCCTATGTCCTCTTGTTGAAGTTGGCATTGTTCTACTCCCTTCCTGACGATAAGGGTACTGACCACACCCCTGATGGAGGGATCAGTCATCGGTGTACTGTGTGGAAGACTGGTATCCACTGGTTGATGGAGAGTGGTGTGGAGGGGTTTGTGGAAGTGGTGAAGGAAGGTAGAGGAGTTGTTGTGGTGATGAGGAGTATGAGGGAGTTCAAGATGGAGTGTGGGAAAATGTTGAAGGTGGTGGTTGAAGAGGTACGTGATGCCCTTGGAAGGTTCTGTCAAGGGGTGGTGACTACAGAGTACCTCCTTGATCCAAGACAGCCTCAAGTTCTTCCAAACATAGATGCTTTACCGCTGTTTTCCTTGAATGAAGTTAGAGAAATGTTTACAGTGGGAAAGAACATGGTCATAGATGTGACTGGAAGGTCAGGCATAATGTCATCAGACATAGATTTCTTTCAACAGTATCCTCTGTGGGGTGAGTTTTGAAGGGTGGGGCATTCCTCCTGGATGTGTGGAGTTATGTATTACTCCATTTCAGGTGACACATGTGGAAAAATGAAGATCAAAGGTACAAATATTTTCTGTGTCTGTGCATGAGAAAATGTGCATGGCTGCAATCACTATCATCCTATATGCTATGCATGCAATCACTATGGTCCTGTGCAATCACTATGGTCTTATGCCCTTTAGATCCAGCACTGCTCATCAAGGCAATGGAAACGCTCCTAGATTGGCATAATCTTGGACTGTATTTGGGTGTTCCACTTCACACCTTGAAAACCATTGCTATGAACCATCCAGGAGATGTGGTAGGATGTAGGGTAGCCATGGTGGAGACTTGGCTCCAGACCAATCCTTCAGCAACATGGGAGAATATTATGGAGGCTATAGGGAAGCTTTCTGATGTGGCCATTGCTCAAACCATTAAGCAGCTGTCACCTGACCAAGGTAACCACACCCACCACCATGTCTTGATACTATAACCACTCTCCCACCAGCAGACCTCACACTGGCAACTCTTCACCGTCATCTCCAGACTATCAGTGACTGGCACCTCTTTGGAGTGTACCTAGGGCTTACCACCACCAAATTAGACCTGATCAGACAGGAGTGCCCTGCTGGTACAGGCCACACCTCAGGATGCCTTCTTAGGATGCTGCAGGTGTGGCTTGAGAGTGGTGAAGTCTCATGGGCAGGTGTTGGTGAAGCCTTATCAAAGATGCCCAGTGTGGTGTGTGCACATAATGTAGAGAAGCAATGTGAAGCTCCATACAGAAAGTGAAGGAGTGCCCTTATTATAGGTGGTGTGTACCTTAGAATACTCACAAGTAGTGTGTTGAATGGATAGAATGGTATGTGTTATTTCATGAACAATTGTACAGATCATTAAGCCCTACTGTGCCATGTAAAGTAATCAAGCTCCAACTAGAGCACAGCGTATGAAAATCCTAAATGAGTGCACACATGTTCTAATTATTGTACCACTAATTATAAACCAATGGGTGCTGGTTTATGCGTGAACAAATTGTCAAATACCTTCAAGTTGACTCTATATGCAAGAATACCTGTACATTTACATAATAAGGTTGAATAGACAGGCCACTTCCCTACTACTGAAAAAAGAAGTTCATTTCTACATGTATTCCTACACGATACATGAACATGGAAGTCCCTGCATTCAATGCTTTGAACATTCTCAGTATAAGGCATGAGAGGCTAGGGACAGGAGGAACAAGCCACGTGCAGTGGACATCCTGCTGGCTAGGGGCTGAAGAGATCAGGCCACACAATGAACTGAAATCAGTTAATGAACTTGATTTAAGTTTCACTTTGAGTGAAAACTATGTTTGCACTAGATCCATGTATATTCTCTTCATTATAAAAAACATTACAAACAGTAGATACAATATAGCACTTCAGCATATAAATTTACATAATTATATATGTCCATCAGACCAAGGAACACATACACATACAATATAGTTTTAGACTATTGCACACATGTGCCATCAGACCAAGGTGCTCGTGGTAGGCATCTCAGCTATCCTCAGCTTGGTAGCACCATAAGGTATGAGGGTGATGTTGGTCAGGGGGCGGGAGGTGAGAACAGGGGACTGGGGAGGAGGAGCAGCTGCATTGTGCTCAAGGTTCCAAGTGTCAACCAACCTACCCTGTGTGGGAATGGGGAAGAGGGAGAACAGATTAGATGACAGATAGTGTGCATGGTTACAATTTCATTCGGTAGTGGAGGGTGTTTTGTAGTGAGATATTGGCTGGGCCATACAGAACAATAAATGAAAGCTTCATTCAGTTCAAAAACCTTTTTTTTTTTTTGGTTGCATGGAATTGCTGCAAGGACCTAGCCTGGCTTTTAAACCAATCAATATTGTTTTGAAGCTAAAAGTGGGACAGTTTACACGTAAATGACGTTTTGCGTAAATATATAAAAATTAATTAACATTATAAATTTCCCTTGTGTCTGAATCAGTATAACTTCTGAATGGTGTATTATCAACACTTTGGAAACGCATCACGTGCGCCCATAGAGTCTATGCTTGACCGTGCGTACCATCCGACCATGCAGTGGCGTAGACAAGGGGGGGGCAAGGGGGGCAAGGGCCCCCCCAGTTTTTCCCCTGATCATGAATATTTTTATTATGGTTCATTGCTTATCAATAAATTTATATCTACACAAACGATCCAAAGATATGCATTCTACTTGCGTTTCGAGATACAAATTCGTTGGCTAAATCAGCTATCTCTAATTTGTCAGTTCTGTCTTTGTGGACATGCAACACCATACACCAGTTAAGCCTTTGCTGAGCTTCTGTAGCGCGAAGCCACGTTTTCAATCGCCGTAGTGCACTGAAACTTCTCTCGCTTGTTGCATTGGTTGCTGGCATAACAAGAATTAACTTCACTAGTTTGATTACTTTTGCAAAGTATTCTCGCTGTTCTGAAGATAGAGATTGTAAGTAGAGTAAAATGGACTTCAGATTGATATCTTCATCTTTCATAGCTGATCGCAGAAGAGTTAACTGCGTTCCTAAAACATCGACACTCCTGAAGTCTGATGCGTAGAACTGAACAATCTCTGAGAGGTTGCAAGAATCAGAATCACCTGAAAATAATACTGCTTCAAGTTTTTGAAGCATTTGGAACCCTTCCTGATCGAATCTGTTTTTAATTGTTCCAATCACGGTGTCTATCGCCTCGAAGTAAATTGCTCTGTAGTGGTCTTCAACTGAACTGAATTGTTGTTCAGAGGCAGTGTCACCAACTTCTAAGCGCTTTGGACTTTTTTATGCCTTGCAAGAACTGGGGAAGATACTCCTTCAACCTTTGACCTGCGTTGTTCAACATAGTGCCAGAAGAGCTTAAAATCGTTGTCAGTTCTCATCAGCTGAAGGGCACTAACCGTTATTTGTACAAGTTTTTGTCCATCCGATGCACACATATACTTCGCTTGCAATGATCGCGATAAATTGTCCACCATGTTTAGTATTTTTCTTCCCAGCTCAAGTCCATAAAAGAATTCAAATTTTTCCATCTGAGCAGCAACTCCCGCAATCCTTGCTCTGACCTCTGTATCTTTTGTAGCTTCCCTGGCCGCATCCCAGGTCTGTTGTAGAGTTATGTAATTCTCTGAAACTGATGTAAGAGACATGTTACAGCAATGAATATTTAATTAGTGGTCAAGTAGTTAAAATTTGGCCCCCCCAGTTTTAAAAAGTTGTCTACGCCGCTGCCATGTGTGAATTGCACGTGTTGTAAAGTGTGAAACGGGGTCTAAAAATCGATTGTTTGTTCCGACCAAGAAGAGGAGGGACTTTTCACTGCTGTGGGAAGGTAGGCTACTACAGGCACCTCGTGCTGCTCTATTTGAAAACGGCTAAAGGTGTTCTATCGCGCTTTTTAAAAGCGTTATTTGGCCAAAATGGCGATTGTCCGTAGCGCCTTTTTTTGTGGGACAAAATCTTAGGAATCCCGAGTCTCTTCATTCTGAAAATCACTATATTACATGCTAGGTGATTGAACTTTTGCGTGGTGTAGTTTGTTTGTAGCGACTGTGCTCGGAACTGAGCCAGTACAATGTCGGGTAGGGTAATTTTGTGGGACAGTTCACCCTTCATCGAGCACGTTGGGTACCTAAAACCTATATTGTCTTGTAGCTGTTGCGTCATATTTTTGCGTCCAAATACTTTTACGTATAACTCATAAATGCTACATGGCATGCGCTTCTTCAAAGGTGATGGGTAAAAGAAAATTTAAACTGGGGAGAACCAAGGAACGCGCGAAGCATTCGTTGATAGTGTCCATTGAACGCAAGAATGTCAGTGTTCACGTAGCTATTACAAGATATCAACTTGAGGCTAGAGTTGATCCATCGCCGTCGACTTGCACTGTCTCTGTGCCAGTCATATCAGAAGGTGTTGTTCAAACTGGACAGTGGCTGATCAGCTTGTTCTAATCTGTTTTGTTGATGTTCAATAGATTGAGTGTGTGTCCTTGGTCAGTTTGTGTAGCGGTTTAGCAATGTGAGCAAAGTTCCGTATAAACCGACGGTAGTAGTTGGCCAGTCCCAGGAATTGTTGCACTTCCTTGGCAGATGCTGGAATGGGCCAATGCTGCACTTTTGCAGTTTTCTCTGGGTCAGCAGCAATGCCATCCTTGGACACGATGTGGCCTAAGTAGTGGACTTCTTTTTTTAAAAGGGAACACTTTTCTGGTTTTAACTTCAACCCTGCATCCCTTATTCGTGAGAACACCAGATCCAGATTTTTCAAATGCTCCTCAAACGTCTTTCCCATGACAATGATGTCATCCAGGTACACTAGGCAGCTTGACCACTGGAGGCCGCTGAGAACCAAGCTCATGAGCCTTTGGAAGGTGGCAGGAGCATTGCACAGGCCAAAGGGCATGACTTTGAATTCATAAAGCCCTTCGGCTGTGCAAAAAGCAGTTTTGTGCCGGTCCTCAGTTCCAAGTTCCACCTGCCAATAGCCACTTGCAAGGTCCAGGGTCGAGAACAGTTTCGATTCTGCCAACGTTTCTAGTGTCTCATCAATCCGTGGCAATGGGTATGCATCCTTCTGTGTCACTTCGTTCAGTTTGCGGTAGTCCACACAAAAACGTGGAGACCCGTCTTTCTTTGTTGCCAACACAATTGGTGATGCCCAAGGGCTACTGGACGGCTGGATCACATCATCTTGCAGCATGTCGTCAAGAAGTCTCTTGACCACCTCTCTTTGTGCTGGGGGCACTTGTCGGACATGCTGGCGAATAGGGTGTGCTGACCCTGTGTCAATGCTGTGATGCAGCTTTGATGTGTGGCCTAGGGGCTCCTCTGGAGTGGGAAAGATATCGGAGTACTTCAACAGGAGTGACGTAAGGGCTTCCTTCTGGCTGGTTGTAAGATGTTTCGAAGCAGAATGCACTAAATGTTGCAAGTGGCTGTTCTTGCCTGAAGAGGCCGATGCACAGCTCTGTCTTGCAGCATTGTCACTCTGTGTGGAGACTGCTCCTACTTGTCTCTCCTCCACCTCTTCCATCATGCCCACCTTTGCTGTTCTGTACAGTGTGATAGGCTTGTCAGTAGGGTTACACAGCCGGATGGGGATGTTTGTTCCACTGGATTCAAGTAGGGATCTAGCAACAACGACCTGTGACTTCTGTGGCAAACCTTCCAGCAACCATAGCCTTTTATGGCAATCAGGTATCCGTATTGACAATTCCCCCACAGTCTCCATTTCTGATCTTGGTGGTATCTTAACTGTTTGTACCAATCTGACTGGGTACGAACAGCTGCTGCAATCTGATCATTGCGAGAAATTTCGGACGCTCATTAGCAATTCCTGGCCAATTTTGCAAACGTCCGTCACATTTCCCGCGCACGTGTCCATAGGAATGTATGGGATGAAGTTAATTTTTGAATGCCATATAACAGAGAAAGCCGGTAGTAAAGGTTTACAGGACTCAAATGATGGATAGCATAAAAACCTTTCACTCTACTGGGTTGGTGTAATTTTAAGCCCCTTCTGCTGGGTTCCTCAGAAGAATTAGTACATTCCCATAGAGATGTATGGAAAATGGCTATTTTAATAATGATTTTTCATCACTATTCTTCATTTTACTCTGAACTGAAGATAGGAAGGTTAGTTATACAGATTTCAGAAGATACTAAAATGATCCAGGCAACATTCTAGCAAGTTAATATGCCCATAGGCTTCTTTCCCTGGGTTCCTGGGGCACTTTTGGTCATCAGGGTACATGTTTGGTTGTAAAATAATTAAAAACCGCCCGCGGATGACAATAAAACTATGGCGTTCAGTTCTGGCCCAGTTGGAAGTAACAAACTCCATTGCGCGCAAATTTGGTATGTTCTTTGTTTGGGCTTTTGTTGGCTTGGGATACTAATATAGAGCTTCTAAAGTCCTAGCTAGGCCGTTTCAAGCCTGGTTTCAAAATTATGGTCTGTCAAACGCAGAGTGGTCTATGTCTATCCGATGGACATTAAACGTTACTACCGTACGTGTCTATTTCAGGAAAACCAAGGCATCACAGACACTTATGGCGAAGTAAGGCCCTATAACTTTCTATATTCGACCACGTGATATGGCTCTATGAGTATGACAGCTGGGAAACGTGCGTTTTCTGTTGCTACTTTTTCAAAAGTGTGCGTGCGTATCCACATTTGTAAATGCTATCGTTCTATATAGAATTTGAAGCGGACAAGCGAAATACTGATACGGGACAAAGACGAGCCATATAAGGTTATGTGCCCAATAATATTATCATGTGCGAGGCATGCTACTACGTAACTATTCTTTTTAGCTCCGGTCCCTCGCCCAGTGGCGGATGTAGTCAGCGCGCGATCTTCTCGCGTACGGATTACTGAGTGGTTTCCTGTATGAGCTGACAACGACCCTCCAGATGGAATCTCTCTATGGCAACACCTCCTCATTTTCCGTGGTCCATGCACCACTAACTGGCTGTAACTGCCTTCATATCCCAGGTGTGTGGATTTCCCTATAGTACCTCATAAAGCACATGATCATGTGATTCCATATAGGTATCATGTGATACATATATAAACACACACACACACACACACACACACACACACACACACACACACACACACACACACACACACACACACACACACACACACACACACACACACACACACACACACACACACACACTCACACGCTCACACACACTCACATGCTCACACACACACACACACACACACACACACACACACACACACACACACACACACACACACACACTGAGCATGTGATCACTCTGTTAATCATTTAATCATTGCAGTACAGCCTGCTGCTATGCAATGCTCTGGGTGGAGGGAGGTAGCCAGCTTGTGAGATAGCCTTGTGGAGGTAGAGGAGAGAGCCTTGTGAAGGTGCATGCATGGATGGGAGATATCCTTGTAGAACAAGAGTAAGCTTTGGTTGGGACAGTTTTAAGGGAAAGATAATACAAGCCCTTCTCCCTAGAGATAAGGAATTTGATAGCGCATCCCAGATGCAGCCACTGGGATATATGAATCAAATTAAGTGAAGATGTCTATAAAACTGAGAAAGTAATACGTGTTACATGCATGTAGATGTAGGACCAATTTAAAGTGGCTACAATTGTCCACCTTTACCTTTTGAGGCTGAGGGTTTGGTTGTACACAAGGACAGTCACCAGTTGTCTGCCAGGAGAGGAGGCTTACCTACGTGACCACCTGGTATGGACCTGGGAGGACTGGACTCAAAGTTTTGCATCTCATGGACTCCCTTCCAACATGCACCTGGTGAAAGCACTTCAGCACCCAACTCAAATGGAAGGCTTTGTGTGGTCCAGCTATATGTGCATGGCTCTGCAGATGTATGTAATACATGTAGGTGATGATGTAACAGTTATGGTGTATTTTTTTGGTTATCTATTGGTTGTGTTTGTGTGTGATAATTGTGGAAGGTTCTAGAAGGGCTGGTATTAACAGAATGTACATTGTAGCTGATGCAACATCTTTGTGGTCACCTATTTAATTAGGGTGGTGGCATGTGGTGATTTGTGTAAACGTTTCACATGCATGGTAGTATACGTACGTGTAGTTCTACCTAGCTGTGCCTTCATGCCATCGATCTGTTCATTGATGACATATCAGAGCATCATCATGGCATCCTTTTCTGTGCCATTGCTTAGTATTTTTAGGGGCAAATTACACAGACAGGTGCATGTATGTGATCTACTTATAAGTTATAACCACTCTCCAAGTACGTTTACGGCTGTTCATCCTTGTCGTATACCTTGGCCGACATTCCGGCGGAGTTGGAAAGAAATACTACAGGACAGACTTCACCTCGTATACGTAGCAGAGCAGCTGCGTATATTGGGTCTGGAAACGAGACTGCTATGGAAGTGAGCGCGAGCGACCTTGGCTAGCCATTGATCGACGATATACAGGCTAGCAAGACTAGCGTATACCAAGAATTATTGATAGCGATCGAGTGTAGTGCTATTATATCCACAATACTAACAAATATAGGCTTGATACCCAACCCTCCGCCAAAAGGCTAGCCATGCCTAAGTCTCGTTCCCAGACCCTATTTATTGACAGTGATTCTCAATAAATATGGTCTGGGAACGAGACTAAGCTATGCACAAATGTCAAAATGGTTAAATATCATATCACGTGACCTCCAGAATGTATCCAGAGGCAGGGGCACGAGTAAAACTAAGTTGCGCATGCGTATGCTTAGATCACAAAAATCGACGATAGCATTAGTTCGGAAGGATTTTATGTAACAGCGATTGCTATTCCTAACTTTCCTGCCATGCAGACATACAATTAACGTATTACAAGACAATAATAATAATATATTTTAATAAATTAATTAGCTGTTTTAATAACGTGATAAATCTCTAAAGTACCTAGTGAGTTTAATGGTGCAATCAGAATTTTAAAATCACAATTGTAAGCCGAGTTATGCATTGATGTCCACAATTTCTTGACATGTCCTTGTAATGGAACCTTAATCCCTTGATTAGCAAGTAGCAAGCAGTTACATGGAATATCAATAGTGCACTGGTGTTGCCTAAGAAAGTCCATCCCGAGTATTCCTTCTGTTGTCATTGCGTCGACAACCACTACCGACGTCGAGATAGTTGCTGTTCCAATTACAAGTGGAAGTCGTGCTTGGCCGAACACACGTAATTGCGAACCATCAACACCCACGAGGCGAGCTCCAAGCCATGGTTCCAGCCTTTAATAGTGAGGCGTCAGCAGTGAGTTTACGCCACACGGTGCTGTTGAGCAATGACACAGCAGCTCCGGTATCAACGAGGAAGCGCACGTCAGCTCCGTGTACACGCCCATACACAAAAAATGTTTCATGTGGCAACGTCGAAATTACAATGTCATTGACTTGAAGAGCCGGTTTATCTTCGCCCTCGACAGATCGGCTCAATCCATCGAGGGTTTCCCGTTTCCCTGACGCTGAGGAGGGGCACGGCACGTACGGGCAATGTGGCCTCGCTTTCCGCAGTTCCAACATGTAAGTGGAGTACGGTTGCGGTCGAGCGCCCGTGATGTAGGTCGGTCTATCCTGGTCTCAAGTTTTTCTAGCCTGTCCATCACCTGCTTCATCATATCTGGCAAAGATGCCATCGCGTTAACTCCCATCAGCTTCGGCTCTTCGGCTGCGTCAACTGCGTCGCTTGCGTCAACTTTGCAGACGGTTTTCAGATCCAGATACGACTCCATCTCGAGCGTTGCACTAACTGCCTCGTCAACTGTTTTGGGGCGCTTCTGCCTCACACTAAACGCGACGTGTGGGTTCTCGATCTGGGAAAGAAAGTGGTTCAGCGCGAGCTGTTCCTTGGCCTTATCTTCAAGCTCGGGATAGGCTTTATCCACCAGATTTCTGAGCCCGTCCGCAAGGTCAGCCCAGCCCTCGTCCTTTTTCTTCCGCCTTGCTTGAAACTGCGCTTGGTAGCGCTCTTTACGACAAGATGGCTCGAACCTTTCTTGGAGGGCTTTTTTCGCTGATTTGTAGTCCGCGTCGCTCGGGAGGCGCTGTAAGGCTGTTTGAGCGCGGCCTGTTAGTCGTACTTTCAACCAGCACAAGCTTGCTGCTTCGTCCCATTTGTTCACCGCTGCGACATTTTCGAAATGGTAGATCCACTGATCCCAACTTGTTTCGCCGTTAAAAATTTCAGGCATTACTAACGGTCGGTTTGCCATCCTGCCGACAACGCCAATGTGACAAGGTTCACTATAATATCACTACTGAACATAAGATGGGTACAACACATATATAGGACATGTATAGAACATTCTAGAGCAGTACAAACCAGTAAGGCCATTAGTTAACAGTTTAGGTGTCTATCAATCACGTTACACTATTTATGAGGTGGTGCGCATTATTCATGAAGCGGATGGTGTGTTATTATGTATTTCTGTGAGTGGCAGGAACTGCGGCACCACGAGTAAAACACATATTCCTACGTGAAAAAGATTGATCGTTCCACTTCTGCGTCTTATTGTACCACTTATAAGGGCGGAAAAAAAGATACGAAGGCCAGACTGAATGGCATTTTTCGCGCCATTTGAAGAGTACAATATGCGCGTAGCGAAGTGTAGAATCACGCTACGCGTTGGGACATGCGTTTAAGTGAAATAAACAAACAAACTAGTTTTACTAGTTAGAAATGGGTTTAAGATGTGCATTACTGCTACATGTTTTGCATTTTTGATGGGTGAACTTTTAATGAGATGGCAGCTAGCCATGATTGACTTGAACCGTAAATGATGTCAGTGTGTTCTATTTATAAGCCTTTTGTCCACTCGAAACAGCCGTGTTGTATAGCTCGCAAAATCAGATCAGATATACAGCTATATAATCATTATTTTCATATATGGGACAGTTTCCGAGAAAATGGCCCTTCGTTTATACATGTATATATATAATGTTATAACAATGCTTCTCGTTTGAATCGCTATATCTTCCGAACGGTTAACGCTATTGATCAACGTCCTATTTTCAACACTTCATACCACACCATTTCTCTATGGTAAAATACTTTTTGAGGTCTTGCACTTGCTCCGTGCCAGTATTGCAACGTTCGATACCCCACTGGGTTCAAACCCACCATAACTTTCTGTAGGAGTAATCAATTCGCTTCAAATTCGGTTTGTAGGTAGACAGGTCCTATACCTATCGATTTGTACTGTTCGTTAATTTTTATATTTTCCGTTACGGAGATACAGCTTTGCAAAGTAAGCGCAAGTTTCCCGCTCGAATCGCGCCTTTAATTTATATGTTTCCATTCTCCGGAGTACATGAATATTCAACTACATCCTGTGGGCTGGGACATACCCCACCCACTCCGTTGGAGGAAATAAAGTCACGTGATTTGTTGCCGACAGTCCCCAGACTAGTATCTTAGATCAATGCCGCGAGAATGGGCGGTGGAGATTGGGAGCTGTAGAAGTTGGCTTTCCTAAGCTAACCTGCCCGCGAGGATAGGCCCTAATTTGGACTGTCAGTGAACATCGATCACACGCCCAGACAGCTATGGAATGGACCCTACGGTACCATAGTCGGGCGGGCCGGGCCCGCCCGACTATTGCAGATAGCTGTGAAGCAGCACACACAGCTAACAGACAACTGGACCCTATGGCAGATAGAGCAGGCAGCCATGTAACTACGACAGACAAATGAAGTGGACACTACAGTAGACAGCTAAGCCTATGCAGTGGACAGTGGACCCTAAGGCAAGACAGCCTACCCAACAGCTACATGTAGGAAGCAGACAGTTAAGTACCTACAACAGACACATGTGGAGAGGGCCCTAAGGCAGTTGGCACTACATCAGATGACACCAGGCACTTGTGCAGTGACACAGCACACAGCTGTGGAGTTAACATAACAGCACTGAGACTTGGAGTGAATATCACAGCACAGACAACTGGACCATAGCATGACAGCTGGCTCCTGTAATTAAGGCTGTGGAGTGCACATCACAGAACATGGCTGTAGAGCAAACATTCACTATTGAGTGAACATCAAAGCAGATGGCTGTGGAATGAACATCTCAGCACAGACAACTCTACCCTAGCTTCACAGCAGGCACCTATGAAGTGAACATCATGGAAGAGGCACCTATGGAGAGAGTGAACTTCACACCAGACAGCTGTGAAGTGAACATCATGGAAGAGGCACCTATGGAGAGAGTGAACTTCACACCAGACAGCTGTGAAGTGAACATCACAGCTACATTGTAACAGACAAGTAGACCCTATGGCAGATAGCTGTGGAGCAGGCGACCAAGTAACTACGAGAGACAAATGGAATGGACACTACAGTAGACAGGTATGAAGTGGACAGTGGACCCGAAGGCAAGACAGCCTAGCCAACAGCTAGGAAGCAGACAGATAAGTACCTACAGCAGATACATGTGGAGAGGACCCTAAGGCAGTGGGCACTACATGTACATCAGACAACACCAGGCACTTGTGCAGTGACACAGCACACAGCTGTGGAGTTAACATAACAGCACTGAGACGTGGAGTGAATATCACAGCACAGACAACTGGACTATAGCATAACAGCACTGAGACGTGGAGTGAATATCACAGCACAGACAACTGGACTATAGCATAACAGCAGGCACCTATGCAGTGAACATCACAGCAGACTACTGTGGACTGAGCATCACAGCAGACCACTGTGGTGTGAACATCACAGCAGACCACTGTGGTGTGAACATCACAGCAGACCACTGTGGTGTGAACATCACAGCAGACCCTGTGGAGTGAACATCACAGTAGACCACTGTGCAGCGAACATCACAGCAGACCACTGTGCAGCGAACATCACAGCAGACCACTGTGGTTCACGTGAACATCACAGCAGACCACTGTGGAGTGAACGTCACAGCAAACCACTGTGGTGTGAACATCACAGCAGACCACTGTGGTGTGAACATCACAGCAGACCCTGTGGAGTGAACATCACAGTAGACCACTGTGCAGCGAACATCACAGCAGACCACTGTGCAGCGAACATCACAGCAGACCACTGTGGAGTGAACATCACAGCAGACCACTGTGGAGTGAACGTCACAGCAAACCACTGTGGTGTGAACATCACAGCAGACCACTGTGGTGTGAACATCACAGTAGACCCTGTGAAGTGAACATCACAGTAGACCACTGTGCAGCGAACATCACAGCAGACCACTGTGCAGCGAACATCACAGCAGACCACTGTGGTGTGAACATCACAGCAGACCACTGTGGAGTGAACATCACAGCAGACCACTGTGCAGCAAACATCACAGCAGCCACTGTGGTGTGAACATCACAGCAGACCACTGTGGTGTGAACATCACAACAGACCACTGGGGTGTGAACGTCACAGCAGACCCTGTGGAATGAACATCACAGCGGACAGTTATGGGGCGAACATCACAGCAGACCACTGTGGTGTGAACATCACAGCAGACCACTGTGGTGTGAACATCACAGCAGACCACTGTGGAGCTAACATAACAGCAGACCACTGTGGAGTGAACATTACAGCAGACAGTTATGGAGTGAACGTCACAGCAGTCCACTGTGGTGTGAGCATCACAGCAGACCACTGTGGAGTGAACGTCACAGCAAACCACTGTGGTGTGAACATCACAGCAGACCACTGTGCAGCGAACATCACAGCAGACCACTGTGGTGTGAACATCACAGCAGACCACTGTGGAGTGAACGTCACAGCAAACCACTGTGGTGTGAACATCACAGCAGACCACTGTGGTGTGAACATCACAGTAGACCCTGTGGAGTGAACATCACAGCAGACCACTGTGCAGCGAACATCACAGCAGACCACTGTGCAGCAAACATCACAGCAGACCACTGTGCAGCGAACATCACAGCAGACCACTGTGCAGCGAACATCACAGCAGACCACTGTGGTGTGAACATCACAGCAGACCACTGTGGTGTGAACATCACAACAGACCACTGGGGTGTGAACATCACAGCAGACCACTGTGGTGTGAACATCACAGCAGACCACTGTGGAGTGAACATCACAGCAATCAGTTATGGGGCGAACATCACAGCAGACCACTGTAGTGTGAACATCACAGCAGACCACTGTTGAGTGAACATCACTGTAGACCACTGTGGTGTGAACATCACAGCAGACCACTGTGGTGTGAACATCACAGCAGACTACTGTGGTGTGAACATCACAGCAGACCACTGTTGAGTGAACATCACAGCAGACCACTGTGGTGTGAACATCACAGCAGACCATTGTGCAGCGAACATCACAGCAGACCCTGTGGAGTGAACATCACAGCAGACCACTGTGGTGAACATCACAGAAGACAGCTGTGGAGCGAATATCACAGCAGAGCAGATATGGGGCGAACATCACAGCAGACCACTGTGGTGTGAACATGACAGCAGACCACTGTGGAGTTAACATTACACCAGACCACTGTGCAGCGAACATCACAGCAGACCACTGTGCAGCGAACATCACAGAAGACAGCTGTGGGGCGAATATCACAGCAGACCACTGTGTAGTGAACATCACAGCAGACAGCTATGGAGAGAACTTCACAGCAGACCACTGTGGTGTGAACATCACAGCAGACTACTGTGGTGTGAACATCACAGCAGACCACTGTGTAGTGAACATCACAGCAGACCACTGTGGTGTGAACATCACAGCAGACCCTGTGGAGTGAACATCACAGTAGACCGCTGTGGTGTGAACATCACAGCCGACTACTGTGGAGCGAAGGTCACAGAAGAACATAATCCTATGTTGAAAATGTACCCATAGAAAAGACCTATGAGGACTTTATGCAGACCAGGGTATGGAGTTGGACTGTACCACACAGCTACAAAGCACCCCTCAGCAAAAAGCTAGGGGGTTAACCCTACATGTTGAGTACCCCATCGCAAACACCTACATGTACATGTGTACATGTATGAAGTGGACCCTATGGCAGATGGCCATACATGTAGCTACATGTACATGTATCAGAGCAGTGTATGGAGTTGGAGTGAACACTATGGCACACAGCTGTTACAGCTACATGTACGAAGCACTCCACAGCAAAAAAGCTATGGGGTTAACCTTATTTCGAGTAACCTATAGCAAGCACCTATGAAGTGGTCCCTATGGCAGATAGCCATAGCTGTCAAAGCAGTTTAATATGGAGTTGGAGTGGATCCTACGGCACACATTAACCCACAGCAAAATGGTATGGGGCTAATCTATGTCACCCATGAAGTGGACACTAAGGCAATGGCACACAGCCATGAAGTAACCTACAGCTAAAAGCTAGTTTTTGTATGACAGTGAACCTTGCTGTGTACAGAGTACATTTAGTAGCATGGCTTCATTTCCGTTGTGAATTTCATTGATAACCCTATCCACTGATTTAAGTTGGTCTGGGCCCGTGGTGTGGTATGTACAGTGTACGTGTATTCGTGGTGCAATGCTAGATATAAGACTTAGATGACGACGTAAATACAAGAGTTGCACTTCGACAGTACAACTACATGATATACTATAGCTATGGAGCCAACATCTCAGCAGTCCACTGTGGGTTAACGTTATGTAGAATCCACGAGGATCAAACAGACCCTAGTACTAGAGTAGACGCTACATGCATGCATATGTACATGTAGTTGTAGTGTTGAAGTGCAACTCTTGTATTTACGTCGTATACATCTGCGCACATACCACACCAACCTACATCAGTGGATAGGGTTATCAATGAAATTCACAACGGAAATGAAGCCATGCTACTACAATGTACTCTGTACACAGCAAGGTACAAAACTAGCTTTTAGCTGTAGGTTACTTCATGGCTGTGTGCGATTGCCTTAGAGTCCACTTCATGGGTGACATAGAATAGCCCCATACCATTTTGTTGTGGCATAGGGTTAACACAGGGTTAACCCTCTAGCTTTTTGCTGAGGGGTGCTTTGTAGCTGTGTGGTACAGTCCAACTCCATACACTGGTCTGCATAAAGTCTTCATAGGTGTTTTCTATGAGGTACATTTTCAACATAGGATTATGTTCTTCTGTGACGTTAGCTCCACAGTAGTCTGCTGTGATGTTCACACCACAGTGGTCTGCTGCGATGTTCGCTGCACAGTGGTCTGCTGTGATGTTCACACTACAGTGGTCTGCTGTGATGTTCGCTGCACAGTGGTATGCTGTGATGTTCACTCAACAGTGGTCTGCTGTGATGTTCACTCAACAGTGGTCTGCTGTGATGTTCACACCACAGTGGACTGCTGTGATGTTCACACCACAGTGGTCTGCTGTGATGTTCACACCACAGTGGTCTGCTGTGATGTTCACTCAACAGTGGTCTGCTGTGATGTTCACACCACTTGGTCGGCTGTGATGTTCACACCACAGTGGTCTGCTGTGATGTTCACTCAACAGTGGTCTGCTTTGTGATGTTCACACCACAGTGGTCGGCTGTGATGTTCACACCACAGTGGTCTGCTGTGATGTTCACACCACAGTGGTCTGCTGTGATGTTCACACCACAGTGGTCTGCTGTGATGTTCACTCAACAGTGGTCTGCTGTGATGTTCACACCACTTGGTCGGCTGTGATGTTCACACCACAGTGGTCTGCTGTGATGTTCACTCAACAGTGATCTGCTGTGATGTTCACACCACAGTGGTCGGCTGTGATGTTCACACCACAGTGGTCTGCTGTGATGTTCACTCAACAGTGGTCTGCTGTGATGTTCACACCACAGTGGTCTGCTGTGATGTTCACACCACAGTGGTCTGCTGTGATGTTCACACCACAGTGGTCTGCTGTGATGTTCACACCACAGTGGTCTGCTGTGATGTTCACACCACAGTGGTCTGCTGTGATGTTCACACCACAGTGGTCTGCTGTGATGTTCACACCACAGTGGTCTGCTGTGATGTTCACACCACAGTGGTCTGCTGTGATGTTCACACCACAGTGGTCTGCTGTGATGTTCAGTCCACAGTGTTCACTGCATAGGTGTCAGCTGTCATGCTATAGTCCAGTTGTCTGTGCTGTGTCACTGCACAAGTGCCTGGTGTGGTCTGATGTACATGTACATGTAGTGCCCACTGCCTGAGGGCCCTCTCCCCATGTGTCTGCTGTAGGTACTTATCTGTCTGCTATCTAGCTTTGGCTAGGCTGTTTTGCCTTAGGGTCCACTGTCCACTTCATAATTGTCTACTGTAGTGTCCATTCCATTTGTCTCTCGTAGTTACTTGGTCGCCTGCTCCACAGCTATCTGCCATAGGGTACACTTGTCTCTTACAATGTAACTGTGATGTTCACTTCACAGCTGTCTGGTGTGAAGTTCACTCTCTCCATAGGTGCCTCTTCCATGATGTTCACTTCATAGGTGCCTGCTGTGATGCTTATAGGGTCGAGTTGTCTGTGCTGAGATGTTCATTCCACAGCCATCTGTTTTGATGTTCACTCAATAGTGAATGTTTGCTCTACAGCCACGTTCTGTGATGTGCACTCCCCAGCCTTAATTACAGGAGCCAGCTGTCATGCTATGGTCCAGTTGTCTGTGCTGTGATATTCACTCCACGTCTCAGTGCTGTTATGTTAACTCCACAGCTGTGTGCTGTGTCACTGCACAAGTGCCTGGTGTCGTCTGATGTAGTGCCCACTGCCTTAGGGCCCTCTCCACATGTGCCTGTTGTAGGTACTTAACTGTCTGCTTCCTACATGTAGCTGTTGGCTAGGCTGTCTTGCCTTAGGGTCCACTGTCCACTGCATAGGCTTAGCTGTCTACTGTAGTGTCCACTTCATTTGTCTGCCGTAGTTACATGGCTGCCTGCTCTATCTGCCATAGACGGGCGGGCCGGGCCCGCCCGACTAGGGTACCGTAGGTAGCTGTCTGGGCGTGTGATCGATGTTCACTGACAGTCCAAATTAGGGCCTATCCTCGCGGGCAGGTTAGCTTACGAAAGCCAACTTTCACAGCTCCGCGGCATTTATCAAAAGAGCTATTAAGCTTTACAATAACAGCGAGCCGTTTATGACCCGTTCTAATTACGTAAACAAAAATAGAATAGCCTTTGGGCGTCGAAATTATGTCGTTTGGCACTAACAAGCACTATTCGGTCACAAATGCGCGAGAAAATACATACAGTTCACACACTGACACCCCAAAATGTCTAGGTAGAATGGCACGCTTTAAAATCATGCCATTGTTAAATTGGTTGCCGCATACAGCCGCGCCGTGACCCGTCCACCTCCCTCAGACCTCGCCTCAGACTGACCAGCTACGTCACAAATGTGTTTTTACGTCAAAAGAAATGTTGAAATCCAAGTCGTATTACGGTAGAAATCACAAGAAATCAGTCGGAAATCTGGAAATCACCGGAAATCAAACAGAAATCTGAAATTGATTTCGAAATCTCCGTGATTTCGAAATCTCGTACGGCTTTTAGGGTAGTGGCGGACCCCTCGAGTTTTTTCTTGACTCAAACCTGTACCCAGTGTTGAATTAGATTGTTTACCAGACCTTCGTAGACTTGGTGGAAACCTTTGGCTCAGATATGTGGGAGTAAAATTGATCCAGATTGTATTACCATAGTATTTCTCTGAATCAACGCGGTATCCGATGAAGACCGGGACGCATTTACGTATGTTTACCGCGTTCCCAGCCCTTAATGTTTTTTATTTTATTTATGGTTCGATTCGCAAAAGATTACAAACAAAAACAATACAATACACGTTACAAACAATACACAAATACACATCTAAGCAGTACAGCATATTACTCCAATCCCGTTAGAGTCTTCTCATTGGCGAGTTTCTGTTCAATCTCTCTTCAAATTTGCGAACATAACAGTTGGGAACAATGGGAACAGCAGGCCTGTTTAACCTAGTTACAATCCATGGTAAAATCTTATTGGTAAAAAATGCCAATTTACACGCACCTAGTGTTTATTCCTGAATGACATACATGTACTCTGTAGCCATTATGAACATTGTGCATGGATGATGTAATCCAACAAGTAACCAACAGGTTTTCCCAGAATAGCTGAGTGGAGGCAGGCTGAGCTGAGATGTAGTTGAGTGTGTGAAGCAGCTCAAGCAGGCTGTTGAGGTAGAGGTAAGCTGGAATTTGAGGGCAACAGAGCTGAGTTGAGGTAGAGGTAAGCTGGAATTTGAGGGCAACAGAGCTGAGTTGAGGTAGAGGTAAGCTGGAATTTGAGGGCAACAGAGCTGAGTTGAGGTAGAGGTAAGCTGGAATTTGAGGGCAACAGAGCTGAGTTGAGGATTACTGTGTTGGCTGAGTTGAGTCTGCCTGAGTTAGAACTCTGGCATGGTGCAAGACATTAAACACTCTCCTGGGAATATAAAACACATATTATATTAAGGTGCACAGGCGTTATGCTCTTACCTGACAAAAGATGGATGGAACGATAACCACAACAAAATCCTCTCGTAGGCTGTGCAAGATTTGAATATTTATTAGCACTATTATAGTTCTGAAACCCCTTGATAGTTGTGTAGTTAAGACCAGCAGTCGCCAGAGTGATATGCTAAGCCTATATGAAACACATATGCCCATGTATATGAAGGTGAACGAGTTAACCTAGGTTAATGTGGGAGGTACCTTACACATGCACAGTCTGATAGAAGAAATGTCTCGTGGCATGTGAAGACACACTTGGTTGGTGATTCCTTTTTTTCTTTCTTTCTCCAGACCATCACGGTCTGTGATTTCTAGGGGAGAAAGGAAAAGGGGGGACCGCCTCCCCCAAGCTGGCATAAGGGGTGGGGCTATCCCCTTCCCACCCCCATCCCTCTCCCTCCATATCAGAAATGTATATAAAGATGTGCTTACATTTTGAAGTGCTCCTGGACAATATAAACCTCTGCAGGCCTACACTGAGTTTCTCAATGGAAACATTGTTGAAGATCTTCAAACCATCACCACACCTAAACAAAAGAAATACTTATGTGTTTTCTGTACTATAATACAGGCTCTTAAGCTCACCTGGAATCTGTGGTAAAGGCATCAGACAGGTAACTCTTATGCTGCTGTACAGATAAATGATGAAAGTCAATTGCTGTAAATATTCTGTGCTCTGACAATTGCATTGAATAACTCAACCTAAAACATAAAAGATTGTATAAGCACATTTGTAACATCATGCACACAAATGTACACACACACACACACACACACACACACACACACACACACACACACACACACACACATTCATGGCTCCCCCTCCCCAATCTTAGATAAAGCAGGGCCGCCAATACGTTCCTACACGAAAATATATACATATACACAAAAATACCTTTTGGTTATCAGCAGCGTCTCTAATGGATGGTACACGTGGCGAACGTCCTCAGCTTCCACAAAAGCGTTTTTCTTATATCGTCAGTACTTCTAGCACGTGTCGCTTCTATAAATTTGCATAACAATGCTACGATGTGACCCAGAAACAAAGAGGAGTATATAAGCTCGCCCTAATTCGTACCAACCAGCATACCTTTGCCCTGTTATGCACACACCGCGGCTGCGAACCAGTAACACCTAGTACCTAACCAGGTAGTGTGCATTATTTAGATAAATTATCAGACATTCCCAAATCCTTACCATTGACATATTACATTTCACGGGGAAAACGATCACGGAAAGAGAGCCAGGCGCGCGAGGAGGTCGAGATGAGATCTTTAAGGCACTACAATACCACAGAGCTCGAGTGTGTCGCACCATACAGTAGATCAGAGAAAGAGTGCTCAGATATTTCGATTTACGGTTCAGTGCTAACTAGCAACAGTGGTCTGGAACGAGGGAGCACAATCTTGTTTACCAGTCATGGGTCAAGCTGTTATTAAATTGTGGGTCAAGTTGTTATACAATCTGGATCAGATTGAGGCTGCAGACCACAATCAGATTGTTGTTATCTGTTACTCTGATTCAGATTGTGACCCACCCTCGGTACAAACTGAAGAGTCCCACCAGGTTTGAATCAGATTGGTAACTTCTGGCTGTGTAGACGTATGAGTATTGTCATGGGAACGCTTGTGTACTCGGACGTAATTACATGTGTTGCTTCATACCAAACATGTATATCTGACATCAAGGGGCAGTCGGTTGGATTTTTCTAGATTTTTTGGTGCAACTGGCGCTCTTTAAAACCTTTCCTATCTCGAGTTATACTCACCCATAAAGACGACGACGACGACTATGGACAAATTTCGGTCTGGGAACGCGAACTACGACCTTTTTTGTTCTCTTAAAGTAAACGGTTTGGCGACTTGAACAAAACATGAAAATGATCGTCTTTCCATTGTGGCTCGATAGCAATAAAGAGCTGCACTATCCGTTTCTCGGTTCGTGAGTTATACGCGGATCGCGTTTTTTTTTAATGATTTCATGATACGGCACAAATCCTATATGAGAGTTACTGCTCGATACCCAAAGGTGGTTTTGATATATGGCTTTAACATTATTTGAAATTATTAAGTCCTTATGGTGATTTGAGGGCTTCATGTAAGAGTTGTATGTGAAGAATTTCAACAAGAAAACCAGACCTAACTCTCCTTGTATGTAATCAACAGATGGAATGTGATTTTCAAAGTTCAAGTTAACATTTGCATTACACTATCACCTGACAACATTGGTAATATGTGGTTTTAATTTCTAGGTTTTTTATGACTAACTTAATTAGGCTTAAGTAAAGTGTGAACACTTGTTCACACTTTACTTTTATTTGCACTTTAAATTGCCTGAATTTTGCATCAGGGGAACATGATCTAAAATAAAAAATCACAGTGATGATAGAGGGCATTAAGGCCTATGTACCTCATCTTGAATCATCTTAATTAGATTAGTGCATACAGAGCACTGATGCTTTTTAGGTATAGTGTGCACACCTGTGCACACTGTACTACATGTATGTTGTGTGGTACTGATGACTGGTAATTGCTGACAATGTTTATCTTGACATTTGTATCAGTGGTTATTATTGTAAATCATTATGTAAGGAAACACCATGTAATAAGACAAAATTGCATAAGCCAAAAAGTACTTAGTTTTTGCTACTTGCTAATCATTTGCCGCAGATCCGACACTGCTTCTCTGCAATGCTGTCTGCCTCATCTTATTTGCAGGCACATGTACAACAACTTCCAAGTGAATTATCAGACACCTAAGCTTTGAAGCAGGGAACAGGTACAGCCGGGGCGGTTCAGAAGCTTCATTTCTTTTGGCTTCCCAGGTTCACAAGGGGATTGGGCCACACCTCCATCACGCCATTCTACCATGAACACATCCTGCAGCAGCTACTCTTACAGATGATTAGTTCATGCTCAACATCTCCTTCAGCCTCAATCGCCCATGTAGCCCTGGCTTCAAATTCCTCCTTCTCATCTGAGTCTAGGCACTCTCCATCACTGGCTTCATTAGAAAGTACGTAGTATATGCTCTGTTCAACTGCCCTACCTAAATGTGTTGTCCTTTCTCATTTGTCTGGCACATCGTCACTGGTGACTCACTGTAAATCCCTTGCCACGTCCTCCTTTTTCCATGCCTGCTGGTACCACCGCTGCCTTGTTGTGATTGTATGCACACACCTGTATGTGTAGACGTTAAAAAAAAAGCCATAGTGATATCACTGCTTTGAAACACTTCCTGTAATACCAGCTGTCTGCTGAAAATTCCTTCCAAAATTAAGCCTGAAGGTCCTGGCTCCTCCTCTATACTATACAGAAGGGTCCTTGATCTGCACGATCCTCAATGGTTTCAAGTCGATCCCCAGTACATTGAAATTGATTAGTATTGTTTAAAAAGTAACCTAGCATAGATGCATATATCGCGTGCGCGCGACTGAGCTGATTTTGAACCAACTTTGCAATTAGTAAATTAAATAACCTGTTATTAAACTATTATTTTTACCATTGTCCACCCATCCACAAGTCTTTTTATGCATGATATGTAAAAATCCAGAACACTGCTCACCTGTATCAAATAGTGCAGAGCTAAAAGTGAACTGTGAACGAACACCTGTGCACACTGTGTGTACAGTGTGCACAGGTGTTCACACCGGCGCAAATAGACACTGATATGTGTCTCAGTTTCTGAAACAAAATGTATAAACTTATTACCCTTTGTAAGAATGACAGAATACACATGTCTAAAGTTACACGTACATGTAAAAGCTAAGCGTGAGGGATTCTTAAATTATAGACTGACCACAATTCCAAACATTTATGCAAACGGTGGGCCCTATTATCTTTATTTGCATATGATCATTAGTTGTTTATTATAATACATCCTATCTTTCAGAAACAGAAAACCAATAGAGCACCAGTGTCAATATTAAGCTTAAATTTAGCAGCAATTCGTCGTCCCCGCTTAATGTTGCTGATTAGCAAGTTTTAGTAACTAAAAAACGAAGGACTACGCTTCAAAACATGTGTTACGATATATATCTCAATATGTCCGATAGCTCACACACTGATCTAGTCTCGGCTCCAGACCCAACGGACGCAGCTGCGGATGGATTACATCACCGCTACGCGTCAGTAGCTACGACGCGTAGCGGATACTACACATATGCGCATGCGCACACACGCAGAGAAGACCCCCAAACAGGAAACCGTCAATTTTTGTGGGAGAAACGGAATGTTAGGTGGAAGTTGTTCGTATTTACGGTCAGCAATTAGTCAACTGTGAATTTTGTTAAAAACCTATCTGCACTGTACATGTGCTAGGATCGTCGAAACCCAGGGCTGGAAATCAAATACGATATTTCTTCCTGTGTAAATATATGCTAGAGCTCTAGACGTCTACTTGTCACTGCGTCCATTCTATGACTGTCTGCTGCAAATACGGAAATATACGAACAACAACAAGATGTCGCTCGTGGAAATATGGCTAAGGAAATAAAGCGTGGAGGAGAGGTCGGTCACTGTGCGACTGTCCTGCAGTGCGGGGAGACAGGGGAGTTGCTCAAGTCAGCTGCATTCAACTGCATTGCACTCGGACAATGGGAAGCGGCCTTCGCCTACCTGCTGTGCTTGGCGTGGGCCGAGAGCGATGGAAGCAGAGAGGACCCGGGGGAGCTGCTAAAAGCGCTAGCCCTCGACCCTACTAGCTTCTGGTGAGTCGAAAGCAGTAGCGCAGGGTGCTGTGAGACGCGTTATTTAGAACCTGTGCCTTCGTTAATACGTAGGAGAGCATCCGAGGCTATTCCCTCCCCTTATCACCTAGCGTGGTTGGCGTTGGACACACACAGGAGACTTGTTCCTGAAAAACAGGTTAGCTGGCATGCCGCTTATGCATGCGATTTGGACTGGATACTTATATATATATATGGCGGCACCTAACCGCGCTATACATGTAGGACCAGATTCCAGCCTGCCTGTTCGACCTGGTGGAGTTTCGCCTTCTCCTCTACCATTCCAGAGATGTGGTGCCCATTTCACCACATGTTGCTGTAAGTTTGAGGTCTGTGGATAACTAATATGGCCATTCACAAATAAATTACCAGCATGCATGTTCTTGCTTACACACACTTCCATGGAAGGAAGGGCTGGCTATTCACCAATAATGATTCCTTTGGCAGTCGTGTGCATAGTTGGTAAAATGGCAATTTGTGCCCATGGTGGGTGGGGTCTATAGCTGGGCTGAAGGGAGGAGAGTAAAGAAAGGCATTGCTTGGATGTAGGTACGTTTGCAATTGCTATACATATATAATGGCATAGTGGAAGCAAGTTGTGTGTGTGTGTGTGGCCTTATCCCCTTACTAGTTGCTTGTTGCAGCTTTGCTTGCAGTATATATAATTGTTCACTATGTAAAAGAATCTACATGCATGTACAAATGATCTCCCTAGCTCTGGAGCAGAAAGATTATTAATAGTAAGTGATTAGTGTAGAGAAGGTCCAATGCAACGATACAGTACATTTATAAGGTATACTTCACGTTGTTATAGTTGGGCATTTATATATGCGCGTAGACAAACAGTTATATATGGGCATAGCCGTATCGTATATACAGTACCAGTCAGAAAAAAGTTTCCCTACGTTACGCGTAGTTTAATTATCTTCGCGTAGAATCGTAGCGTGAGACCGTAGCTACGCGTACGGAGTAGCGAAGTACGCGTAAACATTGAGCGCGTAGTTCGGGTAGTAGAATTTGGCCGCTTTGTAGCGCGAACACAAGTAACAGCAGCTTTGAAAGAATGTCGTACATTTCGCGCCATGTAATCATGGCAACGCTGGTACGCGTAGTCAGCGTAGAGATATATTGCGCTGTGCGCTGTATTCCGCTACCGTAGCACAATAATGTCGTACGCGTACTAATTTTAGTGCTTCGCGTATCACCGTAGAAAAAGTACTCTACGGTCGGAAACTTTTTTCTGACTGGTACTGTACAGCTGTGCCATTGTAGTGTGCATGGTATCAGTTTACCTGGTTATGTAATTGGCCTAGCTGTCAGCCACGGGTTCTTAATTCCTATTATACCTATAGTCATCGACGCTGTCCCGTTTGAAGCAGGTGCACTCTCTATTTGTATTTTCCAAACCGCTCAAGGTTAATGTCTAATTGCAAACTAAAAACAATGCGTAACAGGCTAACAGCTGTATAAGTAATCATAGCGCGCCCACTGTGTAAATGCGCAACAGCTGCTTAAATTACCCGTACTATTGACTTCCATGCAAGCTAATTAGCACACAAAAAATTAATAAAACCACGAATATAAGTTCATAACATAACGCAAACAACCCTTCTGATAGAATTGCACTCCCTGGCGAGGGGGGGGGCAAGAAAAACTGTATGGACCCCATCGTCCAACATTGTAGAGCTTAACGAGAGGATTACGAATCTGCTTTCAAAATAAAAATCGGACGTAAAAGAAAAAAGATACAAGGGGTCAAAAAGGGGGGCGTAGGGGTACCACCCTACGCCCATTACATTTCCAGTGTTTTTGTATCTTTTTTGTTTCGTTTCGGATTTACACGGGAGTAACATTGATATATTCCTCCCAGCTAAAGAACTTCACTGCGATCTCACACATAATCGCTAGTAGGGTGTGTAACCGGTTATCAGGTTATTCGGGTTATTCGGATATTCGCAAAAACCTATCCGTTCGAATAGTAATTTAGCATTACTCGGAAAAATCGATTATTGGATTTGTTCTATTCGAAATAACCGGTTTGTGCATCTCCATTCGGAGGTACTTAGGTATTCGTCGTCCGCATCGACAATTCGCCCATTATTCGAATACATTTTTATGACGATATCCGGATACGCGTTTACGATATTACAATTCTAATTTGAAACGTGTAACGTTAACGTCACTGTAGTTACTATAAATATATACGTGGGGACGAGATCAAATACATGTACGGGCAGTAATTCGAACTAGCCAAAAGAGATCTCCCTCTTCACGTGTCATGACGACGGACAGCTCCAGCTACAAATCGAAGTTAGTTCGCTTAGTGCATTTCGAACTAGCTGGTTTCTTGCATCAATCTCTCTGAGCTGATACTGCCGCGATCGTAGGCCTACTAGGCCTAGTCTGGGGACTCGCGATGGTGAAATGGAGGCTGCATGGCTGGTGGTGCGTAAACGTCATCTGTGGTTCTATTATTTTGGCATCAAGTGCGATGTGTAGACCTCAGCGTGGCCACGCTAACTTAGGTCAGGACACGCCCAACTAGGTATGTGGTTAGGCTAAGCGATTTAGGTCTATGTAACAGTATGTAGGTAGCTGTGGTTGTGTGCTGAGTGCATCTGGTGTGATGTTGGGTAGCTGTGGATGCATGCTGAGGGTACTGATCTGGTGTAATGTGGGTAGTTGTAGTAGGGTGTCTGGTGTGATGGGGGTAGCTATGGTTGTGTACCTCATTAGGGCATCTGGTGTGATGGGGGTAGGTGTGTTTGTTGACCTCAGCGTGGCCACACTAACTTAGGTCAGGACACGCCCATCTAGGTATGTGGTTAGGCCAAGCGATTTAGGCCTATGTAGGTAGTTGTGGTTGTGTGCTGAGTGCATCTGGTGTGATGTGGGTAGCTGTGGATGCATGCTATACTGATCTGGTGTAATGTGGGTAGTTGTAGGAGGGTGTCTGGTGTGATGGGGGTAGCTATGGTTGTGTGCCTCATGAGGGCACTGGTGTGATGGGGGAAAGTGTGTTTGTGTGCTGAGGGACATCTGGTGTTATGGTTTAGCTGTAGGAGGGTAACTGGTGTGATGTGTACATTTAGGTGGCTCAGTGAGCAGAAAACCTGAATAACCTAGGTATTCGGCTGGCAAATTGTCAAAACCTATTCGGAAAAATCGATTTTCTTTTTTCAAGTATTCGGAAAAATCGATTTTCAGATCCAGAAAAACCTGAAAAACCGATTAGTATTTTAAAAGTATTCGGAAAAATCGATTTTCATTATTCAGGGGAGGTTACACACCCTAATCGCTAGACACTTGTAAAACGGGCAGTTACGTATTTAAAGATCGAGTGCGCGTGTAAATACACGCGCAATGCGTCGTTCGTTGACGCACGTGCAGCGCCGGAGAATTCTTTTGTTGGGAGTATAAAAGGAGCTTGCCTGGAAAAAGGGTCTTTCCCCATACCCTCACGTGATTTACACAGCTAGTCCTTTGGGCGTGTGAAGAGAAAACCTCAGGGGGGTCTTCGATAAGCACATAACATTGCAAAGGCCAAAGGGACACATAAAATTGTGAGGGGTAGGGTTATATGTCCTCAAAGGATACATAAGAATATGGTGGACTGTCGGATTACCGTATACCTTCGCAGGCTTGGCTTCGCTTTGGAACTACGTTAGTTACTATACGCTCCGTAGCAATGATGAATGATCTCGTAGCAGCCCAGCACTATGAGCTGTCTTTTTGGTAATTTTAAGCGTACGTACCAGTACTAAAAAATAAAAAATAAAAAGTCAGGCGACCATTGACAAAGCCATGGCAATAATGTCTAACACTAGTACGTCAAAATGTTGTTCAAAGGTTGTTGTTTGCCACCAAGATGAAGTGCCATTTTTGAAGGACATAGAGACATTACACATGCCAGGTTTCTGATAGCACATACCAGTAGTGCAACTAAAAATAGGCTACTGTAAATGCTTATTAGTAGATCAGAGGAGACCACATGAAAATGAATGGTGGTCCTCAAAGTGCACCTTGTTAATGTGGACCATGCATAGTGTAGTAGCTATAGCCACCTGATTTCTGGCGCACTCACACACACACATACACACACAGAAACACACACACACACAAATTAACATACAGACACACACATACACAAACACACCATATACATCTATTAGCAAGATTGGCACATGTAGTCAGTCTTTTGTAATGTAGCAGTTCTGAAAAGAACTGTTTTTTTTATTACTGAAATTAGAATTGAAGAAACCATAGGTAGTGAAAGTTGAAGCAACATTACCATCATTTTAATCTAGTCAAGGGGTGTAGACTATAGCACAGGGGTGTGCACTATAGTACAAAGGGGTGTGGACCATAGTACACAGGGGTGTGGACCATAGTACACAGGGGTGTGGACCATAGTACACAGGGGTGTGGACCATAGTACACAGGGGTGTGGACCATAGTACACAGGGGTGTGGACCATAGTACACAGGGGTGTGGATCATAGTACACAGGGGTGTGGACCATAGTACACAGGAGTGTGGACCATAGTACACAGGGGTGTGGACCATAGTACACAGGGGTGTGGACCATAGTACACAGGGGTGTGGACCATAGTACACAGGGGTGTGGACCATCGTACACAGGGGTGTGGACCATTGTACACAGGGGTGTGGACTATAGTACACAGGGGTGTGGACTATAGTACACAGGGGTGTACACAGGAGTGTGGACCATAGTACATAAGGGTGTGGACTATAGTACACAGGGGTGTGGACCATAAGATCCTATAGTGTACAAGGTCACCTACATGTTCATGGTTCAGATAATCATTACACTTGATGGCTGTTACCATAGACCTTCCAACCTCTATCACCATATATGCACATACCATTAATACCCATGCACATAACCTCCAAACATACATACACACCCTCCACATCTCTTCACATACCACACCCACCTATCCCTCCACTCATACAATATAGAATGTGCATGTGTGTGTTGAGGAGTAGTGCAAAGTAACTAAACCCAAATACATGTACATAAATATGGATGCATTACAATATGACCTCCACTTGCCAGCATACTGAAGTAATGCAGTGACAAGGATTTAGGAAGCACTTTTTTTTTTTTAAAGCTTCTGTTTATCAGGATCATTGCCACCAGTAAATATCCCTACAACCAAATCCAAGGTTTAGTAGTTCCCACTACCCCTACCCCTCCCCTTACCTACTACTACCCTACCCCTCCCCTTACCTACTACTCCCCCTACCCCTCCCCTTACCTACCACTACCCCTGCTCTTCACCTTGCCTACTATTACCCCTACTCCTCCCCTAGTGGTAAGTAAGGGGAACAGTAGGGATAATAGTAGGTAAGGGGAGTTAAGGGGAGGAATAGGGGTAATGGTAGGTAAGGGGAGGTGTAGGGTTAAGGAGGAGTAGAGGTTACCTATCATCACCCCTACTCTTCCCCTTACTCCCCTTACCTACTATTACTCCGACTCCTCCCCTTACTACCCCTACTGTTCCCCTTACTTACCACTAGAGGAGGAGTAATGGTAATAGTAAGGTGAAGAATAGGGGTAGTGGTAGGTAAGGGGAGGGGTAGGGGTAGTGGTAGGTAAGGGGAGGAGAAACTGCTTTGACCATATATATATATATATACATACCACAGTTGTCCAGTAACGAAGTTCCGTGGTGTAATGCTGGTACCAGGTGCGTCACACAAAGTTGCGCGATCAAGCATGGCATTCAAGTAGAGGGAGCGGACGTGAGGCAATAGTAGCCTCTTTTTGGTATAGGTATCAAGCTTCCCTTTCCTATGCTCTGAGGAAAAGGTGACTTCAAGAGTCAGTCTCTGACAGTCTGTGATCTTTCAAACCCTGGCCGTCGCCATTCTCAATCATAAACACGTGTTATTTGATTTTTAATAGTCGTGAAAATTAGTTATTACTGCCAGGATGTAAGAGTTTACAGCAGTGCGTTACGTAGTAAGTGTGATATGAAGGAGTTTGAGAGGTTTATAGACACCCCATGTTTCACAACGCTTAGACAGACGCCATTTTTAGCCCATTAATTTGGCCGCATGGCCGGCTGACCGTTTTCCAGGCAAGCACTTTTTATACGCGCACTCGATCTTTAACTTTTAACCCCTAGTGGTTATTTCCTATTTCGGTTAGCAATAGGAAATAACCACTAGGGGGTTAAACGTTAAATCTCTCACTGACGGTTTTACAAGTGTCTAGCGATTATGTGTGAGATCTCAGTGAAGTTCTTTAGCTGGGAGGAATATATCAATGCTACTCTCGTGTAAATCCGAAACGAAACAAAAAAGATACAAAAACACGTGAAAATGTAATGGGCGTAGGGTGGTACCCCTACGCCCCCCTTTTTGATCCCTTGTATCGTTTTTCTTTTACGTCCGATTTTTATTTTTAAGGCAGATTCGTAATCCTCTCGTTAAGCTCTACAAAGTTGGACGATGGGGTCCATACCGTTTTTCTTGCCCCTTCCCACGCTCCCTGGTAAGAAGAAAAAAAAACCGAACAAAAAAAAAATCGACCTCACCAGGATTCGAACCCAAAAAAACGTGCTTCACACAACACCAGGGATATTAACACCGGATCCACGAGAACAAATCATTTTTTAGCGTTATTTTGCGGAAGTCACTTTTATGAAAAATTAGTCGGAAAGTATCTGAATGATATAAAACATGTACAGTACAGTAATCCAACTCTCTGTATGATGATTGTTGTAATTTGCAGCTTCGCATCTACCTCACGGGCTAGCCAGCATTAGTGCGAAGTGGAAGAGGTAAGAGCCGTCACCGTTAACGATGCACTTTTTTTCTGGGCTGTTTTACATGCTAAAAATTATTTCCTTAGTTACTTTAGAAATGGAATAAGGTCATTTCATTCCAAGATCGATGTTACATTCGTGTTTTTGACTAGAATCAGTGTTTCAAGACAAGGCATAATCTAACAGCGGTCTGGGGTGAGGAAATCGTCATAGCGCATGCGCAAAAATTAGTTTTGTACAGCCGGCGTTGCCGTTATTAATTTACAGCGCGCGCAACGAGCATTTCATAACAAGTCTGTACGAATGACTAGTATGTATGGGACAGAAGCAATTGATTAGTGCATTCGCAGTAATAGAAATACAACCGTTATGACAGACAATAAGTTGACTACACAGTAAACATGTGTTCTTCAACGCGCTTAATTAGTTCTGGCTTGTTACTGGATTTCTTTATGTTATAGTGGCTCAGATAAGCCTCTAGCTCCGGCTTTTTCCATGACAAAAGGTCCTTTGCAAGGTCAAGCTCCTCAAAGGACACTCTTGCCTTCTTGGTACCAATTGACCCTTCAGATTGAGGCCTCTCACGCTTACGTTTACTGGTACTAGAAGTTGGCACTTGGGTCATCCTGCCAATGGTTTGGTACACAACACGAATTTTCCCTGGTAGTGGAAGCTCACTTAATTTGATGACCTTTTGTGTCTCCATCTCTTCAAGCCTGGCAAATACACCATCAGCAGATATTTTCACATTCCCTAGATCTTTGTTCTCACCAGCTTTCCAGCACTCATTAATGATAGTTTTAACTTTAGTTGTGAGCAATGGGTGCATATTCTTTCTGGTGTATGCCCATCCAGAATAGAAATTGGGCTCAAAAGTTGTAAATGGCATCTCATCACCTGTACCAATGAGGGATGCTTTTTGAATAGCGCCATGAACAGTGAGGTTCATTTGTGCCAAAAGTTTGTCGGCATGTCTCATAGCAATACTGAGGGCATCCAGACATTGCTGTGCTCCATCACATATGTGCTTATCTAGCAACTTTTGAGACTTAAAGTGATAGTGGCACTCTGAACACTGAGGATACAAAGCTTTTATCTGCCTCAATGCCTCCTCATGTTCACGTTGCTGTTCCATTTTCTGCAACTCCCGCTTGCTAGTACATTTAGTTCTCTTTGTGTATCGCTTCTTTTCCATCCTTACCTTTGTGCATGCATCATCATTATCACTATTGAGTAACACTGTTACTCCTGTGAAATTGATGCCATCCTCACCCATTGGGGTAATGAGCGAGGATGCATGGCATGAAGGCAAATGTACACGGGCAAATGGTATTGTCTGCCCAAGACAATTGTACAACAGAATGTTCTGCTGGTTAGAAGTATTATTTGTGATGTACTGGGCAACATAGAATTCTGAGATGCCTTTAATGGAAGGGCATACGGCAGATCGATATGGAGCTTTGAAGTTAGGCTTTATCAGCAGTACAGTGGTGTTAATAGTTGACTTCTCCATCAGTGCCACTGCAAGCTGTTTTGGTGTGGATATCTTGCGTCCTCCCTCTCCCTGTGTCAAATAAGCTCCAACTTGGGTCTGCTGGTGAGAGAAGTGAGTGTCACAAACATCTTTTCCACTTTGTGCTTCATTGTGGTAGTAAGCCACAAGTTTGAAACCAGCAGCTGAGCAGACATGAGGCAAAAGAAGTTTGGACTGCTTTCCAGCAAGATTTTTAGCATTGTCACTTTGAATGATTATCTTTTTTACATGGGGAAACCGAGATCTTAAAACATGAAATGCTGCCTCAAAGCATGACAGCACAACATTGGCATCACATTTCTGCTCTCCTTGCACAATGCAATCAATGAAGTGTAGAGTTGGTTGGTCCTTTTCATGTACACTCAAATCATCATTAGACCCACTATTGTCATGCTCACTTCCGTCATCCTCCACCTCATGCTCACTTCCGTCATCCTCCACCTCATGCTCACTTCCGTCATCCTCCACCTCATGCTCACTTCCCTCATCCTCCACCTCATGTTCACTTCCCTCATCCTCCACCTCATGCTCACTTCCGTCATCGTGCACCTCATGCTCACTTCCCTCATCCTCCACCTCATGTTCACTTCCCTCATCCTCCACCTCATGCTCACTTCCGTCATCCTCCACCTCATGCTCACTTCCCTCACCCCTCAACTCATGCTCATCAAGCTCACCCAGCAAATAACTATTACCTTCATCCAAATTGTCAATATTCATTGCCTCCATCTCATTCCGCAATCGTGCTTCTTCAGAGCTGAAATCTATTTCCACATAGAGTTTGTCAGTGCATGACAATGGACTGCTGATCACAGCCCTAGTCTCTGGCTTTATGAACACTCCAGCTCCCCACCACATCATTCCCTTCTTACCATAGTAAGAGTCACCTCCCTCTCGGAATTCTTTTGCAAGGAATTTTTGTTTGAAGTCATATACAATGTAGGCGGTGCTTGAATCCATCTCAGCAATGGCAAGTTTCATCCTATGGGCCTGTTGAGCAGCTTGCATCACATGAGCCATATACCTGTATGAGCGACGCTCACATTGGTGTATAGTTAGGAGTACATCGGCTAATTCAGACAGCTTGGTAGGGCTCCTATCAAGTTTCATGAGGGCTACACACCTCAGCTTGTCAAAGAAGAGGAAGGGACTTCTGCAGGCATTACACTCAAGGTGACCACCAGCCTTTGGGTTCTTGTTAGGCTTCCTGTGAGATGTCAGGTCCAGTGAGAATACAGGTGAGTGTGTTGTAGCACTGTTGCTGTTCTCTACCACAGATCCCTTAAACTGAGCACAACAGCTGAGCTGGCCTCTGATCATGCTTACTATGGCCTCCTGTATACCCGGATCATCCAATTTGTCAGGCTGCGATACCAATTCTTCCAGTTCCTGATATGCTCTGAGCTGCTGAACTTCATGTTCTTGAGGTTGATGGGAGTAGTCACATTGATCTTCTGTGTCCTCTGATGCCCTCACACCTTCCCTTGCATGCAAAGCATACCCGTAGCTAAGAAAGGTGTACACATCAGTGTGAAGACCACGTAGCTCATTACGTAAGGTGTGGTCCACATCGGATAGAGGTGCAAGGATGTCAATCAACTTGTCCACAATGGAGAAGTTATCTATGTGAAAGTTCACCTTTATATAATCTACCCCTGTATGGGCTTCTTGTTGCTTTCCACCTCCAGTTATGTGTTTGGCTATGGACCTCCCAATTGGTGGCTTTCCAGGCATGGCGTCCTCATGCTTTGCAATGTAACCTGCATACATTGTTGCAATGTCATTCTTCAAAACAAGAGACCTCATAGCAAACACATTCTTGAGCTCTTTCCACTTTTCCTTTCTGTTTGGTGTACGCTTTTTAGCTTCCCATGCTAACCGGCCAATATTTTCATCACTATAGATGAATTCCACAGCAAATTCAATAACATCCTTGGGCACTCAAGGTTGTGTTTTGCTGAATTGTTGGATATTCATGCCATGAGTTAGGTATAGCTTGTCGATTTTAGCCTGGAACATAACCCGAGCAGCATGGTCTTTGCTGAGTGTTAGCAACGATGCCACATATGCAGTGGGAACGTCAACAAAAGAAACAAGAAGCTTCCTAGCATTGTTGGATTTGAGCTGCTTCTTCTTCTTCTCTGCCTTTAGTATGTCCCTGATGGTGGTTGGTATTGTGGCTAGTGCTTGGGCATCCATGTTGACAGGATTTTCAGGTGATCCTACAAGAAATTGGAGGCTGAATGCCTTCTTTGAGCCCTCGTCGAGTCTCAAATTAGGTAGAAGCACATGTGCCCACGCCTTGACCCCTATCCAAAACACATTTTGTACTCGGTTCATACAGGCATTGTCGATCTCGCTGTCCATCGCGCGTGTTACCTGCATCCTCATTTCGACATGTGGAAGCGATCGTACGCTACGTTTGTGTTCATCGCAACCCATCAGCTTCAGTACATCAAGAATGTGTTTTTGCGAGGATGTGTAGTTGCTGGGTCCTTCCGTTGTATCGATCTCTGCAGGAATCGATATCGGTTCATCAACAAAACTCATTCCGGTGGCTGCTGCACGACGCTCGGGATTTGACCGATGTGGTGTTTCCTGCACCACACTTACCTTTTTAGGGCGACCACGCAAACGGGGTTGGCATGGACAACACTTTGTGCAACTTGTCCCAGCATCGCACTTGTCACACACGGGTTTCTTGTGCGTACGATAACAAGCAAGTGACATGTTTAGTAATGACGTATTACGTCACTGCTGTATACTATATGACGGTCTGGGTACTACGAAAGGTAAGTTTGTGTATTTGTGTATAAACTAAGCGTATTCTGAATGCAGTATTAATGTGGCATCTATCTGAGACATAACATAATACAATAGTGCACTCAGAATTTTACTAAACGGCCCTTAAAAAAAGTGCATTTTTCCACTCGAGACAACCGAGATTTTGGAAACCGTGTCTGTTCAAACGAACGCAGGTTGCTGCGTACTTTAGATGGGCGTTTGAAAATATTAACATAAGACTCAGGGAGAGTTGGGCTCTCGGAATATGTGTGTTAAAAAGTTAAAAAACACGTTTCCGACTATTTTTCCAAAAAGGGTGTTCCGCCAAAAAAATGATCTATTCTCGTGGATCCGGTGTTAAATACATGGATTGGAAACGAGGCTGATATATGGCTGAATTACGGTATTCAAAATTTCTATCCGTGTTGCGCTTGAGGGCTATTCTTAGAGTCGCGAAATCGCAGAAACGAAAAGCTACACTTGGTAAGTTGGTTTCTTTCTAATTAAGAGGCAGGTTTTACTAATGGGATCAGTCAAGCTTTACTTTTGAAAGCAATGCATAAGCCTGTTATAGCGTTCGGATCGCTTAAGCTTCGAGTAACGAAATCTCCTGAACAACTTCCCGTACAACAGATCTGAAAACTTTGAACTACACCCCTGAGACCCGTCCACTGGGATCAGCATCCATCCGAGTCAACAGCAAACTCATCACAGCCATTCCATGTAGGCGCAACATAGTTGGGCGTAGCCTGACCTTCGCGTATTGGCGGAAGGTCGGGTATCAAGTCTATACATGTACATGTACCTGGATTTGTACCCATCTGATAGTGCTGTGGGCTATTAACACCTGATAAGTCTGACCATTGATTGAGTGATAATTAGTGCATGCTTAGTGCTTGGACTATGGAGAGAGTTATGTCAATATCGATTTACCTGATCTTCCATTATTGACACAAGACGATGACTAAAGAATAGCCTCGCTAATTTATCAAACGTTAGTGGCAAGCAAGCGTAACATAAACTCTTGCCAAACTGAAAGCCAGTAGACAGAACTGAAAAAATATATCTGCAGCTGCCCTCAATGAAAGTAGCAGCTACTTCAAGTTGCTCTGGTTTCATCTCTGGGTAACCCAAGATGCCCAACTCCCTAGCCGCGTCGGTAACGCTCTCTCCATAGTCCAAGCATGCACGCATAATTATCACTCAATCAACGGTAAGACTTATCAGGTGTTAATAGCCCACAGCACTATCACATGGGTACAAATCCAGGTATAGGCTTGAAACCCGACCTTCCGCCAATACGCGAAGGTCGGGCTACGCCCAACTAGGCGCAACACGGATGGTTTTCCGGTACACGTAGATTACGGAACCGTTTCCAATCCATGTATTTAATATCCCTGCACACACACACACACACACACACACACCGACACTCCACCGTTATATATTGAGAGTTACTACGGCAGTAACTCTCATATAGGATTTGTGCCGTATCATGAAATCATTAAAAAAACGCTACCCGCATATAACTCACGAACCGAGAAACGGATAGTTTAGCTCTTTGTTGCTATTGAATCAGAATGGAAGTGTGACAAAGACCAGCTTTAATCACCAGACTGATATTACGTACACTTACATTAGTATATATATGCACAATGAATACTACTGTGCATGTGCGTGCATGATGTAATAACTACGTACGCTACAGAAGGACAATCATTTACACGTTTTGTTCAAGTCACCAAACAGTTTGCTTTATGCATTTTAGCAATGTAAAATGTATACATACTGCGAAAGTGCTAAATATATAGGACTATTCAAAACATTTGTACCATCGTTGATCTCTTGTTCCCTTCCTTTTTACACCACCATTGCCTTCAAATCCTGTATACCACTAACTTTCTCACAGAGAATGTTTTTATATCTTGTATATGGGACAGTTCACGAGAAAAGGGACCTAGCGCATATTATAAAAAAGCATAATAAAAATGCATTACGTTTGAATTGATATAACTTACGAACAGTTAACGCTATCAATTTCCTATTTTCAGCGCTTCATACTACACCATTTCTCTATGGTAAAATATATTTTGGGATCTTGATCATGCTCCATGCCAGCATCGCGATGTCTGATACCCCAAGGGGTTCAAACCCGCCATAAATTTAGGTACAAGTAATCAAATCGCTTCAAATTCGGTTTGTAGGTACAGAGGTCCTATACCTATCGATTTGTTCTGTTCGTTAATTTTTATGTTATCCCTTACTGAGATATACAGCTTTGCAAAGTAAGCGCACGTTTCCCACTCGAATTGCGCCTTTATACGAAGATGAAACTGTTCGAGTACATGAATATTCAACTACATCCCGTGGGCAGGGCGTACCCCACCCACACAGTTGGAGAAAATAAAGTGACGTGATTCAATGCGGTTAGTCCCCAGACTTTTTTGTAAGGCACATATTGTTGTACTGTCAGTGTGCTCCTCGCTTCTTCAATTCCACGGACGATTTCGAACGGCCCAATGCGAAGACGACGATATCAAGATAATGATCAATGCCGCGAGAATGGGCGGTGGAGTATGGAGTTGGCTTTCGTAAGATAACCTTCCCGCGAGGATAGGCGGCGCCCGGCCTATTTTGGAGTGCCATTGAACATAAATCACATGCCCAGACAGCTATGGAATGGACCCTACCCCTATTGTAGATAGCTGTGAAGCGTATGTCGTGTACCCAATAGCAATCACCTATGAAGTGGACCCTATGCCAGATACCCTATTTGCAGATAGCCATAGCTATCAGAGCAGCGTATGGAGTTGGAGTGAACCTTACTCCAACTCCAGTTCACTCCAACTCCATACACAGTTGCTGTTAGCAACGGCTGTCTACCATAGGGTCCACGTCAAGGGTGACATGTAGGATTCACCCAATTGCTTTTTGCTGTATGGGTGCCATAGGGTCCATAGGTCCACTTCATAGATGTTTGCTATGGGATACTCGACATAAGGATAACCCCATAGCTTTTTGCTGTGGGGTGCTTTGTAGCTGTGTGCTGGAAGTTTTACTCCAACTCCATACACTGCTCTAATAGCTATGGCTATCTGCCATAGGGTCCACTTCGTAGGTGTTTGGTTTGGGGTACTCAACATAAGGATAACCCCACAGCAAAAGCTGTGGGGTGCTTCTAGCTGTGTACCATAAGGTTCACACCAAGTCCATACACTGCTCTGACAGCTATGGCCATTTGCCAATTCATAGGTGTTTGCTATGGGGTACTCGACATAAGGATAACCGCATAGCTTTTTGCTGTGGGGTGTTTCGTCGCTGTGTGCCGGAAGTTTCACTCTAACTCCATAAACTGCTCTGACAGCTATGGCCATCTGCCAATTCATAGGTGTTTGCTATGGGGTACTTGACATAAGGATAACCCCATAGCTTTTTGCTGTGGGGTGCTTCATAGCTGTATGCCGTAAGGTTCACTCCATACACTGCTCTGATAGTTATGGATATCTGTCATAGGGTCCACTTCATAGGTGTTTGCTATGGGGTACACGACGTAAGGATAACCCCATAGCTTTTTGTTGTGGGGTGCTTCGTATCTGTGTGTCGTAAGGTTCACTGCAACTCCATACACTGCTCTGATAGCTATGGCTATCTGCCATATTGTCCAATTTGTAGGTGTTTGCTATCCATGGGGTACGTGACAGACGGATAACCCCATAGCTTTTTGCTATGGGGTGCTTTGTAGCTGTGTGCCTCCATACACTGCTCTGATAGTTATGGCTATCTGCCATAGGGTCCAATTCATAGGTGTTTGCTATGGGGTACTCAGCGTAAGGATAGCCCCATAGCTTTTTGTTGTGGGGTGCTTCGTAGCTCTGGGCCGGAAGTTTCACTCCAACTCCATACACTGCTCTGATAGCTATGACCATCTGCCAATTCATAGGTGTTTGCTATGGGGTACTCAAGATATGGATAACCCCATAGCTGTGGGGTGCTTTCTAGCTGTGTGCGGTAAGGTTCACTCCATACACTGCTCTGACAGCTATGGCTATCTACCATAGGGTCCGCTTCATAGGTGTTTGCTGTGGGGTACTCGATGTAAGGATAACCCCATAGCTTTTTGCTGTAGGGTGCTTTGTAGCTGTGTGCGGTAAGGTTCACTCCATACACTGCTCTGATAGTTATGGCTATCTGCCATAGGGTTCACTTCATAGGTGTTTGCTATGGGGTACTGGACGTAAGGATAGCCCTATAGCTTTTTGCTATGGGGTGTGTGCCGGAAGTTTTACTCCAACTCCATACAATTTTTCTGAATGCTATGGCCATCTGCCATTTCATAGGTGCTTGCTATGGGGTACTCGACATACGGATAACCCCATAGCTTTTTTCTGTGGGGTGCTTTGTAGCTGTGTGCGGTAAGGTTCACTTCATACACTGCTCTGACAGCTATGGCTATCTGCCGTAGGGTCCAATTCATAGTTGCTTGCTATGGGGTACTCGACATACGGATAACTGGCAACATAGCTTGGGGTGCTTCGTAGCTGTGTGCCGTAAGGTTCACTCCAACTCCATACACTTCTCTGATACCTATGACCATCTGCCAATTCATAGGTGTTTGCAATGGGGCACTCAACATACGGATAACCCCATAGCTTTTTTCTGTGGGGTGCTTTGTAGCTGTGTGCGGGAAGGTTCACTCCATACACTGCTCTTACAGCTATGGCTATCTGCCGTAGGGTCCAATTCATAGGTGCTTGCTATTGGGTACTCGACATACGGATAACCAACATAGCTTTTTGCTGTGGGGTGCTTCGTAGCTGTGTGCCGTAAGGTTCACTACAACTCCATACACTTCTCTGATAACTATGACCATCTGCCAATTCATATGTGTTTGCTATGGGGTACTCGACATATGGATAACCTCATAGCTTTTTGCTGTGGGGTGCTTTGTAGCTGTGTGCCTGAAGGGTCACTCCATACACTGCTCTGACAGCTATGGCTATCTGCCATAGGGTCCAATTCATAGGTGTTTGCTATGGGGTACTCGACATAAGGATAACCCCATAGCTTTTTGCTGTGGGGTGCTTCATAGCTGTATACCGTAAGGTTCACTCCATACACTGCTCTGATAGTTATGGCTATCTGCCATAGGGTCCACTTCATAGTTGTTTGCTATGGGGTACTCGACGTAAGGATAACCCCATAGCTTTTTGCTGTGGGGTGCTTCGTAGCTGTGTGCCTGAAGGGTTACTCCATACACTGCTCTGACAGCTATGGCTATCTGCCATAGGGTCCACTTCATAGTTGTTTGCTATGGGGTACTCGACGACTCGACGTAAGGTAGCTTTTTGTTGTGGGGTGCTTCGTAGCTGTGTGCCGGAAGTTTCACTCCAACTCCATACACTGCTCTGATAGCTATGACCATCTGCCAATTCACTCCAACTCCATACGCTGCTCTGATAGCTATGGCTATCTGCAAATAGGGTATCTGGCATAGGGTCCACTTCATAGGTGTTTACTATTGGGTACACGACATACGCTTCACAGCTATCATAGCTGTCTGGGCATGTGATTTATGTTCAGTGGCACTCCAAAATAGGCCGGGCGCCGCCCTATCCTCGCAGGAAGGTTATCTTACGAAAGCCCCACCACCCATTCTCACGGCTTGATCATGATCTTGATATCGTCGTCTTCGCACTGGGCTGTTCGAAATCGTCCGTGGAATTGAAGAAGCGAGGAGCACACTGACAGTACAACAATATATGCCTTACAAAAAAGCCTGGGGACTAACCAATTGCCGCATCGAATCACGTCACTTTATTTTCTCCAACTGTGTGGATGGGATATGCCCTGCCCACGGGATGTAGTTGAATATTCATGTACTCGGGAGAATGGGAACAGTTTCATCTTCGTATAAAGGTGCGATTCGAGCGGGAAACGTGCGCTTACTTTGCAAAGCTGTATCTCAGTAAGGGATAACATAAAAATTAACGAACAGAACAAATCGATAGGTATAGGACCTCTGTACCTACAAACCGAATTTGAAGCAATTTGATTACTCGTTCGTAAAGTTATGGCGGGTTTGAACCCCTTGGGGTATCGGACATCGCGATGCTGGCATGGAGCATGATCAAGATCCCAAAATATATTTTACCATAGAGAAATGGTGTTGTATGAAGCGTTGAAATAGGAAGTTTTAAGCGTTAACTGTTCGTAAGTTATATCAATTCAAACATAATGCATTTTTATTATGCTTTTTTATAATCTAGGTCCCTTTTCTTGTGAACTGTCCCATGTATAGATAGACTAGTTCACAGCAAAAAAACCACGCAAATCATAAAATGATTTGTCAACTGATTTGTTCAGAGAATCAGAATTTGATTTCATACATGATCTGCCTGTAATTCCATACATAAAATCCATCATAATCATATGTTAAATCACAAGCGGATTGTACATATGCAGGGGCGGATCCAGGAATTCCGGAAGGGGGGGTCTAAGATTAAATTCATGAAGGGGGAGGGTACGGGAGGGGGCGCGCCCCCTCCCGTGGCGGGGTCTGGGGCGGACCCCCAGCCGCTTTTTTAGTTTTCCATTTATTTAGCATGAAAATTAAAGCACTTTTCATAATGATACGGTACCAAAACAACTTAATTTGATAGCATCAAGTGCAACCTAATTTAAGCACACAACTTGATACGCTATTCTGAAAAAGGATTACTTAATAAAAGCCTGCGTGGATGACGACGAGAAAACTCTTCAACCACCGCATCTGGATTCAGCTCTATATATCTATGAATAAGCATCAATGCCAAACCGTTTAATCTTTCATTACCCATCGTGCTTCGAAGTGACGTCTTCAGAAGTTTTAGCATGCTGATTGACCTCTCACACTCACAACTAGTTACTAGCAGAGTAGCCGATATGACAAGGAGTACGTAAATGTAATCCTTGTCAACAAAAATAAGAGTCTTTGTAGTCGTATCTAGCTCTTTTGCTTTGATGGATTCACTTTTCCATTTCATTCGCCATAAATCCAGCTCAGTATGTAATGCCTTAGCTGATGGAAGGTCATCTTTATATAGCTGTAAAACATCGACTTGGCTTAAGCTGAACAGAGGAGCTGACCAATTCAGAAGGCAGAATTTGTACTAATTCTACAATAATGCCTGCTGTTCCTTCTTCAAAACGATTGTCCAGTTCAGTAATTAAATGGTCCAGGATTGGAATAGTTAATGTTCGTTGGTAATACTGGCTAGCATTAGCCGCAGGTGTATTTGACCGATGGAGTTGGTAGCTTGCAATTCGAGGATAAGACTCTTCAATTCCAACACTGTGAGCCAGTGCAACTGCATCTGAATAAACAATTTCGTGAAACTTTTCACTACCACATCGAGCTTCCTTAAGTGCAGCCTTAACCATTGATATATCGCGGTAGGCATGAACAAAATCAATAGAAATGAAATACACATGCACATATATATATACAGTCGAGTGTTTAATATTATATACTTGTCAGACAGTACTTTAGTTTGATTATATCTACCTGTTTCCTGAGACAAAGGACCTGAGATCCATTGCATTGACACGCTTACATCCTGTAGCACAGCTTGCACCTTTCGATCGCTTCATTTCGCGGTAAGACTCAATTAACCACGCGTGCGTCACAATCTAATTAATTATTCATGACTTGGAGCCAAGGGGGGGTCTTTAGACCCCCAAGACCCCCCCTGAATCCGCCCCTGATATGATTTCTACTGAAAAATCTGCTGTAAAATCCGGCAAAATCACGCACTGATTTTTGAAGGGATTAATCATGTGATTTTTACATAGAATCATATACTAAATCATCTTATAAATCACAATGAACGATTTTTCAAATGATTTTTCAAATGATCTTTCTTCAGGTACAAAACAGTAATAAAAAATGCACAAAATCAAGACAGCAATAAAAAGGAACATGAATGAAACAACAAATGGTTACAAAGAGTTTTGCAGATGCAGATGTGTTCTGTTTAGCTCAAGCTGTAGCTAGCGACTGAAGTCAATTCTGCTTACAGACTGAATGCAGCTGCCATTCATTTCCCAATAGGTAGTTCAGGTGTAGGTACAGTTATTCTAAAGTCCTTATGTTGCTGGGATTCAAGGTACCAATTTGTACAGCATCCTGCACAGCTTTGTCACGAGCAATCTATAGCCAGATGAAGTGAGAACTTTAAATGATATTTTCAAAATTATACACTTACAGTTTTTGTTAATGATGATAGTGTTGCAGCAACTTGAATATTAGCTCTCAGCCCAAGAAATCATTCAGGTTATAAAAACATAAAATAAACACACACACACACACACACACACACACACACACACTTTAAATCTTACCTTCAGTCCTTTCAGCATAGTTTTCTTTGGCAAGATACAAATGGGACTCACCAAGTCTGTTTTTAACGTTTCATCAATTCCACCTCGTTAGATCCTCTAATGAAGTCTTCAATAGTTCACTGAACTCATCAGAAAATAATGGCATGATATTCTGCAACGACAGAACAATTCATTAGTTTGTCAATGTTATAGCAAATATAACTTACCAGTAGAATACTTGGTAGCGTTTTCTGATTGTAAGGCAACGTACATAGCTTATAAACAGAAGCGCTAGCAATGACAAAACAAAAATATTAGTATCGGTAAACCACGCCTCGTGTGTGATACTGCTTGCGCTCAAATTATAGGATTACTGCTCGTTCTCAATTAACGTGGTTTGTATAGTATCTTACTGTCTTATTCTCATTATTGTACGATAGTTCAGGTTAAGGATATGCGTTCTTTTTATTGAAATGATGCCAATTAATGCGCGCTTGATAACGTACCTGTGTCTTTCTCATGATAATCGCCTCAAGCGTGGCTTTGTTGAGTTGTGTTCAAGCTCGTCCAATCTGTTGCATGCTTCTTTCTTCCATGTCCAATAACTTGTGGCGTAAATCTCTTTCTCTGTGCTGCCTACCCGGTAGTGCCTTGAACGATAATTATTTTGATGTTACGATAAATTTTATATATACGGTATGGGTCAAACTGATTCTGCACAAAGCCTGACATGTCACAAAGGAAGGTGGTTTAAAGTCACCGACGGTTGTTAAGGTCTTCAAAACAGAGGTCTACCAGCATCTGCACAAGCATCGTGTTCTTCACAAGATATATTTACATATACAGTGAGAGTGCAACAAAGTACGATTCATTTAAATCTGTACTAAAATATACATTGTATACATGTATATATGTTCTGTCTGGCCATAGGTGTTATAAATATATTATCAAGCCTATGCACATGATATATGTATAATATCTATATGTATGAAATATAATTTACATATAGTATTGTAAATGTATCTTGGTTTTCCACCATAACCCATGCGCAACATGACTCACAACATGGTGTTACATGTGCTCTTATTGGGGTTCAAAGAGAACAGTCAATGCACCAACCAACCCTCGTATACAAATGTATGTACTACAGAGGGCAGGGTGTTGGTCAGAATTGGGTATGGAATACAGATTAAGAATATCACGATGCATGACTCTTACACAAAGGCATTTGAGACGACTTAAAGTTTCAAATGTGTATGAAAATCATCAGAAGTAATATAATTGAGTAATATCAGGCCCGTAGCCAGGTTGTGTGTTGGGGGTGGGGGGGGGGGGGGGGAGAGCAAAGCATGTTATAAGTGGACTCAGCCAGTGGTGTAGCCAAGATAATACATGTATGTAGGGCACACACTGCCAGATGCAGGGTTTGTATGAAATTGAGAAAGCCCTGGGAAAGGTGTGGGTGGGGATTCCACCCAGCTAGGGGGCAGCACCCCAGGAGCCAACGCTTGTTTGATGCATAAACTACAAAACACTGTCAGTTCCTTGCATATGAAAAAAACTGCTGGATTGCCTGTAAGCACAGATGCTTAAATTCCACTAGTTAATAATTTGTTCATTTGAAGGACAACTGTAACAGGCATCTTTTTGTATGGAGCACTCTTTAACGGTTTGGGTGCCAGATGTGACTGTATAATTATGTACATGGTATACATGCTTGCATATCAGTCAAGTACAGTACATGTATATGATTTGCCGGCTCCACAAACTTTCAATTGCTGATAACTACTTGCGTTATTTAGTTACTACTGGTAACAGTTTGTGTAGTGTTGCTGAAATTTGAAGAGTTGTACTACTTGCTATAATTAGTTTATGTATGTACCATATTCCTCCTACGTAACTCATTGCACCCATCTTCAAGAACAGAATGGAGTTATTGTTATAAATCCATTTACATTTATGTCCTGCTATCATGGACATTGGACTGTGATATATATGCCCTTGGCTCCCAAAGGGCTAGATAGGAGGGAATGCCGGTCCCGGAGTTCTTGCTTTTTGGATGGGGTAAATTATACTTGCACAATGCCTTGTAGCCATCTTTCTGACCCTACATTTGGATCGTACCAGTGCTCTTACATGCACACGTGCACAATATACATGCAGAAAGCTGGCAGTTCTCATTCAAATGCACTGCAATAAACATCAAGTGAATAATATTCATAGCCTGCCAAGCGGACCTTGCATCCAGTGGAGGGGTCCTGGCTACGGGCCTGCTTATAGTTGTACTGTAGAATAAAAGCAGCATGGGTTGTACGTGTTTCTACATCCTAGCAAAAACCACACTAAAATTAGAAAACTTAAACTTCAAAAGTTTTGTGCCAGTGTCTACCTATGATTATGAAGTGTTACATGTACATGCTAGCTCATCAGATCATAACAGTTCTCAAACAGGGTTGACAGTGAAAGTAATGTTTGTTTTAAGTGGAACACAAGAGCTACATAAAATAAAGGAATTGTACTGTTTTTCTTCTGTCAATGCAATTCATTTACATGGGTATGTCAAATGGATGAATCACAATTTTAAGGCACCAGAACTGTCTGGATTCTATACATGGTAACAAAACTTTTTATCAACGTGACCCTAGAAGATGTCTTAGATGTCTTTTAGAAGAACCATCAGGATCTGTTGCATGGAGTTTTTAAAAATGCTTTTAAGGGACAAGATGATAGAAGCTGTCTGTGATCTTGTTCCTCCCTTATTTCATTTTGCACACTCTGCTTATTCATCTCCATCTTTCCTTTTTTGGAAAGACAGAATCATCCAGTCATCCGAAGGAATGCAACAAGTGCTCTTTGACTGCTTCTTCTTTGCCTGTCCATCCATTAAATATGCACACTTTTAAAATCCGAGCTACGCATCTTCTATTAGATGATTCAATTATTGGTGATAAGATGTGGATGTTGAAGACCTTCAGCTCATTGAAGAAATGGCCACAAAGCTTGGCTTGTAATTAAATCAAGTCTGAGGTGGTGATCTGTAGAGATCAGTCCACCATGTCTACAATTATTTATATATTTCTGGTGCTCTTTTTCTTTTTTTGTTGATCCATTAATGCCACATTGTTTGGTTCACTTTTAGGTTATGTCTTGTCAGTACCTGAATTCATCGATAGCAAGGTTCTGCTTTAAAACAAATTAGGTGCCAAACTACAGCATCTTTTCCCCCATGATGCCATACTTCTTCTGCAGTACTAATTTTCAATCAAAACGTATTTACATTATGCATTCATCACCTATTTTTCTTTCTATGAGCCTAAAATCATTTGATGAGGAGATGTGTGAGTGCATGGTATTACCAATGTTCTGTTTGATGCCAATTATGTTTCCTGGAAACAGGCAACCGTCCCCTATTAAGGTTGGTGTGCTACCTGGCAGAGCTCTTCTAATCTTGCCCATCATATCTTGCCACCTCTCTTTGGGTCTTGCTCATTGCAGCTTATTATGATGAGGCTATAACTAGCACTGGAGATCAGAATGCCACTCAATATCTTTGGAAGCAACTTTCTATTGCTATCCAGAGGGGAAATGCTGCCTCAATATTAGGATGCATGCCTTATTGAGAGCTAGTTTAGATTTATGCCCATTGTATATTATAAAGTATTTTTATCTCGTTGTGCTAGCTTAAAAAACTTCAATTGCAGGGTAGTAGCATGTTGTACACGACGGGCAGCTGAAGAAAGTACTAGTAGTCGTAGTACTGACATTGTAAAATGAACAGCGCTTTAAAAATCGTATGTCAAATCTTATGAAAATCGGTAAAATCATATGATAAATCTAATGTAGATTTGGGACAATATGATTTGCTAAATCATACACAAAAACATACGCGAATCAAACTCCGATTCCTGTATTGATTACAAATCATTTCAAATATTCTGTTAGATTTTGAATCAATTGAACAATCACAGTTAGATTTTCCAGACACTGAAATCCATAGATAAATCATTAAAATCAATTCAAAATCAACACCAAATCAAAATATGATTCGCGCCTTTTTTTTGCTGTGGTTTGATTAATAACTCGCTCGTTTGATAATCGATATAAGAGCGCCTAAGCGCGCTCATGATAATAGCTTAGATGATAGCATAGGTTTTGGCAGAAGTCTGGTTTCTCTGCCCCTTGTATGGGGTTCGCAGTTCGCAACCTTCGCGCGAGGCAATGATGATTGCAAGCGCATGCGCATGCACTTATATGAGGGGAGGAGGCAGGAGCTACACTCGCATTATTAACCGCGTTTAACTTCATTAAACTTCATTTGTTGCAGCTTTGCTTGCAGTGCATATATAATTGGTCACTACGTAAAAGAATCTACACGAATGTACAAATTATCTCCCTCTAGAGCAGAAAGTCAAAATCGTATTAATAGTGTAGAGAAGGTCCAATGAAACTACGCACGTTAGTTGGGCATTATATGCGCGTAGCCGAACAGTTATGAACATATAGCCGTATTGTATATACAGAGAGAGAGAGAGAGAGAGAGAGAGAGAGAGAGAGGGGGGGGTGGGGAGGGGGAGGGGGGGAGAGAGAGAGAGAGAGAGAGAGAGAGAGAGAGAGAGAGAGAGAGAGAGAGAGAGAGAGAGAGAGAGAGAGAGAGAGAGAGAGAGAGGGGGGGGGTGGGGAGGGGGAGAGGGGGAGAGAGAGAGAGAGAGAGAGAGAGAGAGAGAGAGAGAGAGAGAGAGAGAGAGAGAGAGAGAGAGAGAGAGAGAGAGAGAGAGAGACGTCACAGTTATATATATATAGATGTGTAGGCCATACGTGTAACTGAGACTGATGTGTAATTTTACAAGATGGAGTATTAGGAGCTAGGAAGGGGATGAAGAGGGAAGGATTTGGAGCTTTTACTTTTAATGTTCCACACCTGTGAGTTATATAAAGGTCATCTTTTGAAATCAACTGCTTTAATAATTATTAGCACGCAGCAGGGGTTGTCATCAATAAAATGTGCTGTGTAAATATCTACAATGTTGTACATGTAGTTGTAAATTCATCTAATCGCGTGTGGTTTTTGTGTCAACATGTGACGTTTTACATAGGCCAAACTTAGGCCTGTCGAAAAAATGCCACACAAAAATCCCCCAAAATGTACAAAAAAACTTACACCTAAAATTCCATTTCATCCGCCTTTCGCAACAAAAATTGACGGTCTCCCATCGTATTTAGACATGTTTTGAAGTGTAGTCGTTTTTTAGTTACTAAACTTGCCAACCAGCAAAGCAGTTGTCACACATTAAGCAGGGACGACTCAACACCGAAATATGATGGCACAAAACCGGTATAGCAACCTGCATGCGTAGCTGGCTTACGCCGCTACCTGTGCAACCGAATAAGCGACAAGTCAGTTCGGGAATATACATTCTCATCGGCACGTGCGCACTAAATGTGGCGGCGTTATTGATACATAGCCTTATTTGGTAGTATTCCGGTGTCTAAAAATAGAGAAATGCTGGCAGTTTGCTCAATTAGAAGGTGCCTAAAAATGCCAAAATTTCGGTGGAATTTTTTCGACAGACCTGGCAAAACTTTTTGAATGATGCAATAAATTGCCCGCCTAAAATATGAATGTCATTTATGTCCCCCTATATGGAAACCCCTAGACGCACATATATGAATGAGGAGTGTGTACATGAGTATGCACGTAGCATATGACAAATAACGTGTAGCATATGACAGATAATATGTACATATGGCAATGCGTAATATGCAACATGATGATGTTTAAGAGTTGTTATTACCTTTTGTAGTCCAGTCTGTGTGAGTACCACTCCACCCATGTGGTCAGGCAGGCTGGGTCTGCAGCTGCCCTCCTGCCTCCTCGTGCAGCTGCAGACACCTCTGCACCAGAGCTCTCCACTGATGCACTCTCCTTCATACAAGACCTCCTGCTCAGCCCCTCCCCCCATCTGGGCCACACCCTCATCACCGCCCTCATGGTTCACGGCAGCCCCAAGCACCTTTCCAGTAATGAAGCCTTGCAGCTGCTCTACCTCAACTGTCTCAACAAGGCACTCAAGCAGTTGAAGGGAGTGAGATGGGCGGAGCTAGACACAAGCTCCTCCCATGACAGTCAATATGAATCCGAGCACATCTTGGAGGGGGGAGTGCATGGAGAGGCCAGGAGGCTGGAGCAGTACGTGTACGACCTTCTCTCCTACCTGGATGTGTCTGCAGAGATGGCCGGCCTGAGCGGCAAGGTGGGCCAGATATTCCTCACCCTCCTCGGGGACCCCGCTACACCAGAGCCAGTGTGGAGGTTTGACCCTGGTACCATCTACTCCTGTCTTGTGGGACGCAGGACTCCTTACCTGATCACATGCCTCCATGAAGTGGAACGTTATCTGTATCAGCAGATGGGGGTGGGGAAGGAGTACGTTTTCGTGGGTAACCTAACTACTGCAGGTGCTGGGACTGAGGGGCCTGAAGGGGCACCCCCCTCCTCTGTTGCCATGGAATGGAAGCTGCTGTATCACGATGCTCTGTATAGCAAGAAACATCTCCTTCAAAGTGTCATGGTAACCAGAATTATCTTTTGTGTCTGCACATATGTGTGTGCTGGAGTACATACATAAAGTGTATGTGTGGGAGATGTGTGAAAGCTCAGGAGGGCAGCTGTCCTCACATAGCAGCTGTTTACACTCCTCCACTCCCACACAGGTACTACATGTACTCTAGGTCTTGTCTCCTAGCTAAAGCCATTCTTCTTTTAACCTTGTGATGTGTCTACTAGATTTCAACTCTAAATTCTTTTGTTGTCTAGGAAACAGGGGTCCAGTTGATTCAGGCTGGACAGCTGGAGGAAGTGGCCCGCCTTGTGGCCCATCCCAACTATGCCGCCCTCAGACCACTCCTCCTGTTGCTAGGCTGGGACAAGTGTCCTGGTCTGGAGAATGAAAAGATGCTTTTGGATTCTCTTTGGCCCTACGAGGTACACATATATGAGATGCATATGACACATGCACACACATACACACATGTGCTGGTGTATGTGATGTGGGTAGTACAGACCTTAGATTGATTATGCATAAGTTGTATAGCTTTTGCTGTGCTGTGAACCTGTTACCACAACAACCCATGTTGTGTTACTATTTGTGGCTACGTGAATTGCTTTGACCACACCTCCTGTTCCAGATTTCAATGAAGCAATCACTTCTGTACAGTGGCTGCTGCAAACTGGCATTCCAGTGGTGTCTGGATAAGGCAAGGTGAGTTTTTAACACAGGAAAAAAGTTATAAACGTCCAGCCTGGATTTTTTAGGCTGCTTTTTAACAAAATCTAGCGTAAAAACCATTCTGGGATTTTACACTATTCCCACCCTTGTCCAGGTGGGAATAGTGTAAAATACATGTTGTTCTACCCTGGTTTTGTCGAACAAAACCCATGTTGAAGTATGAATATATTTATTACATCAACAGGGTTTTTGTTCGACAGAACCAGGGTAGAACCATATCTATTCCCACCCTGGACGCTCAATCCCAGTAAGGTTTTTCCACTATTCCCACCCTGGACGCTCAATCCCATGATGGTTTTTTCACTATTCCCACCCTGGACGCTCAATCCCAGGATGGTTTTTCCACTATTCCCACCCTGGACGCTCAATCCCAGGATGGTTTTTACGCTATTTGCTCCATTCCAGGATTCGTTTTTGTTAAAAACCAGCCTAAAAATCCACGCTGGACATTTATAACTTTTCCCTGTGTAATGCACCTCAAAAGGTCTCATCACATTCATCCCATCATCACACCATCACATCACACCACACTCAATATTACCCACATCCCACACACACCCCAGACCTTGCTTCACCTCCTCCATCTCCAAGAGCCTTCACCCAGCACAGAAGGCAGGTGATGTCTTCAAAGGGTTGGAGACCCACTTCACTCCCCTGGCCACCTTGGACCCAAAGGAAGTGGTTGAGATCCTCAAGCTGAGGCCACACACCCCAGTGCTGTCCCCCCTCGCCAGCACCCCCCCGCAGTTCATGACTCCTGCCAAGGCCTCCACCGAACACACCAAGGTGTCCCTGAAGCCGGAGCAGGAGAGGGACATAGCCATCTTCTACAGCTTCCTGGCCCTGAAGGAGGTCATGGAGGGACTGTGGTATGCCATACAGCTGACCAACGGGACGCTCCCTAAGGAAGCCTCAGGCAGGAGGGGCGTGCCCTCGGAGCCCAGGGTGGCCAGGAGGCTGGACATGTCTGGTGAGGAGGGCAGGTCTGAGCAGGTGTACCAGGAGCTGGTGCAGGAGAGGTTCCACAGGGCAAGGGAGTACCTGTCAGATCTGTACCCCCTCCACTACCGCCTGGAGGTCCTGGAGGACATCTTTTCCCTTCTCTTCCTCACCAGTGAGGACCTCAAGCTCCAGAAGATCGGCACTGGGGAGGAGGGGGGTGCCTTCTCCAGCAGGGCGAGAAGCGGCAGTGGGCAGGCCCTCGCAGAAAGGGATGAGGAGGAGGACAGCGTCAGCATAGCCTCCCTCACCCTCATAAGGAGCAGGCACAGGTTTGTGGTGGGGGAGAGGGAGGCGGATGGCCTCATAGATCTCCTCCAGGACTGCATGGTGGAGCTGTCCTCTGCCAGGTTCACCCTGCTCAGCAGCCAGCCCCCCGCTGCGGGGTCCCAGGCCGGAGATAGGTCCCCCACCTCCCTGGTAAGGGGCTCCATCCCCCCGGCTACCCTCCAGCAGCGCAGCATGAGGCTCAACCAGTACATCCATGAGGCCAAGTGGAGGCTGCAGCTGGTGTCTGCCCGGCACGGGGTGGGGGCCACTGCCCACGATCAGTGGGGGAAGTTCCTCAAGTCCACGTCCGGCGGGGACAGCCTGTCTGAGGTGAGCGATAGTAATGAGGAGGTGACTGATGGTGGTGGTGTGGCTGGGAGGGAGAGGTGGAGAAAGGGGAGGGAGGCTCCGGGTGGTGCAGATGGATGGAAGCTGTCTGGAGAGGCCTCGGACTCTAGTGCTCCCTCCTCCCCTCACCTTCCAACCCCCCAGCCGGCACTGACACTTAAGCCTGCGGTAGCTCCCAAGCTGCAGCAGTATCATCAGCGGACATCTGATGATGCCCAGGTCAGCGATGTGTTTGTGAGCACCGGTAGTGAGCAGAGGGCGGCAGAAGACCAACCTTTTGTTAGGGAAGAGGGGCAACCCCTGGTGGAAAGGATTAGATCCGATGACAGCGGGGATGCTGACATTGAGGAGAAGGTGGCTTCCAGTGGCCCCAGGAGGAAGTGCCTTCGCTCACATGCCTCTTACAGCAGTGTGGGGAACAGGTCCCGTCGCAGAGTCCTGTCAGCAGTTGGCAGTGATGCTGGCAAGGCGGCCATCATTCCCCGCATGCTGGCCTCCCCTAGCTCCCTCCTCCGCACCTGCCTGAGGCACTCCAACTACCTCTGTGCGCACGAGGTGGTACGTCTCTTCGGCCTGACCGGCCAGTTCAGCGAGGCACTGGTGCACTTCAGCGAGCGCTACGAGCTGGTCTGCCAGGAGCTGTGCTCCCCCAAGCCAGGGCAGGGCAGTGCCTCCACATCCCCAGCCCTTACCCCTCGCTCCAGACCCACTCCTAGCCTCCTGAGCTTCAGCTCGGCCTCCCAGGTCACCGGTAGCAGCCACCTCCATCTGGCTATTCAGCAGGCCACCAGGAACTCTGTTGCCCTGGACGTCCTGCACCAGCTGTTGGCTCCCGCCCATGTCAACCACATGCTCTTCAGCGGTGACGAGCAGCTGGCCCGGAATGGCAAGGAGTTTGGCCTTCTTCGTACCATGTCAGAGTGCGTGCCAGTGTTGGTCATGGTGGACATCGTGTGCTCTGCCAACGTGGAAGGACAGTTGGCAAAGAACATTGTGGAGCAGGCATCAAACCGCTGCCAGCCCAATCAGAGTGACCTCCTCCCCATGAGATCCTTTGGGAAGAGGAGGATGTCCAATGACAAAAAGCTAATCCAGTTCTTCAACAATTCCACAAGCGGTCCCTTTGCTCTCCTGAGGATGCTATCTGACACTTCGGAGATGCACCTCAACCCTCCATCTGTGGCTGGTCCCTTTGACCTGTCCTGTTCTCCCCACTGTCTCCTCACCACCTTCACCCACCCCATCACACGTGGCAGCATAGACTCCTTCAGGAATTTTGCCAGCAAGTACTATTCGGCGAGGGACAGGTTGGAACACATCCTCAACACCCAGGCCAGCTCTGGCCAGGAGGGGGGAGGAGGAGGAGGAGAGGGGAAGGGAAGAGGTGTGGGGGAGCACTTCAAAGAGCTGGAGGACGTCTTGAGGACAAGCTGTTGGGTGCCGTGGGTGCAGTGTGAGGAGGAGGTGGGGCTGATGAAGAGAGCCTCGAGGCGTTCCAACTATATGAGCGAGTTCATACACTACCATTCTAAGTCTTTTAAGTTCCTGGCAAAGCTCTTGGAAACTAATAATGAGAGTAGGTGAAGTGGGCTGTGAGGGGAGTGGGTGAAGGGGGCTGTGAGGGGAGTAGGTGAAGATGGCTTTACTTTTCTCGCTGCAGATGAGGCTGAGGATTCCTTGCTGATGTCTGCGCTAAAAGAGAAGCCGATACAGCTGTTAGGAAGGCTTGTATTTGAGAAAAACATCAGACCTGAAAAGTAATCATTTCAGTGCTTGTGTCCTGTGTGTGTTGTGTGTTAGTGAAGATGGATTCACATGGGCTTTGTAATTCAATACAAATGTAAACATTTGATACTTGGGATTAGAACCTGCATCACAAGAATATGTAACAAGCGTTCTGAGGTACTTTATGTGGGTAAAATATAGAAAATACTGTAGTATAAGAAAATCTTGCAATCTGATTGGCCAATTGCAGGTATCTTTTTTTACTAGTTTAGTTCTCTACAGTATTGTACCCACTTACGTTTACAGTTTGTACTGATGCATTGAGCACTGTTATCTATCAGTACACGTCCAACTAGTGTGTAGAGCACAGTTTTACAGTAATATTAGAAGAGCTTGCTGTGCATTCAGTTAGATCACCATCCATGGGAATCCATCTTGAGGTCCTTCACCCCCAAACCTTATAACTCAGGTTGGAAAAGCTGGCTGCAAACTTCTATCATTTGAAGATAGTCGAGGTACTGGTGAAGAGCTGTTGTCCCCAGGTCCCAGCCGTGACTGCAGTCCCATCAGGTGAGGTGTGGGGGTGGTCTGAAGATGGGGGTGTAGGTGGAGATGTTCTGAAGGTATTATACTTGTGCTGCCATTCTGCCATTGCAGAGGGAAGGTGGAGACAGCTGCCATCCATAGTGGCCCTGAACACCAGCAATTTGGATGTGGTGGATGAAGAAGCTGGAGATCTGTGCACACTATCCTTCAAGTTGCTTACACAGCTGGTTGGAATACTTAAAGGTGACATGTTACATGTGTGGTACTTTGGCCTATGGCCTTTATGCCAGGAGAAAGCATCAGCTTTGTCCCTCCCTCCCTCCCTCCCTCCCTCCCTCCCTCCCTCCCTCCCTCCCTCCCTCCCTCCCTCCCTCCCTCCCTCCCTCCCTCCCTCCCTCCCTCCCTCCCTCCCTCCCTCCCTCCCTCCCTCCCTCCCTCCCTCCCTCCCTCCCTCCCTCCCTCCCTCCCTCCCTCCCTCCCTCCCTCCCTCCCTCCCTCCCTCCCTCCCTCCCTCCCTCCCTCCCTCCCTCCCTCCCTCCCTCCCTCCCTCCCTCCCTCCCTCCCTCCCTCCCTCCCTCCCTCCCTCCCTCCCTCCCTCCCTCCCTCCCTCCCTCCCTCCCTCCCTCCCTCCCTCCCTCCCTCCCTCCCTCCCTCCCTCCCTCCCTCCCTCCCTCCCTCCCTCCCTCAACACACCACACACCCCTAGCACACCAAATACCCCTAACAAACCTCCTCCCCAGCCTTCCCCAGGGGACAGGATGACCATCTTGATGCCGTAGCTCTCTCCCAGCTCTACCACACTCCAGAGATGCAGAAGCTGCTGGCCAAGACAAAGCTCTTTGCCGATGCTCACCTCCACAAGCTGTCAGGCAACAACCAACGTGTCATGTTCTACTGCAACGTTGCCAACATACTGTACGCCCACGCCATCATGGTCTATGCAGCTGCCGAGAAGGACCCCCGTCTCCTTGGCGACCTGACTGGGGGCAGTGTGTGTCCATCAGAGGTGGTGCAGGCTGCCATCTTTGGAAGGGTTGGGTACCACATTGGGGAACTTGGTCTGGTCAGGTACGGGCTAACCACACCCCTTTGGTCTACCCACCTACTCACTCTGTCTCCATTGCTCTCTGACCCTGTAGCTGTTTTGACCTTCATCACACCATCTTGCGACGTGGCCTTCAACCCACAAGCCTTGGGGACTGCATGTCTTCTAAGCCTCTTTGGCCAAGGCTATGTAAGGGACACCACCTCTCTTCATACTTCTATGCACGCTAATGCTATCTGACTGCAACACACATATACATACGCATCTGTACTCATGCACACATCCTCCGTATGTGTGTGTACATACATACATACATACATACATACATACATACATACATACATACATACATACATACATACATACATACATACATACATACATACATACATACATACATACATACATACATACATACATACATACATACATACATACATACATACATACATACATACATACATACATACATACATACATACATACATACATACATACATACATACATACATACATACATACATACATACATACATGCATGCATGCATGCATGACATGCATGCATGCATGCATGCATACATACATACATACATACATACATACATACACACACATACACACACATACACACATTCATACATACATGCATGCATACATGCGCACACACACACACACACACACACACACACACACACACACACACACACACACACACACACACACACACTCCAGCTGTTGACTCCCCTGACCCCTGGGCGAGTTATGCTCCAAAGGAGCCTGATCCCAGAGTGCTATACATAGTACACTGTGGGACCCTCTTCTCTCCCCTGCCAACAGTAAGTGAGGAAGATGGGAGAATGGAGAGGAGGGGAGGGGAGGATGGGAGAGGAGGGAGAAGGGAGGATGGGAGAAGGCAGGGCGGGGTGGGGAGGATGGGAGAAGGCAGGGAAGGGACGGGATGATGGGAGATGAGGGAGAAGGGAGGATGGGAGATGACAGGGAGAGCAGAGGAGGATCGGAGAGGAGGGAGAAGAGAGGATAGGAGAGGAGGGGAAGGGCATTATGGTCATCGGTTTCCATGTCTCTGTCTGTGTAGCCCCTGGCATTGGAGTGGAGAAGCAGTTTGGAGCTAGCTGAGAGGAAGTACCTCAGTGATCACTGCATCTTCTCATTTGACAGCCTCGAATTGAAGCTAAAGGTTCTGTCCATTAATTAATTGGTCTTTCGTTTATGTTAGTGGGAGGGGTTTGTATCTTGTCCATGTATAAACCAGCATTGTGTTGTGAGCATATCCCTGACATCACCATGTTATTAAAACTAGTGCCAGTATGATGTTATGGTATCATTCAATAGTATGCTGACTGTATACAATGAAGGTGCCAGCATGTGAAAAAGGGACATGTGTGTTGACCTGCTAGGGTACAAGTCCATGGTTACATGATGATGCTCTTTTGAACAGGTGGAAGTACCCTCTCTGCTCTACAGGCACAGAAGAGACTTCGTCAGCGTGCCTGAAGCGTCCAATGAGAATGATGACATGGCTTTACTAAAATATCTGAAGGCCAAGCTTCCTCATGACAAAGCCGCTGGTATTGATAAGTACTTGGAGGCGGTGGAGTCCAAAGACAAGAAGCCATCCTTGAAAATCGTTCCCTCGTGCGAACAGCTGGCATTTGGCTACGATTTCTCCTCACTCTTGTCCGGCAACAAGCAGGGGTCCCCATCCGGCTCACCAAAGTCCTACCTGAAGCCAAAGGGGACAGAGCTGGCACTAGCGGATGACAAGTCACGACCTAGCTACGCGTTTACAGAAGAAACCCTGTCATTTGTTGAGAAGCACTCGACAGTACTGGCGGCCTTGGTCCACCTGCTCTGCCCGCCTGTTGCCAAGGGCACCCAATCGATTGAGAGCAGTGTGCAGGCAGCCAAGACCCAGGCCAAGGTGGCACCCAGAGATGCTGCTGAAAAGACTCCAATAAGTCCCCTCTCTGTGTTACCCAAGAGTCTGGCAGCTGCAAGGAGCACTGGAGTGGTACCACCTCCCGTAGCCGAGCCCGAAGCTCACCTGCTTCTAAGATCCATCTTGGAGCGATTTTCTCCCCTCCCCCCAATGCAACGCTACCTGTGTTCTCGACTCACTCCACTCCTGTCTAATGCTGCCACGGTTTCCACGGACACTGCAATGGATGTGAGGCAGCTGTCACTTGTCGCCAACACCAGTGACGCCCTGGGAGGGGCGTGTCTCCACCTCCTGCAGAACTTGGTGGGTGGGGGGAGGGTGGCCGAAGCTGTGAAGTTGCTTAGCACCGAACCTGTGGTCAGTTCTTGGGGCAAAGTGCAGTTTGTGAGGGACCTTGTCGTCTGCGCACACTTTGTGGACATATGCTCTAAGTGTGCACCTGAAGCCAGTGGTGTGAGACATGGCAATGTGCCCAGTAATGGGAGACATGGGAATGTGCCCAGCAAGAGCAGCTTGGTGTCTCTGCTGTTCCAGATCTCGGACCCGTCTCTGGCCGCTAGACTGGTGATGTCCTCTCTAAACGGCTGGTCGGTTGAGACCACAATATTCCTGGTCCAGTACTGTGTGAGCCACCTCCCCCTCTCCTCCCCCCTCCACTCCCTCATGATCAAGAAACTAGAAGTTCTGAGGGTGAACCAGCAGGTCATGGAGAGGTTGTCAGAGTGGGGGGCGAGGCAGGAAGGGGAGGAGGAGAGTGCTGCTGGTGGGGGTGGGAGGTGGAAGAGCTGGTCTGATCTGGAAAAGGAGTCCTGTACCAGACCTAGGCATGTTTTGGAACTGATGCTGGAGGCGGGGCTTAGCAATGACCTCATTCAACAGTGGGCTGCTGCTGCTGAGCACATGTTTGGATGGGAGGTTACCAAGGTGATAATGGATTGGGGCTGAGGGAATGTGGGGGAATAGTAAGAAGGAAGGGTGGATGGTTGTAGATGGACAAAGGCGTAGGGAGGAGGTTGAAGGGCTGGTAGCATGAGTACACAGTGCATACAGTATCCACCGAAAAAAAGTGGACAAACCAAAATGTAAATTCTGGGCCAACAGAAACACTGATACTTCAGGTACTGTTTAGGGAACTTCACAGAGTTTAATGGGCACTAGTAATTCCTGTTTACATGTCACCTTTGTTATACTGGGAAAGCCTCCTCTTTGTTGTACTGGGAAAGCCTCCTCTTTGTTATACTGGGATAGCCTCTTCTTTGTTATACTGGGAAAGCCTCCTCTTTGTTATACTGGGAAAGCCTCCTCTTTGTTATACTGGGATAGCCTCACCTTTGCTATACAGGGAAAGTCTCACCTTTACTAGGCGATAGCCCTCTTTTGTTTGCTTATTGTTGTGTATCAGGACGGCCAGCCTCTGGATATATATAATTATTATAATTATAATTATATATATACATCTATAAAAATGATGTACAACTCCAGTGCATGCTGCTGCTGGAGAGCTTCACCTTCCCACCCCGTGTATTTGTGCTTTGCTGTATGATACTCACATTCAATTACAGTAAGGCAGGGCTGAGCCCTGCGGGCTTGGCCCTGCAAAGCTGGCTAGCCAAGCCTGGACCAGCGTCCTGGCTTGGTACACAGGTCACCCAGTTATAGTCAGCGGCACTAGCTGGTGCCCCACTGTGGGGAGTTTGGGTACAGGGACATACTCCTGCCCTTACCTCCCGCCCCCCTCCCCCCATTTCTTGCCAATCAGTTAACCAGTGAATGTCACGCTAGCATTGCATTCGCATTTGGGTGTATCTAGCTGGAAATTATTAGGTTGATAAGTCCACACATATGCAAATGTGCATGCAACCACCACTCCCTGCAAATGCATACATTTTTTTTTCTGACCAGGAGTAAAATACACTGTTTTTTCACAATGAATTGTTTTTTTTTTTCCATCAATAACTACATCTGTTAGTTTGGTGGCCCTAGGCAAAAAGGGTCTTGGCGGCCCCTCTATCCTCGCTCGATCAAGGGTGCATTTTCCGGGTTTGAACATAACTCCTTCCGATATCATTCGAATTCGGTTTCCACCACGCGTAGTTGGTTTGTTTGGAACGCAGCGCGCACACATGCATGTAATCATTTCTAAAATCTTTTCAATGAAGATACACATGCAAAAGAATTACCTTATACATGAAAAGCGATTTTTCTAGTTCTAGCTTCAACGGCTGAAAACGAATCAACTGATAAATGTACTAAATTTTAGTACTTGATACGCCTGCCCCCAGCTCGGATGTCCGCGGTTATGGGCCATCGTGGTCTGGGGCGGAGCCCCAGCCGCTTTGCAACTTTTGCACTTTAAAAACAGCATAGTTATCACAGGAAAATAACGCGTGGAATACTTTTGGAATCATTACATGATATTACATACAAATGAATTTTAATGTTCAATCACACAGTAGAGGATTTAAAAAAATCCTTTATAAAATCAATGGGTGTTCCGTTGGGCCGATTCACCTTTAATCATAGATTGACGGTGGTATTGTGACTTAAGTCTACTGACTTATACCGCGTTTACACGACGATGGTACGGTACGGAACGGCTCAGCATGGCACGGTACGGCACGGTTATCGAGTAACGTTTACACGTGTTTGTGGCTATGTGGTATAGAATGGTTTTTAAAAAGCAATTCCGCAATTAACTACAATTATTGCCAGAAATCAAATTGGATGCCTTGTTTACAACCTTCCGTGCAATCGAGAAAAGGAGGCATCAGATGCACAAAAGAAGGAGAGCGATTATTTTCTCGTAACATACGCAACATTATGGCAATGGCCATCCAATACACCTCAAATGGCCTCAGTACCGATCTTGTTGTACACCAATTGATTTTTTTCCCAGTTTTCCAGTTGCACTTGCATCGATTCCTCTCCCCAAACCTTTATCACCCGTTTGTTTCGTCCAATCCACCATTTTAATACTATAGAAACCAGTTCTACGCATGCTCAATTGCTATCATATCCCGATCGACCACAATCGAGTCGTGCCGTGCCGGGTAGCCCGGTTATTGCAACCGAGCCGTAGCGTATCGTGCTGGCACGGAAAAATTGTGTTGTGTAAACGGGGTATAAAGTCACAAATCTTAGTTACTAGAAATTGTATTCACCTGGTCTGTCAAAACTTAGTTACCTTTCATGTGGCAGATTATGTACACTGATAGTATGGCTACAAAATCTATGAATGCTACAAAACCTATTAATTACTACAGGACTGTACCCTTCATCACTACATGTATGGACAAAGCATTGCATGACCTTGCTCTGCATGTGCATGGATTCAACCACACATACACACCACACGAAATTCAGTCCCTTCACATCTGATGCAGCTTATTTGGAGGTGTGGGATCATGTATTATGCAATACAAACAAGGTCCTGGGGGAAAAGCCAGCAAAACGGACATTTGGTAGGCTGTTTACAACAAAAGAGCTGGAAACTTGGGGGAGCATTGCAGGCATATATGCACCCCTAATCACCATAGTAGCAGTACATGTGCACGTTGTGCATTTTGGTGAGAGTGTGCAGCATGCACTGAAGGCTAACTGTAGCTGGTAGTAAATTGTTACCACAACAGGTCCTGGCTTTGCCAGACAGTTTCCAACATCAAGCCCAGCTACAGTTAGCCTTCAGTCCATGAAAAATGTATGATATAAATGGAAACATCTACAGAACATTAATTGAAGATATGACTCAGTAATAAGTAAGCATACTCTGGAGCCTCTAATGCATTGGTGAAGAGGTGGTGGTGTTAGGGAGGGAAGAGGGGGTGGTGTTAGGGAGGGAAGAGGGGGTGGTGTTAGGGAGGGAAGAGGGGGTGGTGTTAGGGAGGGAAGAGGGGGTGGGGCTAGGGAGGGAAGAGGGGGTGGTGTTAGGGAGGGAAGAGGGGGTGGTGTTAGGGAGGGAAGAGGGGGTGGTGTTAGGGAGGGAAGAGGAGGTGGTGTTAGGGAATACCTGCATGCTTGGATAAATGTGCCCCATGAACTATTCTGATGCAGGCAAAATAGCGATGCCTAAATCCACCTCTGAAGACAAAAAAAATCATATGGGGAGTGGCTTACATGGACACCTTAAGGAATATAATCAGTCTTGTACTGATTGGTGAATGTAGAGAGCAAATGCCAGTAAGAAATGCACTGCAGATGCATGTAGTTATTGTAGATGCAGTATGTTTAGTATCTTTGCTTGGCAACAATGTCATTAAAAAATGTGTTCACTCACACATCTCCACACCTCCAAATAAGCTGCATCAGACGCGAAGAGATAGAGTTGACGTTTTAAATTTCATGTGGTGCGTATGTGCAGTTGAAAGCATGCACAGAGAAAGGTCATGCAATGCTTTGTCCATACATGTAGCGATGAAGGGGACAGTCCTTTAGTAATTAATAGGTTTTGTAGCATTCATAGATTTTGTAGCCATGCTATCAGTGTACATAATCTGCCACATGAAAGGTAACTAAGTTTTGACAGACCAGGTGAATACAATTTCTAGTAACTAAGATTTGTGACTTAAGTCAGTCGACTTAAGTCACAATACCACTGTCAATCTATGATTAACACACGCGCATGAGCAGGCTGCTTTACTGTTGTATTTATTAACCAATTAAATTCATCCATTGTGGGTGTGTACATATGTGGATTGAGGGGCCCCTTAGCCCTATCATCGGTGGGCCTGGCGCTTTTGTGCCATCTGCGTCCCGGCTAACCCGGCGCTGGGAACAAATATATCAACTTAGAGATGCTTCCAACCATTCATTTCTAAAAGCAAAACATTATGCTATTCCATCTGTTGAGAGTTAGACACATGCAACAAAGTCCAATTTTGTTTTGCATATTAATAAAGAGTTGTTCTGTGGAACGCATACAGTCAAAGATAGACCAACGTTATATGCATTATGTACAAATGACTTATCAGGACCCACAGTAGTGGGTCCTATGTAGGATTGGCTTCGTGGGCGTGGTTTTCGATCGAGCGATTTAAAACGGTAACAAAGCGTTGCCTTTACTCGCCAGCTCGCATATAATCCATCACAAACATGACAGATATGCACATATAACGTGAGCTTCGCTAAACAGTGCCGTTTACTTGGAGTGACAAGTCGGTACCAAAATTCCACTATTTAATTAGGTACTTGGATAAATCGCGTAAGTGGGTCCGTAAACCAATGATCTAAAACTACATCAAAAATTGGACATGTAATTTCGTAAAGTTGGAAAAGGTCTTGTAGAAGCGAAGAAAGTTGTTTGATTATCTGCGAGGTTGGTCCGACTGCATAGCTTGATTTAGTAAGCCGATTTGTTGTAGAAATGAAACGTCATTGCCTAATTTCGAGCTGGTTCTTGATCTATTTTTTCTTTACGCGTAGTATAATTTTGGGAATGAATCTTGACTCTGATTGTGAACCAACTATCACAGGATATATATTGTTATTTAAGTTAGGCATCGAATCATCATATTACAAAGTATGAGGACGTTTGGATGATGCCCAAGGGGTGCTTTAACTACCCAGGCGTTTTGTGTTGGTCTGCATGAAAAAAGGACACACATGTTTATATAAATGTATCTTTATACTTGAACTAAGTACGTTAACTTGGATTCTTTGTCTACAAAGCATAAGCACATAACCATTCCTTACAATAAAATATTTTGTGACTACCCTATTTATTGCACACCCCATTCTTCAATCAACTAAGTTGTAAATGAAATTAATTTGAAGACTTAACAAATCATTTTATTTCTATTATTGTAACACTGTAATTCGATGATGCCCAAGCACTGTTCTTTTCAAGCAAAGTATTCATGTTTAATTAGATGCATGCATCCATACGGGCATTACATGTATGAATGATGCGCATGTGAGCAACCATTGCTTTTTTGCTATTTAGAATGAAGACAGTTATTGATCTAAGGAGGCTCATTAATGATTATAAAAAGGATGTGAGTGAGCATGGATCCCTTCTAGCTTCTGAAATAAGAAATGGCTTAGTGTTGTACATCAACTCCAACCTAAAAAATGCCAAACCTATGGAAAAAGCCAAGATACATGTAGTGGCATAACTAGCACCAGGACAAGATGTGAACATTTAATGCATTGTGCACTTCCATTAAGCGTGTACTTGAAACTATCAATGATATGAGGAAGATCTTACTAGAACCTGGGAAGATATTGTTTTTTATCTTAATCTGAAATTTGAATTGCCTTTAAATGAATCCCAAACAAATACATTAAAAAATCCACTTTCATCAGTTAGTGCTCTGCACACTAGTCAAAAGGGCACCTCCTGCTCCATACCAATAAACCTTAGATCTAGCTGCACTGAATTTGGGGAAAGAAAAAGTTATTTAAGGTAGTTAATGACATCAAATGAGGTTCTCAAAGCAATTGAAGCTTCGAGTATTGAAAAAAAAGTTACGCAGTGTTGAAGAAAAGGAAGATAATTTGTTTAAATGAGTTTCCTGAACTTTCACCTCATTAAATAACTACAATATTAAACATTTTGTCAGATATATCCTCCATAGTTGGTCTCTACATCGAACATCTTTGGTATGTGAATGAGAATAATGTAATCTATAATGGACATGTAGTTTGTGTGAAACCTTTTACAAAGTCTAAAATTCCTAAAGTCGTTGTAACCTACTGGAAAACTGATGAAGCTGAAGAAGATGGGGAGAACGTTACAATGACAATATATGGGCTGTTAGCAGATTACATTGCTGGGATCTTAATTTAAGTGAACTGAATACATGAATACGCTTGATTGTACACAGTGTAGTGTGTTTGATATTTTTTTTGCATTGAAAATTGTACTGGCAGTTAGATTTCATCAGTTAGTACCATAATTCAGTACGTATAGTTATGTGTACTATTTGGCAGAATAACCTTCCTTCTTATCATGACCAATAGTAAGCGTTAGTTACTTATTGAAGCAAAATCCAATGCATCTCTATGTATGATATTAGTGATACTATGTATTTTAAAGTTTTGGTTAAGGCTGCACACTTATTTATATCTCTGTACTGATTATAAACTCAACCGGGACAGTTTTTGTTTCGCGTACCCTATTAATCACGTACATTCGCGATCATTTCATTTTTGATCTTTCGAATAGCGTGGTGCTCGCAACGAAACGCATTACCATGAGTATGAGGTATTTTTGGAATGTAGAATTTTTGCTCTTTCCAACGATATATAATATGGGGCTGAAATCACAATTTGAAAAAAATATCCAACTACCTAATTTAATTTTTGTTCTCCTCCTTCCGTTCGTCACGCGTCTTAATTTACTGTTGCCTGGCTACACACCATTCAGTAACGTACGCAGCTGCAGACACGTCTACAACAGGCGATTCTAATACCACTGAAACGCGGCTCATTAGCAAGGAGAACTCTGAGTTTAAGATATCCGAAGAACAAAGGTAGGCCTATCAATAAAATTAAAAAGAGGCCTATATACTCAGACTACACATAAGAGGAATCTAAGCGTCCTATACATCGCAACGAATACACTAAGCCATATATTATATTGAACACTCCTGGAAGAGAAAAAAATTTAGGGGAACAAGTAAATCAAAAACTTCTCTATCGAGAAAGTGATTGGTGGTATGTAGGATTGGTGTTGCAAAAAGCAAGGAAACTAGGTACAGTATGTTAAAGTGAGGTTTGGTAGGATCCTACAACTATAACAGTCCTACATTTGCAAATAGGCTTTCTTCATTTGCAAATTCAGGTTCAGGACTGTGAGTTGTAGGATCCTCACTTTAACATACTGTACCTTGTTTCCTTGCTTTTTGCACCACCAATCCTACATACCACCAATCACTTTCTCGATAGAGAAGTTTATGATTTTCTTTTAGAAGTTATAGTTGTGTGGGTTATTTTCATTAAATCGTCCCTGGACTGATATATGTTTCGGTACTTCTCTTGCACGGTCAGTGTAAGCTAGATAGCATTAGACACATCTACGCAGTTACTATGATCAATTGTAGGGAATGCACTTATAGTGATTAAAGTTGTGTAGTAGCTAATTGAGCAAACACCTGTTTGTAATTACTGCTTGTAAGTGCAATTGATGATCCGACTGTTCGTGTCAATGTCAATATATATGTAATAACTGACCGCAAGTTAAGTTTCTGAGTCTCAATGCCAGAACTAGTATAGATATCAAAAAGTGTAAATGTGTTGTCAGTCTATCAGCACTACCAAAATCTGAGCCATAAATTTTCAATAAGTGGTTCCGCTTGATTAATTGACTGTGCTTTATCGAGCAACGGAACAGGATTGTTGATTCGAAGATGACTGCCTGTACCCTCAAGATTATCATCATGAGCTGATTGAGTTGGAAGTGTGCAGCTCATTGGTTTATGTGTATCAAGCCAGGAGAGCAACGACATCGTATTCACAAATTAAACCCACGCGCAAGCAAAAAGTAACCACAGATAGGTTTTTTTAATGATAGTTACTAACTTAGCCCCCCACCCTAAAAACTTGTCTACGCCCTTGAGTATGAACTGTTGAAAATAGGAAGTTGATAGCGTTTAGCGTTCGGAAGATATAGTGATTCAAACAAGAAGCATTTTTATAACAGTATAAAAGGATAACATTTTCGTGGAAACTGTCCCATATATATATTATAATATTATATTATATATATCATAGTACACAAAGCATAAAGAACCAAAGATCGTTCAGTTTGCCATCATCGTTTAGATGATATTCACATTCAAGTACCAGGTTTAATCAGGTTCGTACTTGAATGTGAATATCTTAAGAACGATGCATGGCAAACTGGATGATCTTTGGACTTTTATAGACACTGGACCACTTTGTGTACATACAAAATTTGGCTGTATTGAAATGTATAATAAAGCGAGAGATAACGCATTTTGAAAACTGCATATTTTGGCGAGATTATGGCCCCTGGTAGTTGCACTATTTTTTCACTCAGGATGGGTACATGTGGTGTGGATACATGTGGTATGGATACATGTGGTATGGGTACATGTGGTATGGGTACATGTGGTATGGTTACATATGGTATGGGTACATGTGGTGTGGGTACATATGGTATGGGTACATGTGGTGTGGGTACATATGGTATGGGTACATGTGGTATGGTACATATGGGTGCAAATTTTTTAATTCCTTATCTTCCACTCAGCTAATCAGTGTTAAGAATCTCCTTGTATGGCTTGAGGGCACCTCCCCCTCACCCATCAAGGCTTACCAGGTTAGCCACATGCGCACAGACATGTACAGTGACACATGTGTACTCGTATTCAAACACAGCTTCAAGATATTTTTCATCTACACTACATTGATACACACACACATACACACACACACACACACACACACACATACACACACACACATACACACACACAAATAGGAGCTGGACCAGTTGGAAGATGAGAGAGCCCTTGAAGTGTGTGAGAACGTCCTTGAGAGTGGCATCAGCCTACACACCACCATCTTCATGCTGCACTATGTGCTGGAGAGGCTGAACCATTGTACCCATAAGGGTGACCTCTACGCTAACAAGCTGCTTGGAGCCAAGGTACTTGTACTACCCAAACAGTATAGATGTTTGTGTGTATCAGTGTGTACATGTGAATGATAAAATTACATACCATTCATGAGATAAAATCAAAAATATGCATTATTGCATTTTCCCCCTCTTTTGGTGAACAACACTGTATGTGTGCATGTATGTATGTGTATGTGTGTGTGCATGTGTGTGTGCATGTGTGTGTGCATGTGTGTGCATGCCTGTGTGTGTATGTGTGCGTGCCTGTGTGTGTATGTGTGCGTGCCTGTGTGTGTATGTGTGCATGTATGTATGTGTATGTGTGTGTGCATGTGTGCGTGCCTGTGTGTGTATGCACATGTGTGCATGTGTGTATGTGTGCATGTGAATGAGGTTGTTGGATGGGCCTGGGGACCTCTGATGGGTAGTCCTTAATGGGGACAAGGGACTGGTGTGTGTTTCCTCCTCCCCAGGCTCTTCTGTGCCTGCCGGCCACAGTCAGGGATGAGTACAGGGACCTGGTGTGCAGTCCCATCTTGCTGGTGGAGCAGCTGGTGATGGACATGAAGGTGTGGGGTGGCACTTACTGCCACAATGAACCAATGGTGTCTAGCTAAGCATTTTGTTTTCCTGTCTCTTGAGTGCTACACAGACACACTCTCTGAATAATAAGGAGCATTCACAGATTACATCATGCTTCTCCCCCACACACCAATAGTACTGTACATGCTAATGTATACATCGTCACACTTATTGCACCCCTCCCCTTTCTAGTGTAACATAATTTGTGAATGATCCCTTACATGGACACATACCTTACAATGTGGACACATACCTTACAATGTGGACACATACCTTACATGGACACATACATGTGTATACATATTTCACATTTACAATTTATCGATTTATTGTTTTGTGTGGTTCTTTTGTTAATGTGACAAGATCGAGCTAGCTGGGGCAGTCATCAGGGAGCTTCGTCAGAACAAGTATTTTTCACAACTGGACGGCAGTGAAATTGCAGTGGTGGAGCAACCACCAATCATTGTGTTCAGGGAGGAGGAGGAGGATAAGGGAAAGAGTGACCCCTTTGCCCCACTTCTCATGTTCTACTGTTCCAAAGCACTGGAATTCTTTCAACCAGTCCTCTTCCAAGACCCTGTCTCTCAAGCTGCAAATTGTTCTATATTTTGTTCCTCCCTCCCTGCTCCCTCTCCTTTAACCCCATCCTCCCCTCCCCTTCAAGCGACCAGCTGCAGTGCAGCTCCAACCCGCCATCCCTCCTGCCCTCCCTCCCCCCCTGGAGTAGGGGGAGGAGCCAGCAGCCTGAGGCGCCAGAGCAGTGATGCAATGATGTCACCTGAATCGACTTTAAAGTTAGCAAGAAGGTAACTGTACTGCATGTTCTGTTGCTGTGGTAACTGTACTGTAAGTGTACATATATATAAGTAGGAGTGAAATATAAAAGCTACATTGGGGCAGCTAGGCCAAACCAGTTGTGTGTTTATCCACTCAATTTTTTAACCCTTACTGCTGCAACATAAGGTCAGGCATATGTAAATTAGCAATGGTCCTTCTATTTGCTGTGATCTTCCATGACCTTCCCATTGCTCACTCAATATGGGGTGGGCTTATGTCAGCAAATGCCTCCTTTCTCCCTTGTCACATGACCATGTGTTTTGTGTCACATGATTGGTAGGTTTTCATTGTACGAGCCACCTCCACTCCCCCCGCCAAAGGAATGCTGGGAGTCTGATACCGTCTCCAAGTGCAGTGTCTGTAGGGAAGCCTATTTCGGAACGGTAAGTTAACGATGTTTGGTTGTCATTGCCAATCCTGTTGGTGTAACTATTGGACGCGATGCTATACTATGGTAGAGCATGTCTGATGAATAAGTGTGCTGTGCCAACGTGGTTGACCCTTTTGTGCCTTCCTCCTCCCCATCCAACCTCCAGTTCAACCGCAGGCACCACTGCAGGCGCTGTGGTAGGGTTGTGTGTTCCAGGTGCTCCCCTGACACCGCGCGCGTGGACGGTTACCCCTCCCCTGTGAGGGTCTGCACCAAGTGTCATCAGTTGTAAGGGCAGCTCAGGTGTAGATCTGTACAGCTCCTTAAGCCCCATGGGGTGACCTAAGCCCACCATACATGGGATGACCTAAGCCCACCATACATGGGGTAACCTAAGCCCACCATACATGGGGTGACCTAAGCCTACCATACATGGGGTGACCTAAGCCCACCATACATGGGGTGACCTAAGCCCACCATACATAGGGTGACCTAAGCCTACCATACATGGGGTGACCTAAGCCCACCATACATGGGGTGACCTAAGCCCCACCATACATGGGGTGGCCTAAGCCCACCATACATGGGGTGACCTAAGCCCACCATACATGAGGTGACCTAAGCCCACCATACATGGGGTGACCTAAGCCCACCATACATGGGGTGACCTAAGCCCACCATACATGAGGTGACCTAAGCCCACCATACATGGGGTGACCTAAGCCCACCATACATGGGGTGACCTAAGCCCACCATACATGGGGTGACCTAAGCCCACCATACATGGGGTGACCTAAGCCCACCATACATGGGGTGACCTAAGCCCACCATACATGGGGTGACCTAAGCCCACCATACATGGGGTGACCTAAGCCCACCATACATGGGGTGACCTAAGCCCACCATACATGGGGTGACCTAAGCCCACCATACATGGGGTGACATGACCTAAGGCATACATGATTATATTAGAAAATTTCTTGACCACAAAAATCCAAGATTAAGATAGGTTGTGTGTGTGTGGGGGGGGGGGGGGGATCGATCAGAATTTGACCCATGTAACCTGTGTGACCTTCAGAGGCAGATTTGGGAGTACACAGACCACACCTATCCCACCGCTCATCTCCCCCCTCCTTAGTGCATCAACCAATGAGGACAGCGACCTTTTCCATGGTGATGATAGTGTACCCAATGCCCTCCTGACACCTTCCCCCACCAAGCATTGGAAGCTTCTGTACAACGACTTGCTCTGCAACCAGAACATGAGGAGGAGCTTCCACTACAAGCAGACCCCCAACCTCTCCTTGGCTTTGGCCATCATCGACCTCATGGCTTCCAAGTGTGGGGCGGCTGCCTTCATCTTGGACTGCTGCCTCACCATGTCTGTACGCATACTCCCCGACTCCCAGGGATGTGTGAATGCTGAGCTGGACCATGACTTTGTCATTGGGTATGTGTGTGGTATGTGGTGATGTGTGTGTGTGTGGTGCAGTTGTGCGTGCATGGTCGTATTTCTGTGGATTTCTGTGGAGTACAGTGCTACATGTATATAGGTGGGTACTAATCAAAAACAGTGAATGCTGTATGAATGCTCATTCCGTGCTAATGCCTACATGTACTCCCTAATGCTGTAAGAATGCTAATACTGTGCTAACGCATAAATATATCGCTAACTGAGTTCCCTCAACCCCTGTCATGCCTCTATACTAATTGACAGATAACAGTTTTGCCCAAAAGGGGTTAGGTGGCACCTTGGTGACAGGGTGTGCATATCAGGCCAAATGGAATACAAAGGGAAAAGTGTGTGGGGGAAGGAGTCAGGGGGCTAGGGGTAAACTTGCAGTGTCAATAGGAAGTGTTTGGGGGTGCTGAGCTGCACCTTAGACCCAATCGTTGGATGGTAGATGATGGAAGTCCTGCCGGAGCTGCTGCAGTGGTTGCTCTGATCCATAAGCTATTATATTGTGCTAGAAGTGAAGGAAGAGGAACAGTAGTGATGGTGCCTCTTACCACGGTACAGTTCCAGGTGCACGAGCATGCGGGATGGCGACCCATACCTGTAGCATGCCTTTGCAACAGCGTCCTGGACACTACCATGGGGGAGGTCCGTTATGAGGGTAATCCCAGTGATGCCCAACCGTAGCACAGGTATGCTCTACCCCTATACTTGCTCTCCACCATCATTCACAGCTGGAAACATATATCTTAAAAAGACCTTACCATAAGGTCGTTATGGAAAAAACTGTTTTCAACTTGAGTCGTACCACCGAATCGCCCACTTTATCAGCAATAAGTGATTATACACACCCAGGTTTTTCTACATTTGTATCATAAATGGTGATGCAATCGTTTCTCTCGATCCTGCAGCAATGCCCAGTTACGTTCTACCCCTTTGCTAGCTCTCCGTTGTTGTTCACAGATGGATTATGCTTGGTTATGAAAAGAACCGTTCTTGGTTTGAGTCGTACCACCGCCCACTTACTTAGCCATAATGAGAATAACTATTTTTATAAAGGCATTGTTTTAATGAAATTCATCTGAAAATGGTGCTGTTTTTAAAGCCAGAAGTTAGGCAACCCGAATTCTAATGGAAAAACTAGCTGATACATTGTGAAAAGGGGCCCAAACGATGCATTGATCATTGCTTGGAACAACTGAATGCTTTGTCTAGCTTGAATCTAGTGCTTTGAAAAAATAAATGCCTAACACTTTTAGTCCTTAAAAGCTATGTATCGCTTGAATGTAACCGAATGGTTTCCTGGGTTCAGAATCTGGCTCGGCCAAATCATTTAGAGGTTGGTGCTTAAGCTACATCCCAATAATCATTCTAATCCGCTATCTCTGAGTGAAGAAAACTCAGTTGACATGACTAGGGTCACTGAAAATGAAAGTTGTAGAATGTGACAGTCACTTGATACACCATATATTTTTTACTACTTGATGACAATTGTATAGCCCATGCATCTGTGCAGTTAGATTTTCAATATCACATGTGGTTATTGTTTTAAATTGAAAGAAATTAATGTCAACATTTTTTCCCATCCAACTACCACGATTTCCACTGCAGCATGTCTTCAGTACCCACTTCGTTCTATGGAGTGTTGATGAATTAATTGGTGTAATATACAGTGACGCCACCTCCAGTGGCTGCTGGAGGGGGAGGATGGGCTGCTGAATGGTGAGGTGACTTGAGGGTGAGAAGGGGGCTGCCACGGTTTGGCTCGTGGTTTGCGTGCAAGTGGGGTGGCACCCAACCCCTAGACAGTGTGCACTCAACTGCCTTAGACCTGCCCTTAGCACAGCTCCGGCATATGCTTGCCATTGTGACAGCGCTTTAGGCACAACCATGGGAAAAGGATCAGATATTCGCTTACATGGAGTGCGGCAAAAAGTGAGAGGCCTGCTTATGCATGGAAGTGAGGTCATCGCCGCATTGCACAGCTCGACCAGCTTGGGCAGCTCGTGGAAACTGCCGAGTGTCGAGGGGACAGGGATCAAACGTACTGCATACAAAAGCCCCTCCACTGCTGGCACCCGCATGACTGAGCACTTGTATGTATGTAGTAGCAGTCTGTCCTGTGGCACCCTCAGAGGTTAAGCGGCAGTAGACTGCCTTGCTAGATGCACAGAGCTCGACCAGTGCTGCAGCTGGGGCACCTTGATGAGGGAAGAGAAGTGAATGCAGAAGGTTAGTGACGCACCACACCCATCAGGTCTTCCTTTTGGCTGTCCCCGCTGAAGGTAAAGTCCTTGGTCCGTGTTGCTGTAGCGTAGTGCTGCCTGCCTGAATGGTTTGTCGTACTGCAGTCCCATATATAGAGAACAGCTAACTGGAGTGCAGTATGGGCCTATCCGGAGAGGACATACGTTCCATGCCTCTAATCAGCTGGCAGATCTGAGACTATATGGGCGCTGCCTGTAAAGGGGGGAGAATGGTCATAGTTCTTTGGTATATCCTCCACGATGCTATGGAGCGTTTGTGGCAAACAGTGCATGGTGAAGGGACCCCCACGCAGTGGGCTATTATCTTGATGATGCCTCTTCGAATGACGAGTGGCTGATGCGCTGGACGACGATGAGGAACTGCTGGATATGGAGCTGCCGTGGTTGTAGACAACTTATGCTCAACCGCCTCGGACACATGCCATCAGTCGCATGATGAGACCCGGACTGAGGCACCCACCCCCGGCTACCTGGAAGCAAGGTTGATCGCCATATCATGCGGCTTGAACAGCTCGGGCAATTTATGGAAACCGTCGAATATTGAGGGGTTCCCATGCCCTGTCAAAGCTGGAAGGGTGGTGCACTACCATTCGCCCTTTATCAAATACATTATTTACTCCCTAAACAAAATCACTAAATAACCAAAAGTACTTTAAACCTGCTACAAAGAGTACAGTGCATCATTTTATGATGCTGTAAAGAATATTTGGTATCATGTGGAAGTCAATGGACCTAGGAGCACCCGCAATGGGCAACCTCCAGGATCCTGTTGTCACTCACCTTAGGGCATTGAGGCTTGAGTTTTGTGGGCTTTGGGGGAGTGGCTTCAGTTCTGTTATTGTAGTTTGAAGTAATGTCCCCCATACCTTTGGGTTGGTCAGGTTGATGAAGAGTCTTCTAAACGGTGCCAAGCTGAGGTTTGCAGACAGTGGAGGCTCTGTGGATGTGGAGCTGTGTGACACGTACGTTGTGCCACTTCTGTAACCACACACCAATGTGTACTGAACCATGTACTACATACATACATACATAATACATACATACATACATACATACATACATACATACATACATACATACATACATACATACATACATACATACATACATACATACATACATACATACATATATGCATACATACGTACGTACATACACACACATGCACACATACATACACACATACATACACACACATGCACACATACATACACACATGCACACATACATACACACACACATACACACGCACACGCACACACACTCGCACATAAATAGGTACCTCAATTGCATTGAGCTGCTTCGTGTGCTGATCACCTCCGGCTGCCCCAAGATACCATCACTGCAGGAACTTGCCAAACCAGATCTAGAGCTGGCCAGGTATGGTGCCCAGGCCTAATTAAGCTCCCGAGTGATAGCTATAGATGCATGCATCCAGGCAAAACATTTGATAGCCTCACAAGCCCCTCCCCCTTCCAGGTGTAGTGATAGCTCCATGGGTGGCTGTACCCACATATCTAGCCCTATTCTGCTGCACAAGCTTGGCTCACCCAATAAATATCTCCCAGACTAGTGATAGTCCCCTGACCCACCACTACATCGCTCCCCCTCCCCCCTAAGGTGTGTCAGTGACAAGCTGGTCCAGGATGACAGGTTCCAGCTGGCCATGGAGATATGCACCAAGTGCCAGGTGGACACCACAGACCTCTGGGGGGCGTGGGGCATGGCCTGTCTGCAGATCGGAGACTTTCCAACTGACAGGGAAAAATTTCAACATTGCTTCCAGGTAGTGTGTGGGGTTTTGCTATACCTTGTGTGGGTGTATGGCTATGCCTTGTGTAGGGGTGTGGCTATACCTTGTGTGGGGTGTGGGTATACCTTGAGTGTGGTTTATTAGGAGGTATACTGTCGTCATATCCACCCTTCACATCATCATCTCCACCCTTCACATCATCATCTCCACCCTTCACATCATCATCTCCACCCTTCACATCATCATCTCCACCCTTCACATCATCATCTCCACCCTTCACATCATCTCCACCACTCACATCATCATCTCCACCCCTCACATCTTCATCTCCACCACTCACATCATCTCCACCTTCACATCATCATCTCCACCCCTCACATCATCTCCACCACTCACATCATCATCTCCACCCCTTGCATCGTCATCTCCACCCCCACATCATCATCTCCACCCCTCACATCATCTCCACCCCTCACATCATCATCTCCACCCCTCACATCATCATCACCTTCACATCATCATCTCCACCCCTCACATCATTATCTCTACCCTCACATCATCATCCACCCCTCATTACCGCAATCGTCCTGCACATTACCTATCACCACCACCTCTCGCTCATCACTGTTACCACCACATCACTTTCTCTAATGTCAATCACAAATGACCTCTGTCCGCAGTGCCTGGCTAAAGACAATGATGGTGACACTGCTCTCCACCTAGCTGTCTTGGGAGGGTCACTGTCAACAGTGTGCACACTAATTGATGAATTCAAATGTGACCCTTACACAAAGGGATCCCAAGGTAGAACACCTGTGCATCAGGCTGCTAATAAGGGTCACATTGACATTGTCAGGAAGCTTGTTCGTGTTTATGGATGTGATGTAATGGCTAAAGACAATGATGGTAGCACTCCTCTCCACCTAGCTGTGTTGGGAGGGTCACTGTCCACAGTGTGCACATTGATTGATGAATTCAAATGTGACCCTAAAACAAAGGGATTCAAAGGTAGAACACCATTGCATCATGCTGCCCAGAATGGTCACAGTGACATGGTCAGGAAGCTTGTTCGTGTTTATGGATGTGATGTGATAGCTAAAGACAACGATGGAGACACTCCTTTCCATCTAGCTGCCTTGGGAGGGTCACTGTCCACAGTGTGCACACTGATTGATGAATTCAAATGTGACCTTAACGCAAAGGGATTCAAAGGAAGAACACCATTGCATCATGCTGCCCAGAATGGTCACAGTGACATTGTCAGGAAGCTTGTTCGTGTTTATGGATGTGATGTAATGGCTAAAGACAATGGTGGTAACACTCCTCTCCATCAAGCTGCCTTAGAAGGGTCACTGTCCACAGTATGCACATTGATTGATGAATTCAAATGTGACCCTAACACAAAGGGATCCCAAGGTAGAACACCTGTGCATCAGGCTGCTAATAATGGTCACATTGACATTGTCAGGAAGCTTGTTAGTGTTTATGGATGTGATGTAATGGCTAAAGACAATGATGGTAGCACTCCTCTCCACCTAGCTGTGTTGGGAGGTTCACTGTCCACAGTGTACACACTGATTGATGAATTCAAATGTGACCTTAACGCAAAGGAGTTCAAAGGTAGCACGCCATTGCATCATGCAACCCAGAATGGTCACATTGACATTGTAAGAAAGCTTGTACGTAATTATGGATGTGATGTCATGGCTAAGGACGATGATGGTAACACTCCTCTCCACCTAGCTGCCTTGGGAGGGTCACTGTCCACAGTGTGCACACTGATTGACGTATTAAAATGTGACCCTAACACAAAGGGATTCAAAGGTAGAACACCAGTGCATCAGGCTGCCCAAAATGGGCACAGTGATATTGTCAGGAAGCTTGTTTGTGTTTATGGATGTGATATAATGGCTAAAGACAATGATGGTGACACTCCTCTCCATCTAGCTGCCTTGGGAGGATCACTGTCCACAATGTGCACACTGATTGATGAATTCAAATGTGACCCTAACACAAAGGGATTCAGAGGTAGAACACCAGTGCATCAGGCTGCCCAAAATGGTCACAGTGACATTGTCAGGAAGCTTTTTCATGTTTATGAATGTGATGTCAATGCTGTGGATAATGATGGCCATAATCCAATGTACATTGCTAAAAATCATCAAATGAAGGCTGAGCTGATGAAATATAACTGTGACCCTGGAGCTATTATAAAAAATTACAAGATGATGAAGAAATCATTATGTGATACAGTGTCTAGTCATGTACTGGTTGTGGGTCATCCACGTGCTGGAAAGAGTACTCTTGTGGAGGCACTTAAGTCAGACACATGGTTTAGCAGGCAAGTAGCTGATGTCCCTCCTCACACTGCTGGGATTATTCCCCACACATGTCAGGATAAGAGATATGATAGAATTATATTCCATGACTTTGCTGGACATCCAGAGTTTTACTCCTGCCATGCAGCCATCTTGGAACAGATAGCCAATCCAGAATGTCACATTGTCATTGTTGTTGTTGATTTAAGTACTGGTACAAAGGCTGAAACAGAAGCCATTATGTTCTGGTTGACCTTTATGTCCTATGCCACCAAAGGTGAAGCCAAGGTCATCATAGCTGGGAGTCATGCAGACCTTCTCCCTACATCAGCAAGGGACCCAGAGGAAGAACTGTCCCAACTGTGTAGTGATGCAACTGATATGTTCAAAAGTGAGTTTCCCTCCACTAACCTTGAAATAGTTGGCCATGTTGCATTGGATTGTCGCTATACAAAATCACAACCACTTCTAAATCTTCATTTTATGCTCAAGAGCTGTTTCAAGACGAAGAAACTGAATCTCAGTCCCGGAGCTGTGATCCTCCATCATGTCCTCAGCCAGGTTACAGAGGATCAAGTTTTGGGTTGTGTGTTTTACAAACTATACAAGGACAGGAACTATATAGCAAACTATCTTCCTACAGACCACCAATATCTCCTCTCCTGGGCCAAGGAGTTGGAGTCACATGGATATGTGCTTGTCCTCCAGAATAATAGTAACCCTTCTGACAGCTGGATTGTTACTGATCTTAAAATGTTTATGAACACAGTGCATGAGGGGCTGTTCTCAGAGAAGGCCAACACCAAAAGAGGTCCCTCCTCTAAGCTAGGTCTCATTCCCATCCCCCAGCTACGTGTTCTCTTTCCACACCTCCCTCCATCAGTGCTGGTGTCCTGTCTTGAGCTTCTCCAGTACTGCTTCAAGATGGATGACCACAACATCCTCATTCAAGAGCTGAAAGCTAAACAGAACAGTAGCATATCAGATAGAACAGAGTATCTCTTCTTCCCAGCTCTGCTGGAAGCAGGCAGATCTGAAGTAACATGGTACATATGTGAAGGTGATTTGTATGCACAGGGATGGTACCTTAGCTGTAAGGGACAGTGTTCCTTCCTTCCTCCTCGGTTTGACTATGTCCTCTTGTTGAAGTTGGCTTTGGACTACTCACTTCCTGATGGTAAGGGTACTGACCACACCCATCATGGTGGACTTGGGCGTCGATGTACTGTGTGGAAGATTGGTATCCATTGGTTGATGGAGATTGGTGTAGAGGGTTATGTGGAAGTGGTGAAGGAAGGTAGAGGAGTTGTTGTGGTGATGAGGAGTAGGAGGGAGTTGAAGATGGAGTGTGGGAGAATGTTGAAGATGATGGTTGATGAGGTACATGATGCCCTTGGAAGGTTCTGTGAAGGATTGGTGACCACAGAGTACATCCTTGATCCAAGACAGCTTCACGTTCTTCCAAACATAGATGCTTTACTGCTGTTTTCCTTGAATGAGGTTAAAGAAATGTTTACAGTGGGAAAGAACATGGTCATAGATGTGACTGGAAGGGCAGGCTTGATGTCATCAGACATAGATTTCCTTCAACAGTATCCTCTGTGGGGTGAGTTTTGAAGGGTGGGGCATGCCCCCTGAATGTGTGGAGTTACTTATTACTCTATTTTAGGGGATACAAATGAAAAAAGCAAGATCCAAGGTACAAATGTCCTCTGCTTCTGTGCATTCAAAAATGAGCATGACTGCAATCACTATGGTCCTATATGCTATGCATGCAATCACTATGCAATCACTAGGGTCCTGGTCCTATATGCTATGCATGCAATCACTATGCATGACCCTATATGCTATGCATGATCCTATATGCTATGCATGCAATCACTATGGTCTTGTATGCTATGCATTCAATCATGTGCTCATATGGAACCAAATTTATGCTCCAGCGATATACTTGGTATCGGACCTCGTAATATTGGTATATTTGCATGCACTACTGTAAATGATAACAATTAAGCAAGCACATACACACATGCATATATGATCCATCATATTGACACCACAGCATAGCTGCAGGTTTGAAAGAAAGATTAGAACGAATTGGTTGGAAGGCATTGTTGACCTATGTGTATGACCTAGTACATAGCATATTTCATCTATAAACACCAATAGGTCTACAGGACCCTCCAACTTTGATGGATTTCATGAATGAAGTTGCAGCTGCCATTCCTTCTAAATGGAGAGCAGTTGGCATTCAGCTAGGCCTATCCCAAAGCTATCTGGATGGTATCCAAAGTAACCATGCAGGCAAACCACAGGCACCCCAGAGTTCATTTGAAGAGGTGTTCATTGAATGGAAGAAAAAAGCCACCAACACATGGACATCAGTAATAAAAGCTCTGATGACACCAGCAGTTGGTGAAGTCTCGCTGGCTGAATCCTTACAAGAGAAACTTATAAAATAGCAAAGTGTGCTATAGCATGGATGGAGAGCATATTGTTTGTCAGTTAGTAGACTCTAGTTGTGATTGTTTGCCAGTGTAATATGGATGAGCAATGTGTCCACTGTGTGAGTAATAACCTTTAGGCCCCCCTCCCCCAACTTACATATTGTAATGTGTACCCCTCCCCCCCCCCCCCTTTGCGTACTAGTCCCCATCACCTCCTATACACAAATGACATGTATGCATATGCAGTGTATGCATATATATGGAATTAATTTATGAATGTTACCATTTGATTTCATCAGTTCCTGTTGCATTATGTGAAAATATGTGAATGTAAACAGTATAGTTATAATTCATTAATGGAATTATCACCGACACTAAAAGAATTTATCGAGAGTTACGGCAGTAATTCTCATATAGGATTTGTGCCGTATCATGAAATCATTTTAAAAAAAAAAAAAAAAACGCGACCCGCGTATAACACACGAACCGAGAAACGGATAGTTTAGCTCTTTGTTGATATCGGACCACAATGGAAAGACGATCATTTAAACGTTTTGTTCAAGTTGCCAAACCGTTTGCTTTAAGAGAACAAAAAAGCTCGTAGTTCTCGTTCCCAGTCCCAAATTTCTCCTCCGACAGTTTTTCCTGGGTGAGTATAACTCGAGATAGGAACGGTTTTAGACAGCGCCAGTTACACCAAAAATCGTAGAATTTTTCTACCGACTGCCCATTGGTGTCAGATGTACAGCTTTGGTACAAAGCAATTATTACGCCATATTGAGTACAAGCGTTCCCATGACAATACCTATACGTATAATTAGAAGCTTATGGTACCATATGCATAATAGTTTGTTGTTTGTTCGCCATGCTTAACTAGCGTTGTCAAAATGCCTTCACGGGAACGACAGGGAAGAGCCAAACGTAGAGAGGAATACATCCAAAACCGAGACGGTGAATTAGAAACCTTCCGGGTTCAGTACAATGCGAACCGCGCTTCTCTTTAACGAGGTGTATGCTGTGATGAACAGTGCAGAGTTACGATTTGGATCAACGTCATTTGTGAATAGTAGTCCTATATATAGCAATGTACAATGCGCGCGGATCCTGAAAAAAAGCGGGCGTCTGCTACAGTGCATAAAGCTTGGCGCGCGAGTTTTGATGTAAAACAGCTGCATAAATGTGTTGCTTGGCAATAAGGCTTTCATACAAACGTACGGGCCGGTTGTAAGTATACTAGCAGTAAAAAAGTGGATGAAACAAGATACAAAAAACATTCTCCTCTCTGAGAAAGTTAGTGGTATATAGGATTTGAAGGCAATGGTGGTGTAAAAAGGAAGGGAACAAGGGAATGGAGATACAATAATCATTCCTATATTTAGCATGCATGCCGTTCTACGAAGTGCTAAATATAGGAATAATTATTGTATCTCCATTCCCTTGTTCCCTTCCTTTTTACACCACCATTGCCTTCAAATCCTATATACCACTAACTTTCTCAGAGAGAATGTTTTTTTATATCTTGTAAGCATATAGTGACTAAGGTAGGCAAATATGAACCGCATTATTAAAATTATCGATTACCTTTAATAGTTCAAAAGCAAATAGCTTGCAATTAATCAATGTGACACAATGATGTATGACAAGTTTTTATTAATGATGTAAGGTATAAAAGGTATGACATTTTACAAGTTATTATTAAAAACAAATAATCAAACTTGAAAACGCTATAAAAGACATTACAAATTTATCGAGAGTTACGGCAGTAACTCTCATATAGGATTTGTGCCGTATCATGAATTAAGAGAACAAAAAAGCTCGTAGTGTTCGTTCCCAGACCGTAATTTGTCCATAGTAGTCGTCTTTATGGGTGAGTATAACTCGAGATAGGAAAGGTTTTAAAGAGCGCCAGTTACACCAAAAATCGTAGAAAATTCTGAAAATACATCTTCAGGTATCAGATATATAAAAAAAGTATGTAGCCAATATACGTATTTTGCAGCTGTTCTCGCGCGCCAAGATATCAGTACGTAATCGCTACGTAATACAAGATATAAAAAAAAACATTCTCTCCGAGAAAGTTAGTGGTATATAGGATTTGAAGGCAATGGTGGTGTAAAAAGAAAGGGAACAAGGGATTCAGTGGAGATACAATGATTATTCCAAAATTTAGCAACATATTTGTAATGACGTTCTATACAGTGCTAAAAATAGGAATAATCTTTGTATCTCCCCTGAATCCCTTGTTCCCTTTCTTTTTACACCACCATTGCCTTCAAATCCTATATACCACTAACTTTCTCGGAGAGAATGTTTTTTTTATATCTTGTTTCATTCTTTTTTTAGAATAAGTGACTACTAGTATATAGGTATACATGTAGTACAATTTAGAAGTAACTGAATACGATTGTACGATAAAATCCAGCCGTTGTAATTCCCACGTTTATTGCCTAGCAACACAATGTTTACAGTTATGTTACCGGCATTTGCAGCTGTTCCATTATAGTTCGAAACTCGCGCGCCATGCAAGCTTTCCCTCTTAGAAGTTCGTTTCTCGTCTGAGTTCAGTTCATAACGTCGCTTCTTAGAAGCTCGCACCGCAACAGAATTCTTTTCCTGTTGCCACCTCTTAGAAGCTCTGTTCGACTCCAGATTTGCTCTGTACATATCACGAGTAGACGCCCGCCTTTGTTCAGCATCAGCATCGTACCGAACTCGGGAGGACTCTAACTCATAGTCTCGATTTAGGAGGTATTCCTCTCGTCGCTTAGCTTTCCTCTTTCGTAGCCGTAAAGGCATTTTGACAAAAACAACTTCGCTAGCTAAAGTGGTGAGCAAAACTAAAAACACAAACGAAACTCACACCTGTTCCATGCCAATCATACACAATCCACAATTCTGAAGCATTGAAATTAAAACAGAATACTTCTGAGATTGCTGCATAGCCAAATAAGCATAGCTCACTATTTCTATTACGTCAATCAATAAATCATTTTAATGCCATACAATTGCAGCTAAAGCGTATGGCTCAACTAACCCCCTTTGCAAATGGCTCAACTAACCCCACTACTAACTTTTCCTGTAACTACCTAAGTTGTATAAAAAGGAAGCAAAGTATATAATTTATTATAAACATAAATATAGCTGCATACATGTACTTTCAAACACCCAAGACTGAAACAAGAATATAGTCATTGTGTAGAAATTATGAGGGCACAAACCGTAAAAACAGAATTTCACTTTGATCATCAAAATTCTTATTTTTGAATTTCATATTCTGATGAAATTCAAAAACAAAATCCTAAAGTAGGACAAAAAGCTAGTCATAACACTTAATGCCAATATATGTTAACATAATTCAATTATGTTTCTTCATGGAGCTAAAACAGGGGGTGGCTCAACTAACCCAGTGGTTCAACTAACCCACTCCTCCCCTACATCATCAGTCAACAACAGTGCATAGTTCCAAGGCCAGGTAGGACCACGAATGGTGAATTTTCTGAAAGGGCATAGAGAAAAGGACTGTGTGAAGTGTCTACAATAGGAGGAGGGGGCCTCATTAGATGGACTAGTATACTATTAACAGGGGCTACCCTCATTAGATGGACCAGTAATAACAGGGGTATACCCTCGATAAATGGAAGATGCACTGTATCTCCTCTGCACAATAATGGCCATGGAGAAGTACAGCTGGTATTCTGTGGGCGTTAAATAGTGTACCTTTAGAAGCATGTTGCATCATAGTATGGTGTTGTGGTGGGAGGGGGAGGGGGCATGGTAGTGAAAAGGGGGCCTACAATATGTGGGGGATTTATTGTATGGGGAGCCCTGTGTTACTGACCCGTTGGGGATTGTAAGCACAGGGAGCATCCCATGGGTCAGCTGTATGGCATACCACAGTCCCTCCATGACCTCCTTCAGGGCCAGGAAGCTGTAGAAGATGGCTATGTCCCTCTCCTGCTCTGGCTTCAGGGACACCTTGGTGTGTTCGGTGGAGGCCTTGGCGGGAGTCATGAACTGCGGGGGGATGCTGACTAGGGGAGACAGCACTGGGGTGTGTGGCCTCAGCTTGAGGATCTCGACCACCTCCTTTGGGTCCAAGGTGGCCAGGGGGGTAAAGTGATGAAGGACATAGAGTGTGGAATGCAGTGGCGTAGACAAGGGGGGGGCAAGGGGGGCAAGGGCCCCCCCAGTTTTTCCCCTGATCATGAATATTTTTATTATGGTTCATTGCTTATCAATAAATTTATATCTACACAAACGATCCAAAGATATGCATTCTACTTGCGTTTCGAGATACAAATTCGTTGGCTAAATCAGCTATCTCTAATTTGTCAGTTCTGTCTTTGTGGACATGCAACACCATACACCAGTTAAGCCTTTGCTGAGCTTCTGTAGCGCGAAGCCACGTTTTCAATCGCCGTAGTGCACTGAAACTTCTCTCGCTTGTTGCATTGGTTGCTGGCATAACAAGAATTAACTTCACTAGTTTGATTACTTTTGCAAAGTATTCTCGCTGTTCTGAAGATAGAGATTGTAAGTAGAGTAAAATGGACTTCAGATTGATATCTTCATCTTTCATAGCTGATCGCAGAAGAGTTAACTGCGTTCCTAAAACATCGACACTCCTGAAGTCTGATGCGTAGAACTGAACAATCTCTGAGAGGTTGCAAGAATCAGAATCACCTGAAAATAATACTGCTTCAAGTTTTTGAAGCATTTGGAACCCTTCCTGATCGAATCTGTTTTTAATTGTTCCAATCACGGTGTCTATCGCCTCGAAGTAAATTGCTCTGTAGTGGTCTTCAACTGAACTGAATTGTTGTTCAGAGGCAGTGTCACCAACTTCTAAGCGCTTTGGACTTTTTTATGCCTTGCAAGAACTGGGGAAGATACTCCTTCAACCTTTGACCTGCGTTGTTCAACAGAGTGCCAGAAGAGCTTAAAATCGTTGTCAGTTCTCATCAGCTGAAGGGCACTAACCGTTATTTGTACAAGTTTTTGTCCATCCGATGCACACATATACTTCGCTTGCAATGATCGCGATAAATTGTCCACCATGTTTAGTATTTTTCTTCCCAGCTCAAGTCCATAAAAGAATTCAAATTTTTCCATCTGAGCAGCAACTCCCGCAATCCTTGCTCTGACCTCTGTATCTTTTGTAGCTTCCCTGGCCGCATCCCAGGTCTGTTGTAGAGTTATGTAATTCTCTGAAACTGATGTAAGAGACATGTTACAGCAATGAATATTTAATTAGTGGTCAAGTAGTTAAAATTTGGCCCCCCCAGTTTTAAAAAGTTGTCTACGCCGCTGGAATGGGTCTCCATCCCTTTGAAGACATCCCCTGCCTTCTGTGCTGGGTGAAGGCTCTTGGAGGTGGAGGAGGTGAAGCAAGGTCTGGTGTGTGTGTCGCATGGGGTGTGTGGTAATATTGAGTGTGATATGATGAGTATGATGTGATGTGTGGTAAGTTGTGTTGAGTGTGGTGGTATGAATCCTATAAAATCAAAACTTGATTCGACACTTTTTTTCCTGAGCTGCCATCACAACTGATAGCTATATACAATGGTACCCTGGCGAGCTAGCTAGGAAGAAAGGATGGTCATGCAAAGCAGTGCACATGCACTTCTTCACATCAATGTGTTTGAAACCAGATGAGAGATGGTGCAGGATTCGTTAACCAGGACACACACACACACACACACACACACACACACACATGCATGCACACGCACACACATACACACACACATGCACACACACACACACACACACACACACACACACACACACAACCTTTTGAGGTGCATTAATAACTCACCTTGCCTTTTCCAGACACCACTGCACCAGTTCAAGCTGGAAGGCCAGTTTGCAACAGCCACTGTACAGAAGTTATTGCTTCATTGAAATCTGGAACAGGAGATGTGGTCACAGCAATACGCACAACATGGATTTGTATGGTAACAGGTTCACAGTACAGCAAAAGTATGCAAGTACGCAAGTAAATTGTATGCAAGTGAGCAGATCAAACTGTCTTATACTGCTGTGATGTGATGCTCTATATTATATTCCAAGATTGCCCTTCTTTCTTTGTTTGCTCTCATGCATGCAACGATTAAGTAGGAACCCGCCGGGGAAAAAAATGGTGATGTAGTATTTGTAGACAGCAATTGAGTAAAACGTAAGGAAACAAGAAATTACGACATTCATTAATTTACAGACCTACATTATTTAGCAAATCTACCTGGTTGAAATTCAGTGCTAAATATAGGTCTGTAATATTTATAAATTAATGAATGTATAATTTCCGTCATTCCTTGTTTCCTTACTTTTTACTCAATTGCTGTCTACATATCCTACATCAGCAATTTTATTTATTATAACATTTTTATATCTTGTCTTAATCCATGTCAAGACAGCTTGTAAGTCAGGTAACCAAAGGATAGAATAACTCTACAAATGTAAGGATAGCATCATGCCTTTTTACCCATCGTGTTTCACACAGTTGTAGTAGACACTTTTTTGTTTTCTGGCATTTTTTCCAACACTGCAGTTTCCAGAATGGTGGTGCGCTTAGCAGAGCAACTGAAGAAGTTAGCATGCAGCAGATGAAATTACCCCCATAGCATTGTGGACAGCTTGTTTGTTTGAGCCATTCGATAAGCACAAGTTAAGAACATGATTAGTGCAATGTATATAAGTTGGTTGTGGATACTTTGCACATAAAACAGCATGGGTGCCATTCAGCGTACCACTCATTGCACTCTCTCCATCATAGCCTTGACCAATAAGACTTCCAAGGTCCAGGTTCCTGCTCTCGAGTTCTGCCATGATCTGATTCCCTAGGCCACGACCTGTCAAGTCTGTCACTTCTGTGAAGTCTAAAAACTCTTCACACATTCTCCACATAACGCAAGCCGTGCTACGCATGCAATCACTATGGTCCTATATGCTATGCAATGGTGGTCCTATATGCTGTGCATGCAATCACTATGTTCCTATATGCTATGCATGCAATCACTATGGTCTTATATGCTATGCATGCAATCACTATGGTCCTATATGCTATGCATGCAATCACTATGGTCCTATATGCTATGCATGCATGTAATCACTATGGTTTGTTTTTTTACTATGCCTCAACTATGGGTTTTTTCTTTACTATGTCTCATCCAATCACAATGGCTTTATCAATATGCCCTCTAGTTCCACTACTCATCAAGGCAATTGAAACGCTCCTAGATTGACATAATATTGGACTGTATTTGGGTGTTCCACTTCACACCTTGAAAACCATTGCTATGAACCATCCAGGAGATGTGGTAGGATGTAGGGTAGCCATGGTGGAGACTTGGCTCCAGACCAATCCTTCAGCAACATGGGAGGATGTTATGGAGGCTATAGGGAAGCTTTCCGATGTGGCCATTGCTCAAACCATTAAGCAGCTGTCATCTGGCCAAGGTAACCACACCCACCACCATGTCTTGATGCTATAACCACTCTCCCACCAGCAGACCTCACACTGGCATCTCTTCACCATCACCTACAGACTATCAGTGACTGGCACCTCTTTGGAGTGTACCTAGGGCTTACCACCACCAAATTAGACCTGATCAGACAGGAGTGCCCTGCTGGTACAGGCCACACCTCAGGATGCCTTCTTAGGATGCTGCAGGTGTGGCTTAAGAGTGGTGAAGCCTCATGGGCAGGTGTTGGTGAAGCCTTATCAAAGATGCCCAGTGTGGTGTGTGCACATAATGTAGAGAAGCAATGTGAAGCTCCATACTGAAAGTGAAGGAGTGACCTTTATTATAGGTGGTGTGTACCTTAGAATACTCACAAGTAGTGTGTTGTGTGGATAGAATGGTATGTGTTATTTCATGAACAATTGTACAGATCATTGAGCCCTACTGTGCCATGTAAAGTAACCAAGCTCCAACTAGGACCCAGCACATGAAAATCCTAAATAGTGCACACATGTTCTAATTATTGTACCACTAATTATAAACCAATGGGTGCTGGTTTATACGTAAAAAAAAATTGTCAAATACCTTCAAGTGGACTCTATATGCAAGAATACTTGTACATTTACATAATAAGGTTGAATAGGCAGGCCATGGCCACTTCCCTAGTACTGAAAAAAGAAGTTAATTTCTACATGTATTCCTACACGATACATGTACATGGAAGTCCCTGCATTCAATGCTTTGAACATTCTTAGTATAAGGCATGAGGCTAGGGAAAGGAGGAAGTAGCCACAGTGGACATCCAGCTGGCTAGGGACTGAGATCAGGCCACACAATTCATTAAAATCAGTTAATGAACTTGATTTAAGTTTCGCTTTGAGTGAACATTGTTTGCACTAGATCCATGTATATTCTCTTCATTATAAAAACATCACAAACAGTAGATACAATATAGCACTTCAGCGTATAAATTAACATTGCACACATATATATGTCCATCAGACCAAGGAACACATACAATATAGTTTAAACCTATTGTACACATGTGCACATCTGTCCATCAGACCAAGGTGGTAGGCATCTCAGCTATCCTTAGCTTGGTAGCACCATAAGGTATGAGGGTGATGTTGGTCAGGGGGCGGGAGGTGAGTACAGGGGACTGGGGAGGAGGAGCAGCTGCATTGTGCTCAAGGTTCCAAGTGTCAACCAACCTACCCTGTGTGGGAATGGGGAAGAGGGAGTAAAGATTACAATTTCATTCGGTAGTAGAGTGTATTTTTGTATTGAGATATTGGTCGGGGCCATACACAACAATAAATGCAGTTCAAAAAAATTTTTTTTGGTTGCATGGAATTGCTGCAAGGATCTAGCCTGGCTTTTAAACTAATCAATATTCTGAACGCAGCTGTATGTGTTTTGGAACTAAAAGTGGGACATTTCCACATAAATGACGTTTTGCGTAAATAAATTAACGTGATAAAATTCAATCTATAACTTCTGGACGGTGTATTATCAACACTTCGTTAGTACTACAGTACACCATTTCTATATGGTAAATACTTGGGTCTTGCATTAGCTACGTGCCAGTACTTTTGGTGGAGTAATAAAAAGCAGAGGTCCTTTACCTATTGATTTGTGTCATCCATTAAGGAGATCGTTTAACAAACTATGGGCGCTCAAATCATGCCAGTGATTTGGGCAAATTATGCCCTGCTCAATGCATAGGGAGGCAGTGATTACATCATTGGTGCAAATTACTTTGTTCAACTGTATCTCAGTAACTGATGACAACCATAGTGACATGGTGTAGTACAAAGTGTTGAATATAGGAAGTCAATACTGTTCGGTTGATATGATTTCAAATGCAAGGAAATTTTATAAATATTATGTGAAACGACATTTTCATGGAAACTGTCCCAAGTAGATAAGTATATCAACAACTGAACCACACAAATGTATCATGTCAACAGTGGTACCCCATAACATGGTAGGATTAGAACTGAATGAAAAAATTTGCTAAATATTTGCAATCGACTGACAATTTTAGTTCAAACAATGTACACGCTGTAATTGGTGTAGTACGAGGATGTACATGTTGGTGTATTAGGATTGGTACTTGTGACCTATGAAAGTCCCTCTTAAGTCACTTTTACATATACAAATACTGAATACAGGGAAGGGGGTGGGCGGAAAGAGGGAAAGAGATGGAGGGAGGTACCTTGGCCAGGATCATGCCTGGAGCTCCTTTCTGGGAAAATGGTGGAACATTGGGCTGCAGTCCGGTTCCCACATACTGGAGCTCATTGCCGAACATTACATCATCAGTCAACAACAGTGCATAGTTCCAAGGAGTGCCAGGTAGGACCATGTAGTCCTTGCTATGGAATGCATAACTTTCCAGAACAGTGAAATTCTCTACCATTGAAAGGGCATAGAGGAGAGGACTGTGTGGAGGGTAGTAGGAGGAGGGAAGGAGGGAAGAGGAGGTGAGAGGATGAATGGATGAACAAGATCCATCAACAGGAGCTTATAACCTGACCTTTTGGACCATAATATTTACATGTACAAGACCAACCCTCATTAGATGGACCAGAAATAACAGGGGCCTACCCTCATTAGATGGACCAGTAATGACAGGGGCCTACCCTCATTAGATGGACCAGTAATGACAGGGGCCTACCCTCATTAGATGGACCAGTAATAACAGGGGCCTACCCTCAATAGATGGACCAGTAATAACAGGGGCCTACCCCCCATTAGATGGACCAGTAATAACAGGGGCCTACCCTCATTAGATGGACCAGCAATAACAGTGGCCTACCCCCGATAAATGGAGGCTGCATTGTTGTATCTCCTCTGCACAATAATGGCCATGGGGAAGTACAGCTGGTATTCAGTGGTTCCACTGCAGGGTGTTAAATAGAGTGCACCTGTGTGGAAGCATGTTAAAAGGTTACATGTGGAAGATATTTTCACAACAGTGTGGATTACAAGGGATCATGTTGGGGTGGGAGGGGAGGGGGCCTATAATATGTGAGGGATTTATGATATACGATGATTGGGGGGGGGGGGGGGGGGGGGGGAGGGGGCTGTGTTGCTGACCTGGTGGGGCAGACTGAGGGGTACTCCCGTTCACAGACACAGTAGCTCCTTTGGCCCATGAGGGAACCCGAAACTTTACGCCAATATCGCTGGTACAGGTCACCACCACACCCACGTGCTCGTCAAAGGGATAGGAGGTGGTGATCTCCAACTTGACAGAGACACCAGAGGTGGGAAGGTTAAACCAGTCCACCTGCACAGGACCATACATGGCGATGGCAATGGACTTGCCATCACTGCTGGCCACTACCATGTGTTGGACAAACTTGGGCCAACCCTGGTTGAAGTTGGCTGTGCAACAGCCATAGTTAGGTTGAAGGCCATACCTACATGTAGTGTGTGTGTGTGTGTGTGTGTGTGTGTGTGTGTGTGTGTGTGTGTGTGTGTGTGCGTGTGTGTGTGTGCATGTGTGTGTGTGTGCATGTGTGTGTGTGTGCATGTGTGTGTGTGTGTGTGTGTGTGTGTGTGTGTGTGTGTGTGTGTGTACATAAGATATCATAAACAAGCTTTTCCAATACATGTATTTCCCAAGCGCGAAAATGAGAATGCTGTATTAACATGAGCATCTGCTAAACCTGGGTATGGATCCATGCATTCACAAGGCTTGTCATGCCCCCAGGACCAGTTAGCAGCAGCGGCTGGATTACATCATCACTACAGCCTATTCTTTCTTTAGTGCAGCTGGATCAGCTAGCGGTTGGATTGCAGCTGCAGCAGCAGTGGTCAGGATTATGGAGGTATAATCCATAAGCAATGCTTATCATTTGGGCTACATGCACTGGTTGTGATACCACAAGGCTAGCTGCAAATGACGACCACTTATGTGCAAAGAGCTAGCCTACTACCCCCTATGCACCATGAGTTAGACATCTATTGACACCACGTACTCCTGACAGCTGCTGCAGCGGATGGATTATATAATACATCCACCAACTAAGCCCGCTACACTAAAGAAAGAAGGCGTAGGCTGTAGCATGATCCCTGGTAGTGGCCATGTATTCCATATCTGCTGCTGCTAACTGCTCCTGGAGCTATATCAAAACCACAGGTGGCGAAAACTGTTCAGACCTTTATTACCAAGGTTCCGCGGTTTGGATTTGAGTGTATCCATTACTTTATACTCTCGTGTCCTCATGTTCCAATGCCCAAATACCCCCATGTCCTATACCCCATGTTCCAATGACCTCATACCCCCATGTCCCCATGCCCTCATACCCCCGTGTCTCTTACTCTGTGGCATCAGGTCCATCAGTGGCCCATATATGGTCATCGCTCCACACAGCATTCATCTCATTCCCCTGCTGGAGGTACTGGTGGGCCCACATGTCTGAGGTGAGGGTGGCAGGAAGGGCGTTGTAGGTGATCTGCTCTGCCTTCTCAGCTGTTTGTGGGACCAGAGGGAAGAGATACTGTAACCCATAGCAACATTAACATGCACCACCCTTCATGCTATTCATTGGGCTCTTAGAACTCTTGTCATCAGTTGTCATCTTCAGGTCAATTAACCAGGTGGTAGACCGCACCCTTGCCCAAAGCCATAAACCACACCCCTAAACGTATTAGACCACACCCTTACCAAAAGCACAGTCTCCTTGTATATCGAACAGAACTTCATATGAGAACATGGTCTCCACCACTGTGCACAGCTCAGTTCCTGGGGAGGAGGCAGTTACCAATTCAAAATCATTTGGAATAAAAATGCTACAATTTTGTCTTTGTACGACGTTCCTGTCGCGAGTTGCAGGTCTCTTGAGGCACCTCCCCCACTAAGGTCTCACCTCTTGAGGCACCTCCCCCACCAAGGTCTCACCTCTTGAGGCACCTCCCCCACTAAGGTCTCACCTCTTCAGGCACCTCCCCCACCAAGGTCTCACCTCTTGAGGCACCTCCCCCACCAAGGTCTCACCTCTTGAGGCACCTCCCCCACCAAGGTCTCACCTCTTGAGGCACCTCCCCCACCAAGGTCTCACCTCTTGAGGCACCTCCCCCACTAAGGTCTCACCTCTTGAGGGCATATTCCCAGCAAGGTGTTCATCACACCCAAATATCCCAGAGGCCTGTCCATGGTACCGCTCCATCAGATCCATCCTCACATAGGAAGAATTCCAGTCTGTGATGTCATGTGACTGGCGATACCTTGCAAGTAGGATGGGGAGGAGGGTGCAGGGGTGGGGGAGGAAAGATGGTTGATAATGTGCCAGCAGAGAGGCTCCAGCTGCCTTACCAAACTCCTTCCGACTTAATGGCCTGGCCATTGTTGACTCCATGTGTGTACTGACTATACCCTCCTGTAACTGGCCCAGCAGGGAAATTAGAAGGTGAGAACCAATCCTTCCAATCATTTCCCTGTGAATGGAGTGGGGAGGAGGTATAGACATACAACGTTGTCCTATTAAAATATATACCATGCCATGCCATCGAGATCATGCCATGCCATACTACATACAAACCATCTCACACATCACGTTCATTATAACATATGCTGGTCTCACAGTGCTCTCTAATTAGAATATATACATACACCAGATAGGTTCTCTTGTAAGAATATATACATGTACATGTACATGTACACACAATGTACAGACATGTAATTCAAAACCACATACACCACTGGTGAGTTCTAATGCAATGCATCACCACACCAGTCACTGACCAGTGACATGTACCCTGACCAGTGACATGTACCCTGACCAGTGACATGTACCCTGACCAGTGACATGTACCCTGACCAGTGACATGTACCCTTACCAGTCACATGTACCCTGACCAGTCACATGTACCCTGACCAGTCCCATGTACCCTGACCAGTCACATGTACCCTGACCAGTCACATGTACCCTGACCAGTGACATGTACCCTGACCAGTGACATGTACCCTTACCAGTGACATGTACCCTGACCAGTCACATGTACCCTGACCAGTCACATGTACCCTGACCAGTCCCATGTACCCTGACCAGTCACATGTACCCTGACCAGTCACATGTACCCTGACTAGTCACATGTACCCTGACCAGTGACATGTACCCTGACCAGTCACATGTACAACATGTACCCTGACCAGTGACATGCACCCTAACCCCATCACTTCACAGGTATGCATGCATTAACACCAGCCACAATATAATCACATGACAGTCACCTGATTATGTGCCAGCTCAGCCAGGTCCCACAGGAACTGCTCCTCTGCAGGGTAGTTGTCCAGCAGCCAGTGTATGCTCAGCACAAGGTCCTGCCACCTGGCCCCAGACCTGGGGAGCACACATGCATGTCACGTGACTTCATTGCAATGGTCACATGAGCACTTCAGAAGTCATAAAATATACACTCACATATATGCCGGTCACACACTCAAACTCATCACCCCAATCCTGCACACTACACAATTGAACAACTGTTATGTCAACCCACCAATAGCCCAGAAAAGATGCATCATTGAACATCCTTCTCTGGGCCTCCTTCAGAAACTTGAACATGGCAGGTATTATACGATCATCACCAGTGGCATCATAGTACTAGAGAGAGGGGAGAGGGGAGAGGGGAGAGGGGAGAGGGGAGAGGGGAGAGGGGAGAGGGGAGAGGGGAGAGGGGAGAGGGGAGAGGGGAGAGGGGAGAGGGAGCATAGGGATGATAGGGTGCAGAGTTAGAGAGGGATGTGAAGGAAGGTAGGAGAGGTGTAGAAGTGGGGAGCAAGACAAGGTGGGGACAGGGACGATGTGGGGTAGTGTAAGATGTAAGGTGGACCCCTGGTGTACAGTAACCATTGAGGTAGACCACAGTGGGATATAGTACATGGGCTACATGTACTTGTACACACACGCGTGCATGTACACACACGCGTGCATGTACACACACGCGTGCATGTACACACACTACACACACACACGCACGTGCACACACACACACTACACACACACATGCACGTACACACACGTACAACACAAACACTACACACACACACACACACACACACACACACACACACACACACACACACACACACACACACACACACACACACACACACACACACACACACACACACACACACACACACACACACACACACACACACACACACACACACACACACACCTGGGTCAGACTGAGGAGAATAGGAAACTTGCTCCAGTACATATCTCCATCATTGATGTCATCAGGTCCCAGCCAACCGTTGGAAGCCTGATGGTCCAATATGTAGTCAATGTACCGCACTGCCTGTTTGGTGGAGAAAGGAGTAACCCTGTGTTGTTCTCTTAAGGAGTAACCCTGTGTATATCTCTTAAGGAGTAACCCTGAGTGGTTCTCTAACATGTAGGTGTACACATACCATAATTTATTACTTTCCTATATATGGGCATTGAAGGTCACCTGAGGTCACACAACTAAAGTCACAGGCCAAAAAAACAACAAAAGCAAATGACCATTGTCTACATGTGGCTGCCTAGCTCAGAAGGTCACATGATACTCATGACTTTAGTTATATGGCCATATGCAGAGGAGCAACTGGATGCATGGTTCTGGAGTACATGTACATGTACACCCCTACACCACAGTACCCCTAACACTACCCCCTATTACACAGTACCCCTATTCACAGTTTCCCTAACACAGTACCCTCATACACAGTACTAGTACACTTGCACTAATCTGGCAGCACTATGTAAACAACTCATCCTCCACCACACACTCACCATGTCGATCAAGGTCGCATTATTCAGCTGGTAGGCTAGGGGCACAAACCCGTTTAGCCAGTATGGTGTCCGCTCATGAAGGCCGGTGTCCCCACTGCCTCCTAACCAGGAGGAATCCATTACATCATCCCAGAAAAGTGAGAGGTAGCCGGAGAGACCCTCGGCCTGTATGGTCAGCTGCTCAAGCAGCCATCCTGAAGACACAGGAGGTAAGGTGGACTGTGCATGCACTGCTTCTAGTCACAGAGTACTTCCTCACAGTGCCATGTGCAATAAGGCCCCCATAGTTACAGAGAAGCCCCCCCCCCCCCCCATGGTTACAGAAGGCTCTCCCCATAGTTACAGAGAAGCCCCCCCCCCCCCCCCCCCATAGTTACAGAAGGCTCCCTCATAGTTACAGAAGGCTCCCTCATAGTTACAGAAGGCTCCCTCATAGTTACAGAAGGCTCCCTCATTGTTACAGAAGGCTCCCTCGTTGTTACAGAAGGCTCCCTCATTGTTACAGAAGGCTCCCCCATAGTTACAGAAGGTTCTTTCCTCATAGTTACAGTAGGCTCCCCCCACAGTTACAGAAGGGTCCCTCCATAGTTACTACCACTTACCCGAGGGTCTTACCCTCCCTACTGCAAGAGGCACAAATGCTGGAGGTAGCAGCTGGGCATTCTTCACACCTGAAATCTGATGTTGAAAATAGCTGGTCACAAAGCCTGCTAATTAAATAAGCGCGTACCCTCAACAGCCACTTCTAATAATCCTAAATAATGGTAAAAGCACGATGGGCGTGACCGCTCAATCTGCACGATTAGACGCCCCACCATCAAGTCAAACGTGCAAATCATTCTATAACCAAAGTTTATATGCGCTAAAAGTTTGCACAGAAGGTATCTAGTAATGTCTGATCGATGCAAGGTGTGCCCAAAGCTTGACCCTCAGCTGCACACGCTGTCTAAGGATAGCTGTGACGTTTTACATACTTTGCTGAGCCAGCTGAAGGCTGAAGGCCTACCTTTTTAATACACACACGACGATCGTTATAAAAATATTAATTGTGATGCAAAACGCCGCGAACGCTAGGTTTAGTGGTTAACCTTGCGTTTTTCGTACACACTCTCCTCTCTCCCTCCCTCCCTCTTTCACACAGTAGCCTCTTACCACGTCGGTATCCCAACTTTGGGGAGTGATGGTGTTCTTCAAGTAGCACAAGGGGACTTTATGGTCACATCTCGCTCTTTTGCAATAGGCCCAGGCCACGCAATCAGACGTTTCCAAGCACAGCATAGCACATTTTTCAGGCGGGTCGTTAGCGCCGAGATGGATTGGTGCCTTTAGCATGTCCCCACCGGGACGATCAACACTATCGTCCCCATCCAGCCAACTGGTGGCTACTATCTGAATGATAGCAGCAGCAGCTAGAGCCCGAATCAACATATCAACAAATGAGCTGAGATGATGCAATCATAGATAATAGATTCTGATGCAACGATTCTAATTGAACATCTCGTCCCCTGCCCCAATCGTCACGTAAAAATAGTTATTTAATACGCTATCATTAATTATTTATAGTACTAAACTTACAGCAAATACACACACATACAGCCATTATACATATCACATAACTTATGAGAATTTTTAACCAATAAATGGTTCAATGCATGATTTAGTAAAGAGCGGCCCCATCCTCAAAGCCCAGGCCACTTCTCCACTTTACTCTGGAACCCCTTAGGCATAAGCTGGCTGCTCTGATGATGGCAAATGAAAGCCTTGCTCTGATGTAGCCACATGTTTGTGCATAAGACTTTTTCCATTTGCTTGCAACACATGTGGCCATTCTCTTCAGGAAGTGCTCTGCTTCCCGGTGAAGAAGTCCATCAACTGAAGTCACAAAGGGTGTAAAAGTACCTCTCCGATCTTCAACTGCTTGCCTGTAAATTCTCTTTTTTTCCTGAGCACCCGATTCAAGAACTGATTCTGGCGAGCGATTGCTGTATGATGGGGCATCTGTATCAATGACCTTGAAGTCAAAGAGCGCCTCTGCCTGAGGTTGCCAAACACCACGCACCCCCAAATCCAGCCTCAACCCTGAGTCATCCACTTGTGTTTCTGCCTCTCTAACGATTGGCTCTCTGACAACCTGTGTCCACACCTGTGCTGCAATATCTCCAACGCAATCTCTGATCTCATTATGTCTCTGGATAACTAGGCCACCAACCTTACAGTCAAGAGCATGTTGCAATGTTAATGAGGCTCCACAACCATCACACTTTGAAGGAAGGTCTGTCGGGTCACGCATATAGCGGACCGCTAACCCATCTCTAAATTGAGCTGGAGACAGGTCAAAGTGACAGGTAGCGATTGGAAGGACAGATAACCATGCCGATGTTTTGCCGGAGATAGCTCTTTTAATGGCTCTTTTTCGCTTTGATGTGAACTGCATTAAAATACTGTCAAGTGCAGATTGGTAAGTCTGTTCCTTGGTGGTAACATGGTGTTTTCTAGCATCCCAAAGAGTATCTAAATGTTGTACTGGATCAAAGACATCAACTCCTTTCACTGCTTCAACTAACACTTTAGTTCCTTGTCTGGATGTCTGGTAAGCTATCATTAAACGTTAACGCCGCCTGTTTCAGTATATACAGTAGTCTCAGACCCATTTATTTCACAACTGCGGATGAATTACATCACCGCTACGTGAAAAGTGGGTCTGGTAAAATCCTGTACACATTTCTGTGCAGCTTCCCCAGAATGTTGGGGAACCAATCAGATTCGAGGTATGCATACCTCTGGCTCTGTTAATCGAATCCGCGTGCATACGTTTGGGGGTATTCGAAGTTCAAAGAAAGGCAGCTAAGAAGCGTAGTACATGTTTAATTTTTATGCCATCCGTTACGGAGCTACAGTTGAACAAACTACGTGCACTTTTCCCGCTAGATTCGCGCCAATGATATATCAACCGCCTCCCCATATATTGAGCGGGACGCGATTTGCCATAATCATTGGCGCGAATCGAGCGGGAAAAGTGAACGTAGTTTGTTCAACTGTATCTCTGTAACGGATGGCATAAAAATTAACGAGCAGCCCAAATCGATAGGTATAGGACCTCTGTACCTACAAACCGAATTTGAAGCGATTCGATTACTCCTACCTAAAGTTTTGGCGGGTTTGAACCCGGTCGGGTATAGAACGTTGCAATACTGGTGTGGAGCAAGTGCAAAACTCCAAAACATAGAGAAATGGTGTAGTATAAACTGTTGAAAATAGGAAGTCGATAGCGTTTAGCGTTCTGAAGATATAGCGATTCAAACAAGAAGCATTTTTATAACATTATAATGTTATAAAAGGGTGACCCAATTTTATATAGTCGTTCTGGAGGTGATATAACTATATTTAGACACAGCCAGCTCAGAGACTGCTTTGCTGACTTCTGCAACAAGGCATGCCTTTCCCCACAAATTGCGAAAGGAAGTGGCATTCTTCCTAAGGATCAGCAGACATCCTAGTGCCAAACTGGTCCCTCTCCTGCCCAGCTGTATTTGACATAAAGGTAATCAATCCGCAATTTTTACAAGAAGCGGCTCAAACCTGTGGTCATGCAGCTGAGATGGGAGAAAAAGCCAAGCACTCTAGAAATGATGAGGCATGAGCCCTTAGAGGATGGTCATGCATCCCTTTGGTTGTGGAAGTGTTTGGGGGTTGGGGCAATGAATGAAGCTATCGATGTGCTGTGTCTAAACTGTCAAAAAAGATGGCCACCCAGCTATGTTGACCTCTTATCGAGGTTATATAAACCATTTACAGTCGCCTTAGCCCCACCCTCATGATGCAGAATGCCAGGGCAATGTTGGCCAGATGTGTCCCACCAACCACATCTTGTGACTTTGTTTTTAATAAATAGTTGTGAGTATAAAAATTGTATAAATTAAGGTTTCACATTAGTAACATCAGTTACACCTTACACATTATTGTGTTACATGAATTGATTGCAAGTTATTTGATTTTTATCTTTTGAATTTATATGGCACACACATGTCCATCAGACCAAGGTGGTAGGCATCTCAGCTATCCTCAGCTTGGTAGCACCATAAGGTATGAGGGTGATGTTGGTCAGGGGGCGGGAGGTGAGCACAGGGGACTGGGGAGGAGGAGCAGCTGCATTGTGCTCAAGGTTCCAAGTGTCAACCAACCTACCCTGTGTGGGAATGGGGAAGAGGGAGAACAGATTAGATGATGGATAGTGTGCATGGTTACAATTTCATTCGGTAGTAGAGGGTGTTTTGTAGTGAGATATTGGCCGGGCCATACACAATAATAAATGAAAGCTTCATTCAGTTCAAAAACCTTATATTAATAATTTTTTTTGCACATATTTTGGTTGCATGGAATTGCTGTAATTACAAGGACCCAGCCTGGCTTTTAATATTATGCACGCAGCTGTATGTGTTATGGAACTACAGTTTCCACGAAAATGACGTTTAAATTAACATTATAAAATTCCCTTGCTCGTGCACATGTTTGAATCAGTATAACCTCCGACGGTGCATTATCAACACTTCGTTAGTACTACAGTACACCATTTCTATACGGTAAATACTTGGGTCTTGCATTAGCTACGTGCCAGTATTGCAACATCAGATACTCCACCAGGTTCAGACCTGCCATAAGTTTTGGTGGAGTAATCAAAAGCAGAGGTCCTTTACCTATCGATTTGTTCTGTTCATTATATTTTGTCACCCATTAAGGAGACAGTTTAACAAACTGCACCTGTGGGCGCTCAAATCGTGACAATGATTTGGGCAAATTATGCCCTGCTCAATGCATAGGGAGGCGGTGATTACATCATTGGTGCAAATTACTTTGTTCAACTGTATCTCCGTAACTGATGACATCCATAGTGACATGGTGTAGTACAAAGTGTTGAAAATAGGAGGTCAATACTGTTCGGTTGATATGATTCAAACGCAAGGAAATTTTATACCATTTTATACATATATGCTTAACGACATTTTCATGGAAACTGTCCCAAGTAGATAAGTATATCAACAACTGAACCACACAAATGTATTATGTCAACAGTGGTACCCCATAACATGGCAGGATTAGAACTGAATGATAAAAGTTTTCATTACCTGTTAAATATTTGCAATTGATTGACAAACTATTCTAGTACAAAAAAATGTACGTGCTGTAATTCGTGGTGCAGCACGATGTTGGTGTATTAGGTTTGGTACAAGTTTGTGACCTATGGAAGTCCCTTTTTAAGTCACAGTGTACATACAATGTACATGTATACAAATACAGGGAAGGGGGTGGGCGGAAAGAGGGAAAGAGATGGAGGGAGGTACCTTGGCCAGGATCATGCCTGGAGCTCCTTTCTGGGAAAATGGTGGAACATTGGGCTGCAGTCCGGTTCCCACATACTGGAACTCATTGCCAAACATGACATCATCAGTCAACAACAGTGCATAGTTCCAAGGAGTGCCTGGTAGGACCATGTAGTCCTTGCTATGGAATGCATAACTTTCCAGAACGGTGAAATTCTCTTCCATTGAAAGGGCATAGAGGAGAGGACTGTGTGGAGGGTAGTAGGAGGAGGAGGGAAGGAGGGAAGAGGAGGTGAGAGGAGGAATGAATGAACAAGATCCATTTATAACCTGATCTTTGGATCATAACATTGGGGGAGTATATGTACAGGGCCTACCCTCATTAGATGCACCAGTAATAACAGGGGTCTACCCTCATTAGATGGAAGGGCCTACCCTCATTAGAGGGACCAGTAATAACAGGGGCCTACCCTCGATAAATGGAGACTGCATTGTTGTATCTCCTCTGCACAATAATGGCCATGGGGAAATACAGCTGGTATTCAGTGGTTCCACTGCAGGGCGTTAAATAGAGTGCACCTGTGAGGAAGCATGTTAAAAGGTTACATGTGGCAGATGTTTTCATCACAGTATGGATTACAAGGGATCATGTTGGGGTGGGAGGGGTCAAGGTGGTGGGAAGGGGGCTTATAATATGTGGGGGATTTATTATATAAGATGAGGGAGGGGTGGGTGGGCTGTGTTGCTGACCTGGTGGGGCAGACTGAGGGGAAGTCCCGTTCACAGACACAGTAGCTCCTTTGGCCCACGAGGGAACCCGAAACTTTACGCCAATATCGCTGGTACAGGTCACCACCACACCCACATGCTCATCAAAGGGATAGGAGGTGGTGATCTCCAACTTGACAGAGACACCAGAGGTGGGAAGGTTAAACCAGTCCACCTGCACAGGACCATACATGGCGACGGCAATGGACTTGCCATCACTGCTGGCCACTACCATGTGTTGGACAAACTTGGGCCAACCCTGGTTGAAGTTGGCTGTGCAGCAGCCGAAGTTAGGTTGAAGGCCATACCTACATGTACATGTAGTGTGTGTGTGTGTGTGTGTGTGTGTGTGTGTGTGTGTGTGTGTGTGCGCGCGTGCATGTGTGCGTGCACATAACATATCATAAAGAAGCTTTTCCAATACATGTATTTCCCAAGCGTGAAAATGAGAATGTTTTTACAGGAGCATCTGCTAAAACGCGGTATGCATTCTCGAGGCTTGTCACGGGGCCCCAGGAACAGTTAGCAGCAGTGGATGGATTACATCATCACTACAGCCTACGCCTTCTTTCTTTAGTGCAGCAGGATCAGATAGTGGATGGATGATATAAATCCATCAGCTGCGGCAGTGGTAGGTATAATCCATAAGCAATGCATATCATTTGGGTTACATGCACTGGTTGTGATGTTACAAGGCTAGCTGCAAACGCTTATGTGCAGAGGAGCTAGTCTTCCAAACTTCAACTACCCTATGCCTCATGATTGCATTTGGACAGTGACTAAATTGAATTACATGTGCATACAATAAACATTGTGAAGCCTTAACCTTAGACATCTATTGCAACCACAAACAATGCATGCTTTTGTGATCTAAACCATATTGGGAAAGATTGCAAGGGTTTTTACACATAGCCATTTACATGTATGTATTTGGACTGGTCAGTTAGTTTGTTGTGTGTGTGTGTGTGTGTGTGTGTGTGTGTGTGTGTGTGTGTGTGTGTGTGTGTGTGTGTGTGTGTGTGTGTGTAGTTTGTTGTGTGTGTGTGTGTGTGTGTTTGTGTGTGTGTGTAGTTTGTTGTGTGTGTGTGTGTGTGTGTGTGTGTGTGTGTGTGTTTATACGTTGGCAATACATGTGTATGTACATACATATGCACATATATATGCATGTGTGTGGCTTGTGTGCAGTCTTAATGGAGCAGCCACACTGGGAGGATTCAAGGGGCCACACTGGGAGGACTCAAGGGGCCACACTGGGAGGACTCAAGGGGCCACACTGGGAGGACTCAAGGGACAATTGTCAGTTAGCAGTAGTGGAAAGATTATACCTCCTGGCTACATGTATGCTAAAGAAGGCATAGCAGGGATGTAATCCCGACCACTGCTGCAGCTGATGGGTTATATAATCCATCCACTAGCTGACCCTGTTTTGATCTTTATTACAAACCATGGTTCGGATTTGGGTGTATATACTGTACCTCATACTCTCATGTCCTTATGTTCCAATGCCCTCATACCCCATGTTCCAAGGCCCTCATACCCCCATGTTCCAATGCCCTTATACCCCCATGTTTCAATGCCCTCATACCCCCATGTTCCAATGCCCTCATACCCCCATGTCCTATACCCCATGTTCCAATGTCCTCATACCCCCATGTCCTATACCCCATGTTCCAATGCCTTCATACCCCCATGTCCTATACCCCATGTTCCAATGCCCTCATACCTCCATGTCCTATACCCCATGTTCCAATGCCCTCATACCCCCATGTCCTATACCCCATGTTCCAATGCCTTCATACCCCCATGTCCCTTACTCTGTGGCATCAGGTCCATCAGTGGCCCATATATGGTCATCGCTCCACACAGCATTCATCTCATTCCCCTGCTGGAGGTACTGGTGGGCCCACATGTCCGAGGTGAGGGTGGCAGGAAGGGCATTGTAGGTGATCTGCTCTGCCTTCTCAGCTGTTTGTGGGACCAGAGGGAAGAGATACTGTAACCCATAGCAACATTAACATACACTACCCTCCATGCTATTCATTGGGCTACTTAGAACTCTTGTCATCAGTTGTCATCTTCAGGTCAATTAACCAGAAGGTGGTAGACCCCACCCTTACCCAAGGCCATAAACCACACCCATTAAGGTATTAGACCACACCCTCACCAAAAGCACAGTCTCCTTGTATATCGAACAGAACTTCATATGAGAACATGGTCTCCACCACTGTGCACAGCTCAGTTCCTGGGGAGGAGGTAGTTACAATCATTTATTATTATTGTAAAAAAAGGTACCGTATAGTGGAAAACATTCGAGGGTTGAATTGTGAGGACACTAAGAACTTTCACTGCTATCTTCATCTGGTGTAGCCATACATGTACATAAAATTTACAAAGAAAACGTTCGTGACAGTCTAAGAATTATGAAATTGGTGAGCTTTGTCTATTCTGCTTATATGGATTCATCACTAAGGGCACCTCCCCCACTAAGCTCTCACCTCTTGAGGCACCTCTCCCACTAAGGTCTCACCTCTTGAGGCACCTCCCCCACTAAGGTCTCACCTCTTGAGGCACCTCCCCCACTAAGGTCTCACCTCTTGAGGCACCTCCCCCACTAAGGTCTCACCTCTTGTGGCACCTCCCCCACTAAAGTCTCACCTCTTGAGGCACCTCCCCCACCAAGGTCTCACCTCACCTCTTGAGGCACCTCCCCCACCAAGGTCACACCTCTTGAGGCACCTCCCCCACCAAGGTCTCACCTCTTGAGGCACCTCCCCCACCAAGGTCTCACCTCTTGAGGCACCTCCCCCACCAAGGTCTCACCTCTTGAGGCACCTCCCCCACCAAGGTCTCACCTCTTGAGGCACCTCCCCCACTAAGGTCTCACCTCTTGAGGCACCTCCCCCACCAAGGTCTCACCTCTTGAGGGCATATTCCCAGCAAGGTGTTCATCACACCCAAATATCCCAGAGGCCTGTCCGTGGTACTGCTCCATCAGGTCCATCCTCACATAGGAAGAATTCCAGTCTGTGATGTCATGGGACTGGCGATACCTTGCAAGTAGGATGGGGGAGGAGGGTGCAGGGGTGGGGGAGGAGAGATGGAGGATAATGTGCCAGCAGAGAGGCTCCAGACATAATGTAGCTGCCTCACCAAACTCCTTCTGACTTAATGGCCTGGCCATTGTTGACTCCATGTGTTAACTGATTATACCCTCCTGTAACTGGCCCAGTAGGGAAATTAGAAGGCGAGAACCAATCCTTCCAATCATATCCCTGTGAATGGAGTGGGGAGGAGGTACAGACATATAACGTTGTCTAACAAAAAATACCATCTCATAAGCATGCCATCCCATAATACAAACACGTATCACAACATATGCTGGACTCACAGTGCTCTCTAATAAGAATACATACATACAGATGCCAGGCAGGTTCTCTAATCAGAATATATACATGCACACACAATGTACAGACATTGTACTACAAAACCACATTCACCACTTGTGAGTTCTAATGCAACGCATCACCATACTAGTCACATGTACCCTGACCAGCGACATGTACCCTGACCAGTGACATGTACCCTGACCAGTGACATGTACCCTGACCAGTGACATGTACCCTGACCAGTCACATGTACCCTGATCAGTCACATGTACCCTGACCAGTCACATGTACCCTGACCAGTGACATGTACCCTGACCAGTGACATGTACCCTGACCAGTGACATGTACCCTGACAAGTGACATGTACCCTGATCAGTGACATGTACCCTGACCAGTGACATGTACCCTGACCAGTGACATGTACCCTGATCAGTCACATGTACCCTGACCAGTCACATGTACCCTGACCAGTGACATGTACCCTGACTAGTCACATGCAGTCTGGCACCATCACTTCACAGGTACCCATGCATGGACACCAGCCACAATACAATAACGATAATCACATGACAGTCACCTGATTATGTGCTAGCTCAGCCAGGTCCCACAAGAACTGCTCCTCTGCAGGGTAGTTGTCCAGCAGCCAGTGTATGCTCAGCACAAGGTCCTGCCACCTGGACGCAGACCTGGGGAGCACACATGCCATGTCACATGACTTCATTGCAATGGTCACATGAGCACTTCAGAAGTAATTAAAAATACACTCACATACATGTATATACCACACACTCAAACTCATCACCTACATGTATCCTGCACAGTACACAATTGCACAAAGCAACTCACCAAACCTGTAGAGGTTCTACATTGAACATCCTTCTCTGGGCCTCCTTCAGAAACTTGAACATGGCAGGTATTACACGATCATCACCACTGGCCTCATAGTACTAGGGAGAGGGGAGATGGACAAGGTGGGGGGTGGGATGGGGGGGAGAGACATGGTGAGGACAGGGACGAAGTAGTGTAAGATCAAAGGTGAACTGACCACAGCATACCCCTGGTGCACAGAACCATTGAGGGTAGACCATAGTGGGATATAGTATAGTACATGGGCTACATGCACAAACACAAACACAAACACAAACACAAACACACACACACACACACACACACACACACACACACACACACACACACACACACACACACACACACACACACACACACACACACACACACACACACACACACACCTGGATGAGACTGAGGAGAATAGGAAACTTGCTCCAGTACATATTTCCATCAATTTCATCATCATCAGGTCCCAGCCAACCATTGGAAGCCTGATGGTCCAATATGTAGTCAATGTACCGCACTGCCTGTTTGGTGGAGAAAGGAGTAACCCTGTGTAGTTCTCTTAATGAGTAACCCTGTGTATATCTCTTAAGGAGTAACCCTGAGTGGTTCTCTTAAGGAATAACCCTGTGTGGGTCTCTTAAGGAGTAACCCTTTGTAGTTCTCTTAAGGAGTAACCCTGTGTAGTTCTCTTACATGTACACAAGTAGGTGTACACATACCATAGAAACTTAATCCATTACTTTCCTATATATATGGGTATTGAGGCCACACAACAAAAGTCATAGGCCAAAAAAACAACAAAAGCAAATGCCCATTGTAGACATGTGGCTGCCTGTACAACAGTCACATGATACTCATGACTTTAGTTATGTGGCCATACGCAATGCTACATGTAAGGGATTAAATTTAATCCACACCCTTATAGACACAGTACCCATACATAGTACCCCTAACACAGTAACCCCCCTAACAAGGCTGCACACCCTGAGGGTGGCTCGCACACTCACCATGTCGATCAAGGTCGCATTATTCAGCTGGTAGGCTAGGGGCACAAACCCATTTAGCCAGTATGGCGTCCGTTCATGAAGGCCAGTGTCTCCATTACCCCCTATCCAGGAGGAATTCATTACATCATCCCAGAAAAGTGAGAGGTAACCGGAGAGACCCTCGGCCTGTATAGTCAGCTGCTCAAGCAGCCATCCTGAAGACACAGGAGGTAAGGTGGACTGTATATGCACTGTTTCTAGTCACAGGTCACAGTGTGACCTAGTTAAATTGTACTGTCAAACATACTAAATTTTTAACAATTGTACACATAGCAAAATTATGAACACCCCCTTAGTTACCCCCCCCCCCCCCCCCCCCCCCCCCAATAGCTACAGAACGCTTTTTATGACCACAGAAAGCCAGGTGCCCATACATGTGGCCACACACCCCCATCCCTGCATGGCCATAGAGGGCTCTGTGTAGTCACTGTCATGCAAAAAGGACCCCATAGTTACAGAAGGCTCCTTCCCATACTTACAGAAGGCTCCCACCACAGTTACAGAAGGCTCCCCCATAGTTACAGTAGGCTCCCCCCATAGTTACAGTAGGCTCCTCCCATAGTTACAGTAGGCTCCCCCATAGTTACAGAAGGTTCCCCATAGTTACAGAAGGCTCCCCCCATAGTTACAGAAGGGTCCCTCCATAGTTACTACCACTTACCCGAGGGTCTTACCCTGCCTACTGCAAGAGGCACAAATGCTGGAGGCAGCAGCTGGGCATTCTTCACACCTGAAATCTGATGTTGAAAATAGCTGGTCACAAAGCCTGCTAATAAGAGCGCACCCTCAACAAGATAACACATGATGGGCTGTCTGCTCAACCCAGTAATTGCAATGATTAGGAAAAGAATTATTGTTCCATCAAGTCAGACATGCAAATTACATTGTATATTGGGTTGTTCCATTATTTAACCCTAGATCCCTACAGATGATAATGATTGTAACCTCCCTTCCCCCCCCCCCCCCCCCAGACGATATACATGTATATATATATAAGCAACCCTGCATGGACAAGCTAATATTATATCTTGACTCCCTAGGACAGACTTGTACTTGTACAATGTAAATGCCCCCTTGATCCTATTTTGTTCCACCCACCTGGACAAACTTCTATGTTGTTCCACCGTTCCCCTCTGGACAAGCTTCTGTCATACCTTCTAACACCCCGGGACAGGCATTTAAATGACCACCCCCCCCCCCCCCCCAGACATACATGTATCCCCTATTGGGCTATTCCATTATTTAATCATACACCCCTATGGATGACAATAAACCCCCCTGGACAATATATAAACCCCACCTGGACATGCATTTATTCTGCGACTACCCCCCTCCCCCCCAGGACAGACTTATAAATGCCTCCCTGGACACGCTTACAAGTGTTTTGTACCATTTCCCCTGGACAAGCTTCTGTTATACCTTCAAGGGGGGCAGGCATTTAAATGATTACCCCCCCCCCCGGGAACATATTCCCAATACCCCCCTCTGGACACCATTTATTGTCATCTGTGGGTATGTGTAATTAAACAATGGAATAGCCCATTATAAGGTTTACATGTATGCGCTAAGTTTGCACAAAAGGTACCTAGTAGCGTCTGATGGATGCAAGTTATTGTGCCCGCACCCGCTGTGTCTATAGAGCTTGACATTTTACATACGTAGGCCCTATATTAACCTTTGCTGTAGACCTAAGACAATGGTCATGAAAAGTGATTGTGAGGCAAAACGCCGCGAACGCTAGGTTTAGTGGTTAACCTTGCGTTTTTTACCGGTTAGCGTTCAGACTGTCCTTTCTCTCCCTCCCTCTCTCACACATGGCCTACACAGACATGCAGTAGCTTCTTACCACGGTGGTATTCCAACTTTGTGGAGTGATGGTGTTCTTCAAGTAGCACAAGGCGACTTTAGGGTCACACCTCGCTCTTTTGCAATAGGCCCAGGCCACGCAATCAGACGTTTCCATGCACAGCATAGCACATTTGTCGGGCGGGTCGTTAGCGCTGAGATGTATTGGTGCCTTTAGCATGTCCCCACCAGGACGGTCAACGTTATCGTCCCCATCCAGCCAACTGGTGGCTACTATCTGAATGATAGCAGCAGCGGCTAGAGCCCGAATCAACATATCAACAAATGAGATTATCTCGTCCCCTGCCCGTACGTGGTCCGGGTCCGGTATATATATATTACGTTAATTGGTCTCACCCCTTGCAATGTGCACGTGCAACGCAACCCGCATGCGCGTTTTATGGTAATAATGGTCATAGCGTGGCAGCCTGCCTGACTGTGCTGTGCTAATAGTAGCGGTTTTCTCCGAGTATTTGGCGTAGCGTCCACTGAACTTCAATTCAGAGTTGGCTGACACCGAGGAGGCAGGCGGCTCGGAGGAGAAGATGGCCCACGCCTCGTGGTTACGCCGGAGTTAAGAGAGCGCACCTACCTACGTCCCTGATCCTTTCAGGTAGGAGTTTGTATGGGCGTTGCGCGGCATGCCAGCTGAGTATCCGTCGTGCGTGTAGGCCTAATTAGAAGTTGTTGTCATCGTATAGAATTATTGCCATATCACGACGGTAAAAAAAAAAAAAAGCGCAATCACTATATAACTCGCGTACCGAAAAGCTCGGGTTATACTGCAGATTGGATACCCCCCTCGCACTTAACTGCTTACGGGACAACTAATTATTCGCACGTATTTAGAACTAATCAACGCGTAATTCACGCTAAGAATTAACTAGCTCTGGTTGGCGGGTAATCGAGGGTATAAAAAGGTGTAATGAAAGGTAGAATACATAGTGAGTAATAAATGATTAAGGATGGCTCAAGCGCAATTGCCCCAATGGACTGTTGGTGGGATAAGTTACAGGGAACTGAGCTTGGCACTGCCTGATGGGGAGGCTGCAGTACATTGGTGTCAGCGGCACAAGCTACTCTCTGACAGCAAGATGTGTCCAAAGTGTGGAACAGACATGCGTCTTGTAAAGAGAAAGGGCGTTAACCCTGAGGATATGGGGTGGAGATGCCCCAAAAAGGGATGTAGAAAGGAGGTGGCCCTGCGACCAGGGACATTTTTTGAAGGCAGCCACCTTCTTATATCACAAATCCTGTCAATGATCCACCTCTGGTCCACTAAGACTCCTGTAGGTAAAATAATGACAGAAGTGGATGTAAGTTATAGCCTTTGTACAAAACAACTGATGGAATACATGTATTTCTCCATGTAGGTTGCTCAGCATACTGCTGTCGACTGGTACAATTTTATTCGAGATGTGTGTGCCCAGTATTTTGTCAGTCACCCTGCTGTGATAGGAGGTCAGGGTGTGGAGGTTGAAATAGATGAGAGCAAGTTTGGGAAGAGGAAGTATAATCGAGGGAGGGTTGTTGATGGTCATTGGGTATTTGGAGGGATGGAGAGGACGACTGGTGAATGCTTTTTGGTTGAAGTGGAACATAGAGATACTGCCACACTTCTACCCATTATACAGCAACATATTAGACCGGGCAGCATTGTGTATAGTGATGAGTGGAGCTCGTACCAGAGCCTAAACGCAGCAACTGGTTTGGTTCATAATACTGTTAACCATTCACTCCACTTTGTGGACCCTACCTACAACAGGTGCACATACCCAAGGTGTTGAAGGGATGTGGAGCTGTTGTAAGAGAATGTTGAGGGAGGAGAAGACAATGCACTCCCAGTTATTCGAGACTTACCTACCTGAATTTATGTGGAGGAAACGCTTTGGGGGCCCTCTAGCATTTTCTAACATATTGAAACACATCGCTGAACAATACCCTGTATAGGTCTAGAAGTATAGTATTAATACGTTATGTGTAAGCTAGATTCTATAATTAAACATCTGACTACTCATGAGAGACGTTGTACGGCTTCATTTCTTAGCGTGAATTACGCGTTGATTAGTTCTAAATACGTGCGAATTAATACTCGTACTGTTTGCACTAATTGCGGTGGGGGGTATCCAATCTGCAGTATAACCAAAGCTCGTTGTTGCGTCGAGCCAGAATTTAAAAGGGAAAGACGATCATTCGAGGAGAGGGAAGGATACACACAGAGTAGATGGGTGGGGGAGCAACATTGGGAGGAATGGGCAGTTACTAATACTCACTAGGCCAACATTTGTCCTATCTAGAAAGAATATGCTTTCCTTGAGCTTAATTATCACACATTCAGCATTCCAGGTGGCTCTGCTTGAAGCCTTAGATGGCAACCAACCTTCCAGTGTTGATGCTCTGCTTTAAATATCTATGTCTTGTGTCCTTTCTAGGTTGGCTACAGTACAAGACTTCAGTTGAGGGAGAAATGCTCTTCAGTAAAACATCACAGCCCAGCAGAATTCCAACCACCACAAGTGCACATTTGGATGGGTGCTGGAGAGGTTTGAAGTCACTGCACAATGTATGTACATATAAACAATATAATTTTCATTTACACTTTTGGTCAGAGTAATTGTTGAATTTTAACTGATATGAACATGTATATGTATCAGTGACCTGTATGTGTGCACAGTTTTGATTTGCTGTTCAAGTCACTGGTGTCTACATATATCATTGTAAGTTGTCACTGATGTTGGGAATGCTGTAAACAGGCAGTCCTCGTACTGAGCATGTACATGTGTGTTAAAAGTAAACAGCTATATCAAGTCTGTAATTCATTGTGATTTAGACAAATAGAAGTACAAAAGTGCACTATCTGTGACATTGCTTGCATTATTTGGTACTCCAAATTAAAGTTAAGAATAAAAGTACATTTTGTGAACGCGTCCTCTAATATCTTTTGAATTTTATCCACTAATGAGTTATTGACAACTGTAAAGTATTCTCATTGATGGAAAAATTACTCGCGTTTAAAGGACTGTATCTCTGGGAGATTGTAATACTGTGTCAATATTGAATTGTGATGTAATTATTAATATTGATAACGAGAACTGCATGAAAGTGACATGTGAAACGGAATATCTTATATGGTTCCAAGCCCCGGGAACTTCAATAGGACATAGGTTCGAGTGTGTAATACGATGATAGAGAGCTGTGTTTTAAGAAGCATCTCTGCTGTGGGCATCATATTCCCAACTACTCCAAATTCACAACTCAGGAGGAGCTACATTGCGACAGCGCTATGCAAGTAACTTAACGTTCTGGAGAAGCTCAATGTAGATATAATCTGTCTGACCTTGGCTGGTGAAGGGAAAATCCACACATCATCTCCTGCTCCTATGATAAATGTATCCATTGGAAAACCCTGGGATCACATAGCTGTGAATGTATTGGAAGTTTCTGCAGGGAATAATTTTACTTTTTAAAATTGCATAGCAATTTTGCTCCGCAAATATCGAAATTGATTAGAACTTGGTTCAGTTGCATCGCAATTCATTCCCGCCGAGATGTGTGGTGATTCTTCATATGAACACAAAGCAGAGCTATCCCACGGACACTCCTGCGTGCATTTGGATCGCTTTCAGGTGAACGAGTCAAACGACTACTTCCCCCCCCCTCCCCCGTCTATACAAAACGAGGTCACCACCACATTTAAAAGTTTAAATATTTGTAGATTTTGTCCACCCATATTGGCACTGTTGCGTACGCGTTCGGGCATATTCGTGTGCAGTACGTACATGTACCACGTAAGTTTGCGCGTAAACATACATTTTAATTAGTAATGATTTGGTAACTTGATAATTCTAATTCGACACCCTCCTTCCTGAAGCCGACTGTGTATGCTGCGCGCTCATGTCATTCGTACGCGTACGCAATCACATTAATTGTCGCGATCGCGATGTCACGTGAGTGTAGCTGATGTCACGTGGCGCCAGCTTTCTGATTGGAATTCTTTTGTACCATTAATGCACTCTCTTCGCGTAGCATTTACACTGAGCAACGTGCCTGCAAACGCGGATTAGATTGCATCGCAGTTTTCTGCGACCATGTTTGAAGTTGTTTCGCATCTTATAAAAACTGCGTCGCAAAATGTGATGTGAATCCGGTTAAATTATTCCCTGTTCTGTATCTGTAAAATAACTGCTGGTGATACAAGATTTACAAAATCGAAATATGTGGAAGCCATTCCGCTCCCTGAGCAGACAGCAAACCACATCACAGCTGAGATCGTATACTTCTTTGTAGGATATGGAACAGTCATATGCATTCTGATCAGGGCAGCAATTACGAAAGTGCCATCTTCCCAACAGACACTGAAGGCATTTGGTATTAACAGATGTTGCACCGTAGCATACCTGCGTAATGTGATGGCATGGTGGAACGAGTGATCAGACCATTGAATTTCCAATCAATTATGACATTTGACCGATCAATTGGGCGCATGCGCGGACATGATGTCCGGCATGCATGGGGCTGGTATCGATAGTAGCGTTGACAATCTTTTGCCGAAAACGCTTTAAATGCGTATAGAATAGTTTGAAAATCGCTATTGCCCTCGCTGGAAATATCGCTTAGCCTACATGTTCAAAGGGGGCTGTAGCTGCTTAATTATTTTATTTATTCATTTGTGGTCAAGCACATAAAAGGTGGAACACTACTTTACCCACTAGTAATAACTTCTCATACTTTGACATTAATGATACAGATAGTTTCTGTGTTATTTGTAGTGGAGAGGTATATCAATTCTGGTTGAATCCAATCCAGTATTTGAATTACCAAAACATGTCCGACCAAAACTATGAACTGTCCGACCAATATTGCCATGACCTAACACAATGTCAGGTCAAAAGTCAAATCTTATCATAAGCACTGAAATGGCTATGAATAGGAACGTTACTTATCACTAGTTTAATCATATGCCTGTAAATCTACAGGAGTGGCAGAGAACGTACAGTATAGACTTGTCACCTTCCCTGACATTTGATGCAAACTCTATCGAGGTTACCATCAGCAGAAGTGAATTACAAGACCTAGATTTAGGCTGGTGCCAACGGGAAAGCATTCTTAATGCTTGTTTAGGGTGGAGGATCCATGTCTAGCTGTCAATTCCCTGCTAAGAAACAGATGTGTTATGAAAACTGTTGTAAACCAAGTCAACATGGAAATCACTGATAGAAGAACTAGGATAGTCCATATGAATAGGCTGCAGCAGCACAGAAACCAGCTACATGTGTACAATGCAGTGAATTGCCATTGTCTGATGACCACTGTCGTGTTTTCGTACACGATGGATCGGGAAATAGGACTTAGTACTGGCACAGCTGACTTGAACAACGAAATCTCTTTAGTAGAACGAATACAGAAAGAATAACTATACAGAAAAACACACCAGAATATATGTAGAACACGAACAACAGAACAATACACAAAGACAGGGTTTGATTGTTAGTGGAGGTGTGAAGAGGCGCGGGCATAGCAAGGCGTGCTCCACTTGTTAGTGGAGGTGTGAAGAGGCAGGCGCAGGCATAGAGAGGCGTGCTCCACTGGCCACCATTGTGCATGTAAGTGTCCATTGTCACAACACCTCCCTGCCAGCCTTGAAGTACCCATGTAGCAATAAAAGAAGAAAAAGGCGAAAAACCCTCACTGGTGGTGAGGTTTCTGTCGAGTAGATCGACGGGGATTACCAGGGCCATACTGACTACCGGTTGGCCATCTGGGATTTGAGCGCCCTGCACGTGGCTTAACTGAAGGCAGCTCAGGGGTGTAGGATGTCCTTTCGTTAACTAGAATAGATGGTTCTTGACCCTCTTGTGGTGAACTATCAAGCATTTCCCCTGGATCTGCATCCTCATCTACCCCATATCGTGGTCTTAGCTGTTCAATGTGACGTCGCCAAGTGCCACCTCTGGGAATAACTCTCACATTGACACTGCGAGAGCCAAAAACCTTGGTTACCACTGCTGGTACCCATCTCGGATCCGTCTCTTGTCTAGGGCCACAGTAAAGGGCATAACAAGGTGTACCAATGCAGTAGATGGGAGTGACACGTTCCGGTTTCTCTTGAGCCTGTGATTTAGTTGCCTCCCTGGCCTGCCTACCCTGGGCCATATGTGCAGGAGAAGGTAGCAATGTGTCGATTTTAGCCCTGATTTGCCGGCCATTCAGGAGTTCACTTGGAGAGTAGCCCTCTGCTAGAGGTGTTCGCCGATATTGCATAAGAAATTCCTGCAGGGCTGCTCGAGGTGGAAGTGATGATTTTGAGAGTGCCTGCTTAAACGTCTGGACCAGGCGCTCTGCTGCTCCATTGGTGGCAGGATGGTAGGGTGTGCCAGTGAGGTGGGTCATGCCCCTCTCTCGACACCAGGACCTGAAACTCCTCTGAAGTGAAAGATGTTGCATTGTCAGACACAATGGAGGGAGGGTAGCCAAAGTGAGCAAAATCTTGCTCAAGCAGTTCTGTAGTGGACTTGGTGGAGGTGGAAGAAGTTGGATGTATGCAGGGATATTTGGAGAAAGCATCTATGAGAACCAGCCAGTTATATCCCAGGAAATTGATAGCGTGGTCAACGTGCACTCGACTCCAAGGTTTCTCTGGAAGCATCCATGGATGGTTGGCTGGCTTTGGTGGCTTGCTCTGGTGCTCTGCACATGTTGTACATTTATGACAGAGATCCATGATGCCTGAATCAATGTGTGGCCAGTACACCGCAGTGCGTGCCAACTGCTTCATTCGCTGCATGCCAAAATGCCCCAGGTGTAATAGCTGTAGAACTTGGGACTGCAAGCTTGGAGGAATGACCACTCTGGAACCATACAGTAGGCACCCATGTGCTGTAGAGAGTGAGATTGCCAGCTTCCGGTAAATCTCCATATCTCCTTTAGTCTACACTTCCGATCCCTTGTTAGGTGGCCATCCTTCCCTGGTGTACCTCATCACATTGGAAATGACAGGGTCCTTTCCTGATTCCTTAGCCAGGATTCCCGGGTCCATGGGGTTCAGCTGCAGCCCAATGGTCTTGATTGTGCAAACAGTGTCCACATCAGCCATCTCTTCCTCTTCATCAAACTGTGCATCTGGTCCCACTGGTAAGCGACTGAGGGCATCTGCATTCCCATGGTCCGAGGTCTTCCGGTACTCAATTGTATACTGGTACTGGCTGAGCATCAGAGCCCACCGTGCCAGTCTGTTAGCTGCCAGAGCTGGAGTAGCCTTTGTTGGCCCAAACAAGGCAAGCAGAGGCTTATGGTCAGTCACTAGAATGAATGGACGACCATACAGGAACTGGTGAAACTTGCTGAGGGCAAAGATGATGGCCAGAGCCTCTTTCTGGATTTGACTGTACCCTCGCTGAGTTGGTGTTAATGTCTTTGAGGCATTAGAAATTGGTCGCTCACTGGCATGGAAAAGCACAGCTCCTATGCCAACTTCAGATGCATCACATGAAATTCCTACTGGTAGCGAGAGATCGAAGTGGGCCAACACTGTATCAGCTGAGAGTAGATCCTTCACCTTCTGGAAAGCTTCTGCTTGCTCTGCTTTCCAGGTCCATGGGGTCCCCTTCTTGGTTAGGCAATGAAGTGGTTCTGTGATGGTAGCCAAATTGGGCAGGAACTTGCATAGAATTGGACAGAGCCTAAGAAGGAGCGGGGTGGACACATTGTCAGGAGGTGGCATCAATTTAACTGCATCCACCTTTTTCCCCTTTGATATTCCCTGCTGTGAGAGGGTATGTCCAAGGTACTCTACGGATGCCTGAGCAAAGGAACATTTCTCCAGGCGGCAACGAAGACCTTTTTCCTCTAAGCGTTTTAGGAGGGAGCGAAGGTTCTGGAGATGTGCTGAAGCAGTAGCCCCACTGACCAGGATGTCGTCCATGTACACGGCCACACCTTGAAGATCACTGGTCAGCTTGTCCATTATCTCCTGGAAGTAGCCAGGGGCAGAACTGATACCAAAAGGAAGGCGCATCTGCAGAAGTACCCCTCTGTGAGTGCTCAGTGCCAGTCTTTTCTGACTCTCAGGAGAGAGCTGGATCTGATTGTAGGCATCTGAGAGGTCAATCTTAGTGAAACCATGACCCCCGCCCAACCTCTGCATAAGATTTTCTGGACGAGGCATGGGGTAGCGATGTGCCTCAAGTTGAGGGTTCACTGTAACAGAATAGTCCCCACAAACTCTAAGTTTCGCCGTTGTCTGACCTGGAAGGGTTGCCTTCCGAATAGGCACTACCAGAGTGCCATAGTCATTGAATTGGGTAGGCTGCCACACACCTCTAGTAATCCCTGCGTCATATGCCTTGCAGAGTTCATCCTGGATGGCTAAGGGAACCACCCGAGGTTTGCAGAAAACAGGTTTGGAGTCCAGTTTGAATCTGACCTCCAGTTGTACGTCCTTAAGGCAACCCAACTCAGGCTTGAACAGGTCAGGGAATTCCTGGCACAGCTGCTTGCAGGCATTCTGCAGATTAATGTCGGGTTTAAGGACATGAGAAATGGGGTGAACTGAAGAAGTGGGATCTACAGGGACACCCATCAAAGCTGAAACATCGATACCAAGCCTAACAATGGCATCACGTCCAAGAAGGTTGAGTTGGGGAACCTTTGTAACTGTGAACTTCAGAGGTATACTGGGACAGTTCTCACCCTGTAGTGCAACTGCTGCTGTGCAAACCCCCATTGTGGGGAGGGTTTCTCCATTGGCTACCTCATATCGACCTGTGGATGGTAAAAGGGTAGGGTTCCCTAACTGTTTCCAGACATCCCTGGTACAGAAATTGTCACCTGCTCCAGTGTCTACTTCAAACACGAATCTCTTGCCGTTCATGTCAATTGCTTGCTGAATTTGAGGAACTGCCTTGACCCCCTTCACTGTTTGGATCCGGTGTTTGGTGATTATATTCACTGGTTGCTGCTGACCTCTCTTCTTCTGCAGACAGACCGACTGGAGATGTCCCGTCTTTTGGCAGTAGTGACACACCGCGTCGCGACTCGGACAGTCCGCTGCTTTGTGGTCAGTTTTGCCACACCGCGGGCACATTCCTTTTGGGAAATCTCGGCCAGCGGTACCGGTACTCTTTTGACTTAGGTCGCTCTTAGACGTCTGGACCAGGTGAATGTCGTTGGTTTTTGACCCATACACCGTCTCTTTGGCCACCTTGGCTGCTTCCTCCGTCTCCATAGCGACCGCTATCGCCTTAGCAAAAGTGAGATCTCCGTCTTTAATCTTAAACAGTCCTTTTAAGACCGCTTCATTTCTCACGGAGCACATAAAACGGGTGCGTAGAGCTTCATCCAGCGGGTCGTGGATTGCTGTGAAGTCGCACGTAGCAGCATCATGACGGATGCGTGCAGCCAATTCCTGAATCGTCTCGCCTGGTTTGCGATTCATTTCGGTCCAGAATTTGAAACGCTCCCGTACGATGTAACGCGTGGGGTCGAATTGACTTCTCATGAACTCTTCCACTTCATCCAGGCTGAGTTCGTTTATACCTTTTGCAGGCGACTGTTGGGAAGCGAGGTTGCTCAGCATTTTGTAATTTTCCCGGGACTGATTTGTCAAGAACACCTGCGCTCTCTTCTCAGCGGGCACTGAGTTTGCTCCGAGAAAAGTTTGGAAACGCGCTGAGTAGTCTGTTCACAGTTCGACAGTAGCGTCAAACGGGATGAAGCTAGGAATCGCAGCTGCTGGAACTGGAAGCGAAGGTTGCTCCCGCTTTGCCGTATCGCCGGCGAAAGCCGCGATGAGGGCCTCCGTTTGTTTCCGCTGAGCCTCCATCTGCTGTTGAAGTAACTCGATGAGTTTCGCCGTCTCTGCCATCCTATACTAGATCCTGCCGACTACGCCACTTAATCCTGTCGTGTTTTCGTACACGATGGATCGGAAAATAGGACTTAGTACTGGCACAGCTAACTTGGACAACGAAATCTCTTTAGTAGAACGAATACAGAAAGAATAACTATACAGAAAAACACACCAGAATATATGTAGTACATGAACAACAGAACAATACACAAAGACAGGGTTTGATTGTTAGTGGCAGTGTGAAGAGGCGCGGGCATAGCAAGGCGTGCTCCACTTGTTAGTGGAGGTGTGAAGAGGCAGGCGCAGGCATAGAGAGGCGTGCTCCACTGGCCACCATTGTGCATGTAAGTGTCCATTGTCACAACAACTACAATACAAATGTCTGGACTCCATCCAAAGGAGAACTTCTTCATCAGATCCTCCTCAATAACAGAGAGAAAGATTGCGAAGACAGCCTGAGAGACACGGAAGCTGAGTACATACACTTCTGTGGAAACAAGTTTGTCCTCAAGCTTTCACAGGAGTGCATGTACTCGTATGTAGTTACTCTTACTACAGTTTTTTTTTGCCGTTGAAATGTTAGTTTCGTGATTTCGTCCCTTGCTAAAATGCTAATGTCTTTCCACAATACACGCAGATGCAATTCATGCAGATGTAGTATTCGCTTTGCAATAGCCCCGTCTTGTGACACAACTGTACATAGGTCTCATCCCACCACCACTAGATTGCTTGGGTTTCTCATGTCCTTCAGCACACATTTTCATCAGCTCAGGCTTTTGATGGCACTGTTCCCGCACCTGCTTCTCGTCAATCCTAAACTCCTTGGCAGTCGCATGCATGCTCTGTTGATCCATTCGGCTTACAATTAATAGCTAGCAAGTGCAAGTTGCAGCGTAGCACTTCCTTTTTGTTTTGCTTGCAGCGATGAAAGCAATAGCACATTGTGTAAATACATTGCATGTATGTATTTATACATTGCATGTATTTATACATTGCAACTCTGTCAAGTGCTCAGTGTGCCATTTTGCATGCGGCGGCCACTACAACGGAGCAGGTATTTCTGTGGAGGGTATTTAAAACTACCGATTATAAGCTGAGATTCTAATAGCGAGGTTATGGTATGAAGAGGTTTCAAAGGCATGCTGGTTAAACTTGAAACAGGAGACCTCAGCCATGCTGGTATGTTCTTGATATCTATTCTCTGTTCACATCAGCCTGAATATCAGCGTTTTCCTTCGATATGAACCCATGCTGTCATTATATCATCTGCAGATGTTGCAGGGTTTTGAATAGCCTCCAATACTACAACAGGATCAGTTGCATGCAACTTCTGTGCTGTTCCAGGATTTGTACTTGAAAGCTCTGATAGCCTACTTTTCATCAACCTGACAGTTTCTTGTTCCATTTGTACAATTGTGCCATCCTTGACATCTGAAGGATCATTAAGCAACTGTGGAGGAAGACGCTTTGCATGTTTTCAGCAAGCCAACACAACAAAAGAAGGAATACAATTCCACACTTCCACAACCAATTTAATGTCATCACTGACATGGGCTTGTGACCCGTAATCCAATCCAGCACATCCTGCAGTCAGGCATCTGAGCAGCCAAAGCCTGCAGTTTTTTGTAGTGAGCCTTCATGGCTGGAACGCAGATGTGTTTTGGTGCAAGCACAAAATCGTGATTTGGCCTAAAGGATATATCGTGCCCCTTAAATCCATCCATCTATTAGATCCATCTAAGAGCGACTGGGTCAGACATCCATTGATGTTGCCTTGACTGCCTCACAGGTAGTCTGAAGGCTCGCTGGGTGAGGACATTGACTGCCTTACAGTTAGTCTGATGGCTAGCTGGGTGAAGGCATTGACTGCCTCACATCACTGGCTGGCCCATCACTTATTATCAAGCCTTGATGGTGGCGCTCTGATATGGCATATTGCTGCCAAAAACAAGCCTGCACCATCATCATCTCAGTGACCGCGGAAGCCCTGCCTTGCTCTTTGGGCTGCTAGTAATCACACTCCTCAGTCGCTCTGTTGGAGTCCCAGTAGTATATGTGTGTGTGTGCTACAGTAAACACAGGGAGATATCTGCTCTGGACACAGTTGGACTAACCTTCTCTCAGCAACGTATTGGCTTCCTCGAAGGCAACACAAAATCTCAGGAACACCTCCCACCAGCGTGCATACAAGGCACTATCATTCCATGCATTGGCTTGATGGAAATAATGAATGCTAGGTGGGTTGTCTCAAGCAACGGGGTTTTTTGCTACAGCTAATAACCACCGGGTCCAATTTGCACGTTCGTGTTGCATTTAGACAATACTACAGTCAAGCGGGCTTTACATCTCATCTGTTTACTTCCTTTCCCTGCTTGCCTCTTGTCTATATATGATTAGGAATTGTTCTATAGAATAGAGCCGTCTCATCCATTAGAATAGAGCCGTCTCATCCATTAGTCGTTGTTAGGATTAAATTTGCCATCCAAAATAGCACTTCTAATCCTGTCAACTTTATCTGCTTCCGCGAGGTCCATGTCAGCAGCTTCGCCATGAAGTGTGACAGATCTCCCTCCATCTCCACTCCACCTCCAGAACCACCTTTATATTCCAAGCTTTTGCCTCATGAATTGCTGCAAGTGCTTTTATGAGAGCTCTTGACACAGGGAGAGGTTGCCAACCACCACACTGAGAACGCAAAAAAAAAAAAAACGCATCCATGCAAACACTATTATTTTACAGTCGGTTAGCACACATGCTCGCGATTTGAGGTTTCAATTTGTACTCTTTGCTCCTTGAAATGCCATACTCCTATGCAACATTTTGCACCTTTCCACTTTCTATTTTCTTTTATTTTGCCTTGTTTATCAGCTAAGGAAACAAACAGTTGTTTAAGCCGACCACCTGACATCTTTAGCAAAACAATTCCAATACACGCACTTATTCTAATGAATAAACACAGTTATATGCATGTGAATTCAAAAGTAGACAGGCAATCATCCACATCACATTGTTCACTTTGGAATCATGTGTGAAACTAACCCTCTAAACCTAGCGCAACAATAAGTTTGCAAAGGAGAATCTTGATGTGTATACATCGCTCCAGCATGTAGTATGTGGAATTCCATCTTGTTACAACGTCCTGAATTGGCTTCAGTGTGTGACCACGCGGTGACCTATGAAACCCTAAACTGTAAGCAGCAGCATTATCTCCACCTTCAATACCCTTGTCTGATTGCCTGCTAAGTGTCATCTATATTATCTTCATCTACCTCCATCATGAGCTTAGCAGCAGGCCCACACCCATCTGTGCAGTGCACAAGTTTTCTGTCATGAGAGGTAAAGCATGTATCTTGTTTATCAACTTTCGTAGTAGGATTTGTTGTGGCTGCAGGTGCATTCTTAGGCTTTACTGGATCAATAAAATTCTTGATAGACAACTGCAGTGTGTTTCAAGCACAGCGCACATGTTCTTCACAAATACCTCTTTCAAGCAATTCTTTCACGGCTGCCACAAAGTTCAGTGGCTATAGCATCCAATCTGTCGTATAATGTGTATTTTACAGACACGTAACTAATATAAAACACTTCACATGAGACACAAGTACATACAAATCCAATTGCAGGTGACTGCCACATGAGAGTCACCTGTTGGCATCTTGGCCGCATCAGGAGCGAGTGACACAGAAGAGGGCTACTGTAATAATGCATCAAGCTTGAGCAACTAAATGTCATCTATCAGTTCAGACAATTTGCTTCTGCCTGGTGTTCTGAATGATCCTCTCAATATGCAGGCAATGAACTAATCAAAAGACAAGAGATGGGAGTAGGTTGTCATACCATGCAGTTGCATTGCAGTATCATGTTCATTATCTGTGAAGGGGTACATACTTAGAAAATATTGCTCAATATGACCTTTTAGCAACTAAGACACCTGCTGTTGTACGAGAACTGTTTGGAGGAAACAGTACGCAATGCAAACACTTGTATATCTTCGGCACGTTACATGTAGAAAACTCGTAATTCTTACCAGGCACAAAATGATGTTTCAGATATTGCTGTAAATCATGCCTGGAAAGTATCGGATTTGCCTTCCAATTCTGAAAACTCAAACCTAAATCTCTCTCCTTTCTGCCAGTGTTATGATTTTTGGAACCACATCCTTCTGTCTGTTAACCATATGCAAACATTTCTCTTTTATCAAGTCCAGTTTCCTAAAAAACGGCATACAATGAACAGTGTTGACATGTAAATACTATTGGAGATAGAAATAAATAACATCAACTTACACCTTCACTGCTCAACGCTGGAAATTGCTGGAGGATTGTTATATTCAGTACACAATATCGTCGAATATTGAAGGTCTGTTTCATAAGGGTGGAGATTTTAGTGTCCTTTCCAGACGTTATCTTCTTCAAGCAAGTGACCTGTTCATAGTAGATTTTCAGATCTTCTGCAGTTGGGCTTTTAAATTCCTTTGAAGCAAGGGCATTCATTGCATATTACACGAGTTCTTAGCCATTTTATCTGCCGTCTAGTCCATCACATCTGTTTTTAGTCTGTTAAGTTCGTATGATAGTAATTCCATCTGCTGCAGTCTGCCCTAAGTCACTATCACTACTATTCTCAATGCTAGCAAAACTTGCGCTAAGTCAGAGAAAAACATGCATGAACCCTAGAGTACTGATTCGTATCTGTTCCTGCCATTCTTTGTGGGTGGTTTCATCAGCATACATAAGCATCATTTTCGGTGCCGCTGAGAGGCCCCGTTACAGATTGCCAGATGCTTCAGCTTTGGACCAATGGTCTCTGTGTTGGGAGGCGTGTCAATGTCAAATCATCAATGTCTCAATTGGTTTCATGTCTGTTTGCAGTTTTTTTCTGTGGACATCCATAGAGGCTGGGGTACCACGCAGAGCGAAGAACAAGGTCACATGTACCTTGCAAGCAAGGGACGGAAAAACTTAATAAATACGTATAATACCCTTGCAAGCAAGGGCATTCATTGTGTATTGCAAGCTATACGTGACATTTTATCTGCTGTCTTTTCAATAATGTTGGTTTTTAGTCTGTTTGTTGCAGTCTGCCCTAAGTCACTATCACTACTCTTCTCAATGCTAACAGAATCCTAAGACATGGCAAAACTTGCGCTAAGTCAGAGAAAAACTTCTCAATGCTAACAGCATAGGAGACAAGCGGAACAGGAAAAACAGGACAAGAGTAGTCGAGACACATGCGACATAAACCAACAAAAGTGTATATAAAACTATGGAAACTACATGTACTTATACAAGACTCCAGCAAGCATACTCCTCACGTTTAGCTTACTAGTACATCGCGAAGGGTAGTTTCCATGTCCGTTATTTCCATTTGCATTGAGTAGCAATAATTCATGTTCTGAAGTCTTTTTTACTAGTGCTGAAAAAAAGCGGTATGCATATACTTAAATAGGAAACTCTAGACTCACACTCACAAATTTCCCTTCATCTTCCACAAAATGGCCATTTCTTCAACATGAGATTAGCCACATGAGTCCGTCCATCCGGGGTGAGCTGAGGTGTGTGCACAAATATTGCTCCTGCAATCTGTGAGAATAAATGCTTCTGCTGGAGATACGTACGTTGGCCATTCTCCAAACCCTCCATGACATCTCTTGAGTAGTTGACTGGCAACTGAACGTTGCTCGGTAGATCAGCAGGTTTTATCTTTTCCCCCTTTCCTTTCAACTGTTTTGGTTTCATAATAGTTTAAGGCGGTTGGCACATCCATCCATACGTGCTCTCGTGCTACTTGTGTATGTCAGTCGGTGCCCTCAGGTAATTGTGATGCGGGATATTCCCATCACGTCATCACCGTATCTTGTTCCCAGCATCATTTGCACTAGGAGATGCGTAGTAGCTGTTGGGCTGGTTAACCCTAAGTTAACTACATTGTCAAACATTATTGTAGTTTCTGTTTCATTCTTCGTTTTCCAATATGTCTTGTTTGCCTCATGTGGCCCTCGTCTATGGGGTCCTTTGCTTCTTGGTTGTCTGTGCCATGAGGACTGTCTGTGCCATGAGGACTGTCTGTGCCATGAGGACTGTCTGTGCCATGAGGACTGTCTGTGCCATGAGGACTGTCTGTGCCATGAGGACTGTCTGTGCCATGAGGACTGTCTGTGCCATGAGGACTGTCTGTGCCATGAGGACTGTCTGTGCCATGAGGACTGTCTGTGCCATGAGGACTGTCTGTGCCATGAGGACTGTCTGTGCCATGAGGACTGTCTGTGCCATGAGGACTGTCTGTGCCATGAGGACTGTCTGTGCTATGAGGACTGTCTGTGCCATGAGGACTGTCTGTACCATGAGGACTGTCTGTGCCATGAGGACTGTCTGTAAGGGGAACTGTTTTTAAAAAAACTGTAATTTGTGTTTGTAAGTGTACATGTGTGCTTATAATACCTTTGACTTTCTCTTCTGGGTCTTTTGGCTGGTGGTCTTGCCACTCAACTTGTCTTCTGAGGCCAAATCCCTTTCGTCTTTGACCTTTTTGGCTTCCTCCTGCCTTCTTTAAGAGTTGCAGTGTCTATGTACTTTAGGATTTCTGTTTGGAGGTCTGTTATCTCCTTGGTACGACCTTGTACAAGTCTGTTGTGGTGGCAGTTTGCAACATGCATGAACCCTAGAGTACTGATTCGTATCTGTTCCTGCCATTCTTTGTGGGTGGTTTCATCAGCATACATAAGCGTCATTTTCGGTGCCACTGAGAGGCCCCGTTACAGATTGCCAGATGCTTCAGCTTTGGACCAATGGTGGAGGCGTGTCAATTTCAATCATCAATGTCTCTATCTGTTCCATGTCTGTTTGGAGTTTTTTTCTGTGGACATCCATAGAGGCTGGGGTACCACGTAGAGCGAAGAACAAGGTCATAATAAATACATGTACCTTGCAAGCAAGGGAAGGAAATACATATAAATTATACCCTTGCAAGCAAGGGCATTCATTGTAATTTGTATATTGCAAGCTTCCTGCGACATTTTCACGCACACACATATGATATATCAGAGTCAAACATGCATGCACTTACTTTAGAGTTGAATGATAAGTATGGTTGCCTAAAGCAACATCTGCTGTCTTTTCCATCACATCTGTTTTTAGTCTGTTAAGTTCGTTTGATAGTAATTCCATCTGCTGCAGTCTGCCCTAAGTCACTATCACTACACAGAACAGAGCATAGGCCGAGGTCATGGCAAAACTAGCACAAAGACCGAGAACAACCAAACCTTCTCAATGCTAACAGAATCCTAAGCCATGGCAAAACTTGTGCAAAGACAGAGAAAAACTGAACATTCTTCTCAATGCTAACAGAATCTTAAGTATGTAAACTACATGTATTTATACAAGACTCCAGCAAGCATACTCCTCACGTTTAGCTTACTAGTACATAGCGAAGGGTAGTTTCCATGTCCATTATTTCCATTTGCATTGAGTAGCAATAATTCATGTTCTGAAGTCCTTTTTACTAGTGCTGCAGTTATCGGAGGAAAAATGTCCTCTCGTGATCGCTATACCGTAAGGTTCACCAGTAATGTGTGTGGTCAAACAGCTAGGATAACGACTTGTGACCTTGGATTAGAATGACCTTTCCTGCATGCAAAGCAAGCTGCAGCATAACATATACATCGCATCATGCAATATACGTGCGCCACATAATTTGAATACCCCATGCCTTGATCTACCTGAGCCCATGCCCCCCCCCCCCCCCCCCCCTCATACCTCATCCAATGCAATTTAATTCTTGTTTACTAAACTCCAGATCAAATCACAATTATTACTAACCTATTACTAACCTATCATGATTTTCGGGGAAGAGTGTGTGAATCGGTGTGCTCATGTACTGCAGTAGTATGCTGCTCTCTGAGTACACATAATGGACCTTCGCCTTGCATGATAGGTACATTCAGAAGGCAGATGCGTCAGCCTGCTTCCTTTTTTCTGCTGCAACTTACTGAACATGGCAGAGTATGGACCCAATAAGAGTTCTTCATATGTCCCTCTCAGGGCTTTTTTCTGTTTGTCATTCATGTTTGCAGTGTCTATGTACTTTAGGACTTCTGTTCCTGCCATTCTTTGTGGGTGGTTTCATCAGCATACATAAGCATCATTTTTGGTGCCGCTGAGAGGCCCAGAGACAGATTGCCCGATGCTGATATTTTACTTTGAGGAAGGAAGAAAATGTCTTGGAGGGGAGCGGCTCTATATCTTTAAGCCCAAAAAAGTGTCAGAACTTTCGAGCTTGTAGCTCACAACATCAACCAAGGTAATCTCCAACCTCCTAGTGACCCTTTTATTTACTAAACATCATGCGATTGCTGGTGTGAAGCACGGTTTACTGGTACCCAGACCAAATCCAATCTTTTAAGATACAAGCCCTAAAAGCTTATGTAAATGCTGAATTTAGTGTGATGACCACAAACCCCAATGCCTGTGTGATGACCACATACCCAATACATGTAGATGAGGTGGAGAGGGGAGGATGGATGAAATAGGACTGCTCACATAAGTGGAAAGTCGTTATCCTCACTATAAGTGAAGAAATTCCTTTTTATCAACACCATTTATACCCAATGGATGGCTGACACCAGTCGATCAAATAGCAATGTGTGCCAAACCTCTAGAGCGAAGTGGATTTTGGGTGCAGCATCACCGACATCTAAGAACACCGTGTATTTTATTGTCGCAAAGATGGGATCCCCTGTTTTGTCACATGATGGCAGAGTTACGACATCACCACTATTATACGATGTTCCACGTATAATAGTTTTTCTGATTCTATAGTATAAAAAGACACACAGCAAAAGTGTAGAAGGGTTCAGTACCTGTGCACTTCAACTTGTCCGTTTATCTTCAAACACTGCTGTACCAATCCTCCTTCGTCAAGATATTCTGCTGCAATCTTCGTGACTATAAAATTATGTAAACAATGATGATGTCGTGCACTTACCAAATTGATATTTTATTGCTCAATAAAAATATAGAAAAAGGACAGATGCTCGAGCATCCGTCCTTTTTCTATATTTTTATTGAGCAATAAAATATCAATTTGGGGAACGCAAAAGCTTGGATTTGCACGTAGAAGTACTGAAACCGTAATTCGTTGTATTAGAGTTGACCTCATAGTGGTGATCTCTTATTTGTGCACAGGTTTTTTTTCCGCAGGGGTATAATTGAAAACGCCACTAAAAGGTCTGCTTCCGGGTCAACTCTAAATATGCGTACGTCTATATATATACATATAATACTTTGACAAATAGATCTTAACCATATTATATATATATATAATAGATTAAAATGTTTCATTTCGCATCCGGTACATATAGTATAAAAGAACAGAGTCAGTAGATATAAAATCACTTGAGTTGACCTCGAAGTGGCGTAGTCGCATCTAGCCTTTATCTAGTTGACCTGCTACATGTCCTCAATATGTCCGAAGTGCAAGAAGATTCACCCTGTGCTGACCGAGGAACAAAAAGAAAAAATGATTGCTGCGAGGAAGGAGATAAAAAAAGAGCTATGGAAGAAGTACGTGGATGCTTACAAACCGTACTCGATAAGGAGAATATTAGCAAAGAAGAAAGGAAACAAGATGACTCTAACGTTGAAAAATCAAAAGGATGCGTAGAGTCATTGTCTCTTCCTTTTTTTTGGCCAATACAAAGCGACAGGGATAAGTTTTCAGATATCCCTAATGACACTGAGCAAGAAAAAGAGTCGAGCTCACCTCCTTCACACTGGTCAGTGCCAGATGATACAGATCAACTTGTAGATTACTCCAAACAAGAAGGACTTGCCCAAGAACAAGCTGAAGTATACTGTAAAGAAGCAGATGAGTACGGAGAGCTTGCATTCCCACCGTCGCCTGAACAAGAGTACGAAAAGTCATCGTCTTCTGATTCTGATGTTAGTGATGACGACGTTCGTATGTATGGATATCAGTTCGAGGCATATTATAGGCAACAATCGATTGCAATGGGAATGTATGCAAAGGAGAAATTAAAGGAGGAGCCTTCCAGGTTTACTGTCAAATGGCGCGGTCCAAAGGATAGCAATGGCTTGAAGAACATGAGATCACAATCAAATAGCTTCAGACGCCACGAAATGTATTCAGATGTTACGGATAACAAGGCCTTGCGCCCTGTCTACTATCGTCAGTTCGGAGGTAATGCTTTTGGTAGCCACGTTCAGCTATATGATGTGAGAAAGAATACTGTTCTGTTCAACCTGGTTAAACGTATGACAGAGAGCCATAGCATATGCAGACTTGCTCATATGATGTACGAGTATCATCCTTCTGTAATGGAACACAACTGCGATTCGTCTACTGTTGATTCTACTGATGCGATTACTTCATATGCTGGTTTATTGGCTTACCTCAACATTAAAGATAGCTTTCTTTCTACTCATGCTACATTTTGGCGTGTTCCAGACAATGAAGATTGTATCACTAGACAACGTCTTCCGATGCCAGAGCCACTGATGTTATCGTTGGAAACAGAACTTGGGTATTCCAGAAGAGAAATCCCACATGATGCAGGAGTGTGGGGCCTATTGCCTTTATCTGTCATACGATATAATTTATGGCAGATGATGTATAGGTTGACTGCGTCTGACGATTGCACCGATATGGTGCATGCAGGTCTTAGATCTGTTCATCACGTGTCTGCTGATACCATATTCAGGGCCCAGTCTGTATACAAAGCAATGACCATTGATCATACTACATACAAAGATTCTGGTGTAACTGCTCTGTATCGAAAGGAAAGAGCACAGCATCACCACAACTTGGACGACCGGGAAACTGCTGCTATGATGAGTAGAATGGAAGGTGTCGAGAAAAGAAAACGCCTCAATCAAGCCTTTTTACCTGCTTTGCATACATGTATTCAAGGACTCTGTATGCATTTTATGCAGAACTGTTCTCTTACCGAGGAAAGCCAGACAACGATAACAGAGTCTGTGATACAATGGTACGGAGAAGAATGGTCTGTGTATAGATGTGTAGGTTGTGACTCAAAGGATATGGGCAGTCAATGCTACAACGACATGGAAACGACATCAATGCAAGAGAGGGAATCTCATCTGGGCCCTGGTGGATGTGCTACTATTAATTGGATTTTGCAATTGCTCAAGGATATATTTGAGCATGAGGATGTCGACGGCAACGACGACGAACATGAAGTGTGCGAAACTATTCATTCTATCACGACCAAGATAATGAACCAGTTTAAAATGTTTGAACATTAAATATGCAATTAACTCTTGCAGTATATTAGTTATATTGTATATAAATTTAAACGAGTGTATTGCTGTATTACTCTTTTGTACATTAAAGATGAGTTACGCTGAAGATAGAAAACGTTATCGTCAGTTATTGGCACAATGGGGACAAGGACTGAAGAATCTGGACGTAGACGAAGTTCGATCTATGGCAGCAACTTCGATGAGCACCACACACGCCAAAATGGCTCCTGCTACTGGCATAGACAACATTGTGACTTATCTGAGACAGAACAATTTCCCAAGATTGGTGGTATGTAAGTTATACCCTGCTGCTTTCACGAAAACAGGCAGAAAGCCTCACGTTGTAATGGCTATGGTAGAAGGCAAAAGCAGAAAAGTTGCTGTATTTGATGGGAAAGGACTTGAAGTGGGTTCTGCTTACAATTTCACACTCGGATGGAAGGCTTCGTGTAACCCCGTATTCGAAGTAAAGAAGTCAAAAAAGACTGGCAAACGATATATACAAGGACTGAGATCGGATGGAAAGGGCTCAGGTTTCCACCATAGATACTTTAAGTTATCGGGAAACAGAGCAGCACAGATGACATTTATCACAGATCTCAAAGTTGCTATTAAGAATGCATATGAAGAAGCGAACATTACAGATGCAGTCATCATAGACGAAAATCTTGGAAGTGTACCATATGCTTTGTATAAAAAAAACAGACAAGCAGTTACTGCTATGAAATACAGAGGAAAGACAACTATACAAGGCACTGGCACAAACGACGAGCCTTCTTCATCCAGCATACCTTCTATGGAAGAACAGGACGACGATGACGACAGCGGAAATCTAGCAAAGAAAATGAAGACCGGCCCTGGCCCCACGTCAGTACATACTTCTGCTAGTTATACAAACACGCAACCAGTTGTCAATACAGTAAAACCGGCAATAAATCCTAGTCTAGACGACGATAATAGTCCTCTCGTTTTTCCTAGTTTGGGCGATAAGGATGATGTTTACTTTTTCAAAAAAACTATAGATAAAAATGTGCATGATTTGCTAGACGATTTGGGTACATTGGGGTACAATAATAGCATTTCAATGGCATATGATTATGCAGAAAGAGTTGTTGCTAGAGAAAAAACAGCAATGGAAGAAGTTACAAAATCTAGTGCTCCCCAATTTGAAATGGCTTTGGCAGATCTTATAGTCAGACCTAGCTTAGCGCACTTTTATTCAGCTTACAATCTGTCACCCGATGTCGGTGGTTTGGTTAAAAGTGTTTTGGCTGATGTCTTTATGGACGCTGTAGAAAAGCATATAGACGACGATGTCATTGAGTTCGTTCTAGAAAAGTATTTTGAATTTGTTAAGGATAAAGATGCCAACGTAGAAGAAGATTGGTTGACATATTTAGAAGAGCATCAGGTTCTACAGTACGACTCTGTCACACACGAAATAACATGGCCCGACCAAAAAATGAACAATGACATATTTGAGGGACCTGGAACTACGGCATATATAAACCCTGCTAGTAGTGCTACAAGTTAAGTGAGTTGGCATGGCAGAAAGTGTTGACTTTGGATATATTTCTTTGCAGGTGAGGCTAATTACCTGAAGAGAAAGACAAGAAGCGGTAATGAATATTGAACATTTTTATTTATGTAGGGTGCTGATCCTGTCCAAGAATATGATTTTTTGATTAAACTTTGTGACGAGCGATATCTAAAGTACAGAAGTTCATATATACGTACTCAAGTTGGTCTACTCAAGACTCAATTACCTTTGATAAAGGAAGGGAGACAGGCTACATGGTTAAAAAACTGCATAGGATATATGCTAAAGAACCCAACTGCTCAATTTATAGATCCTCAGTATATGCCTTTGTCTGGTAGAGTAGACTACGAGAACCTTGAGAAGAACTCTGCTATTACGCAATCTGTTATAGAAATGCAGTATGCCGGATTTCCACAACCCGCCCCGCAAGAATCACATCAGTTGGCAGAAGAACTTTCAATTATACAATCAAACTACAACAAAACAGACCTAACAGGTCAACCTGTTACATATCTACCGACTCCTCTATATGATATAGCAGGGGATCGTCATCCTCCTCCTCCTGCACAAAAGGGGGCAATGGACTGGTTGAGCCAGGGTGTGGATCTTGTGGGAGGTCTGGTATCTATCGGATCAAAAATATTCATGGTATGTTACAATATTACCTCTTCCAGCCATAAAATGAATGCTTCTCCGCAGATCCCTGACTGGTAGTCGAAAAAATTCTCCCTCGCCTCGATTATAAACGGACTGCTCAGATTAATAGCTTTCACACGTGTATCCCACGCCTGTTTATCATTTGATGTACTTTGCTCAACATTACGTTGAAATATTTTTAACTCTTGATTTGTTGTTACAAGTATAGGCGTACCCCATATAGTCTCGATTCCACTGAACTTGTTATCCCCCCTTATACTTTCACCTCCAAATATTTGTTTGTAAAACGAAGCATTCGACTTTGTTATTAGAGAGGACGTAAATTCCTCAAGCCATATCATTTTGCAATTAGCTAGCCCATCCAAAGGAAAATTCTTACTGGCAGCGTTTTTCTTGTAGAACACAACTAAGTTGCACAACATTTTGGCTATAAAGCTCTTTCCTGCATTTGGTACGCCACTGATCCAAAGCGTATTTTTCTTTGTCGTAAGAGATAACCACTCCTTTATTGCATGTTTAACTTCGAGCTGTTCTATTTCCGCCGAAAAGTGAAAGTCCATAAAGCTTTGCAGTAAAGTGTAATGCATTGCTACATACACGGGATCGGTCGTTTTTTTTCCGTATCGGTTAAACACTTCTATATACGTCAACTTGGAAAAAACATTTTCAAGCCATATTGATAGCAAATTGTCCCATACTTGGCTATCACCAAATTTCATTTCAGCTAATTTTATCCTTTCGGCAACTGGTATAATTGGATTGCCAAATATTTCTTTAACCTTCATTGGACCATATGTGTCCCAAAACTTGCATAGTTTGGTATATGCAGTCTTGTCTGAGTCTTCCTCTTTATCTTCATAACAAGTGACGTGGTCCGGATGACATGCATGATATTGTTCGTAATCTTGCTCAGTCAAGTCGCTCTCGTTTTCAATTAAGCATTGATTATATATGTCACCTTCTCCTTGTAAATTGTTCTTGCACGGATATAAGCTGTACATACCAGCTGATATATACGCTAGTATTCCATAATAACAACTGGTTTCAACAAAGTTGGGCTTACTTTTTATTTTCCTCCTCTTTACGTTAAACGAATCTGTCTTATCCTTTAATTTAGCTCGTAGAATGTTCCAAAACTTTTCCATATGTTCGCCGCGCTGGGTGGCAAACTTCTCGTACACAAAGTGCAAATGTCGTCCAGGCATACACAGTTCAGTTCCTTCATGAGTACACTCGCATACGACCCAGTTCTTAAGTTTTTCCCGTCTTTTTGCGTTCCAAATATGAAGAACTTCAGTAAATACATCAGACGTAAGATCGGTGTTCTGGCCTATGTCACATTGCACGACATAGCACCTCAGAGTACTCGGTGCATACTTCTGTATCTGGGACGCGGCATGTCTACTTCGTCTTCGTTGACACAGTTCTTTGTATTCAATGCCACCTGTGCTAATTTGCCTAAATTCGTCGCCAGTAATAGTAGGACGACTGATACTGGCAGGCTTACTATACGAACTTGAAGACTGTTCACTGAAATCTCGACCGTAGTCGCTATTGCTTCCGTCGTCACTAGAATCGTTACCGGGTTCCATCCCGAGAAGTGAAAAAAGAATATAGTGCACAAAAGTTTTATCTGGGAATACAGGAAGTGCTCACAACAGTCCATTGTAATACAGGGAATACACATGTCTACGTCTATATAAACTACATAACCACAAAAAGGGTGGCAGCATATTTTACTAATCAACATGTTTACACACCATGCACTACTAAGTTTGCTCCACTGTCACCGTTAGCATCCCACACAGTGCTGATAACATTCTGTGGTTTTTGGGTTGAAAGGTCTCCAAATCCCGCATTTGAAGCTATATTAATTGCTTCAGCAGCTGGTAATGTGAATAAAGTAGGCGTACCAGCTCCTCCAACAGTAACTAGACTAATGTCTCCTGGCAATTTGCGAAGAGTATATGGTGCATTTGCATATGGAGTAGCCATAGGTGTAGCACCAAAATACTCAACCGGTAGAGTACATTCGACACCTGCTCTCGGCTCCACGTTCTGTACAGTATTTATGCTTTCTGAAAATGCATTCTGACACATCACACTCTTTGTCGTAGTCAAAGAACCCGTTATTATGTTGTTTTGTACGAGAGTTTTCCCTTCAATGTGTTCTTGGTCTAGAACAGGCTTACCATCCTGATCCACTACAAATTGTGATCTCAGTGTGTCACATCCAAGAGGTACAACTGCCATATCGTGATATACAGGAACACCAGTCATGTTCGCAGGAGTTATAGTAGTTCCAGATCCATCAATTGAAGTAAATGGGTCAAAGTTACCGGTGTTAGGGTGAGCCATCATTAGAGAGGCGCCAACTGCTACATTCTTCACTTTGAATGACTGTGGCATGATAGGAAGTTGGTCAATTACTTCTCCAGACGAATCATCTGTCACATTGTACCCTGTCTTGGTTGCATTGCTTGGATCTTTAAACCTATTTACTGTTGGCAAAAAGTTATACTCCTGATCAGTTCCGACATTACAACGATCAAGACTGGGACCAGAGCAATCCAATAAAATGTTGTCGAGAACGCTCTTGGCTTCCTCGTACGTAGTGCAACTGCTTAGGACATACGCATATTGCTTGATTCTTTTCATTGCCCATTCCCCAGTCTTGAGTTGACTAGGAGTATACGTTCCTCCCCTGAAAGAGTTTGGAAAATAGACGGGTGCAGATGGATCTCCCAAGTATATCAGTCTACCGTTTTTCTTGTCTGACTTGAAGAATGCACTTAAGAGTGAACCCCCAAGTGTACCAAAACATTTAAAAATACCAGATAATGTGTCCGTCCAATCTCCCAAACGATGTGCAAGATACATGCTTCCTTTGGGCAGACCATTGTCATGCCTAGACACCATACGAATTACTCTGGGAAATTTTGTAAGACGTACTCTTTCACTCGTAAGACGTTTAGAATGTCGGTTATCCCACAATTCTGCTGCAGATTTCGTCTTATCAAAGGATGCTTTAAAATGCCGTCTACCCACCTTTGTAGACCAGGAAGGAGTGTAGCTTTCTCCTACAAGCGCAGCAATTTTTTCCTCGTCTTCGTCGTCATCATTGCTCATTGAGACGGTGTAAGACGAGGTCACATCTGGCCTATACTTTCTTCCGTCGAAGTGAGGGTTGTCCAAGAAATAGAGAGGAGTCCAATACGTGAGATAGTATTGCATAGTGATTTTGAATTTGGCCTGAGATTGCAAATACTGTACACTAATCAGATCATTAGTGTCAACAGGTGGTACAGTGGTGTCAATGTTTTTGTTTTGAAAAGAGTACTTTTCGTACACATGAAGACAGCCAGTGGGCAAAAACTTACCCACGTCTACAGACGGATCTTGTACAAATGTCTGTACACTGTCGTCGTTGTTAACAAGCTCAACTTCTTTTTTTGAGTCATTCAGAACAGGGACAGCTTTATCACCAACGACACCGCTTTCATAAAACATTGTTGTGGTTGTTTGGTATTCTCCGTGCCACAACACATCTTCCAAGTTATCTGGCTGAACACCTGCCCTTATCTCAAAATCTTGTCGCGAAAACGGATCTTCTCCCCACGGCGTGTCCTTGATGTTTGATGGATTTACGTCATCAATGTGTGTTCCACATATGGCATCGATCCTCTTTGTCTGCATTGGTACATTTGCTACCCATACATCAAACTTGGAAGCACTGTCATCACACGTACCAGTCTCAGGGTGATACATTGCAGCTTGATTAAAGCCAGTAGGTAGTATTTTTGTTCTGGGTAGTTGTATCAGTTCACATTTGAGTGATACCAGACGAGGCACACATATCTTGGTATTGAAGTCAGTCTCTGCTATTGCTTCGTCAATCTCAATTTTTCCATGTGAAATGATGTCATTGGACACCACTATGTTGTTGTCTTCGTCGTATAGTTCTCCAATTTCAACTCCATTGTCACCATCGTGTCTCCTCCTCTTACCAGTACCCTTGCTAGGAGCAGGCACAAACTTAGGTTCTGCTTCGTCCAAACGTTCTCCGTCAAATTCAAAAATAGCAGTGTATAGTTCTGGTTTCTCTGTGATGTTTTTTTAATCATCTTCAGATACTTGGTCGTGCACTGGTACTATAACAGAAGCATCTTGAAAAAGCAGAGCTTTAAAGGCTTTGTCGTGTGCAGACATCTCGTCATTGCCATGCTCAGCAGGATCAGTTACTTCCTCTATACCAGGTTGTGCTAGTATTTTAGCATGTTCTCTGTTCTTCCTGTCAAGTACAAGTATGTCTTCATCACCACCATCTACAGACTCACTTGGTGGCACCTTTACCTTAGGGGGAATAGGCGCGCTTGCCATCGACTTCAGTTGTTTCATCTCTTTCATCATCTTTTTGATGTATACGGGTATCTCGTCTTTTTTTTTCTCTTCTGGTTCTTCTTTTTCTTGTTTCTTTGCTTTTTTGGATGTCGTTTGTTCATCCTTTGGCTTGGGTCCCTCTAGTTGTCTTTTCAAGCGTGCAACCGTTAGAGCTTTCAATCGTTTTTGGTAGTCGTCGTCAGACCTCGATACTACCTTTCCTTTCTTAGTCGTCCACGTCCATGTTTTTGTTACCGGATCGAACGTAGATTTGCCACTCTTACTCTTTAAATCAGTACTCATGATGAAAAAAGATACAACACAACACACTGCATACAAAAAACTACTACCTATATACTACTAGTCAAAAAAGTCTGGTCGTTCAGCTGCATATTTGCCTCCTCCTGATTTAGGTTTGTAGCCCTGGCTGATCATATCCAATAAATGGTCAGGATCCTTATTACTAGACTGAACTTGCGCATGCGTACAATCTACAATTGCACACACCTGAACATTTGTTTCGTATAACTCTTTTATTAGAGTGCGTATCATCATGTCGCCTCCAAATGCTTTTACCGCGTCCTTGTAGTAAACAGAAGCATCTGGGCAGACAGCGCTACCAATGAGCACATAAGCATAATGAGTACCAGAAAAGGAAGCGGCCTTTTTTGGAGTATCGTTCGTACCGAGCAGAACTGCAAGCGACTTGAGGACATTGGTTGCTTTTTCTTCAATTCCAAAGAAAGTGGACGGATAGTCATAAGTCTTTGCTGCATACATTGACCCCCTCTTTGGCTGTCCAGGATGCCACTTTGCCTCCAGAACATAAGACGCGAGGTCAAATAAATGTTTGTCGAGATTACGTCCATACTCAAAAAGGCTGCCTCGTTCATCTTGATATCGTACTTCTCCATGCAACTTTCCCTTGTCAGCAGACAATACAGGCTGGACAACTCGAACAGACTTGTCTTGCTTGGATCTTTAAATAAGTTTTCTTGCTTCGTCCACTGTAATATTTGAAGAAGAAGTTGATAATCTTGTTTTGCTGTTCCTCTTTCGTGAGGACTTGTCTTCATGTCCTGCTCCATCTCTATCAGAAGGTCGAACTGCTGTAGGTATGACACTAACTGACTGCACATCTCGTACATTTTGGTTAGACGAATCCTCTGCGTCAGAAGAACACGACTCCTGTACGTCGTCATTGCTCTCCTCCTCAACGGTTGTTCCAAGTTGTGCTCCATCTACGTTCATTATGGTCAACTAGATAAAGGCTAGATGCGACTACGCCACTTCGAGGTCAACTCAAGTGATTTTATATCTACTGACTCTGTTCTTTTATACTATATGTACCGGATGCGAAATGAAACATTTTAATTTATTATATATATATATATAATATGGTTAAGATCTATTTGTCGAAGTATTATATGTATATATATAGACGTACGCATATTTAGAGTTGACCCGGAAGCAGACCTTTTAGTGGCGTTTTCAATTATACCCCTGCGGAAAAAAAACCTGTGCACAAATAAGAGATCACCACTATGAGGTCAACTCTAATACAACGAATTACGGTTTCAGTACTTCTACGTGCAAATCCAAGCTTTTGCGTTCCCCAAATTGATATTTTATTGCTCAATAAAAATATAGAAAAAGGACGGATGCTCGAGCATCCGTCCTTTTTCTATATTTTTATTGAGCAATAAAATATCAATTAAAGGTGTACCTCTTCCATGCCACACATCATATATACATCTCAGAATGAAGTAGCTTCCAACAGAACAACTGTTGGTGTCTTTTAGCTCGTGTTTTAGGTATTTTCTTAAAATTGCGTACAATTCTGGCGATGCTTTTGAAGTATGTATGCTTGGCCTCGAATCTCATACACCACACATGATATAGAGGACCGCATCTAGTGATGATAAGACAATTTATATGTAAACGTTGTTTCATTAACGTACTTCTTCATCCAGCTGTGCAAATGACACATGTAATGCATTTTTGGTGTGATGTTCTGTCCATACAGCTTCTTGTATGTTTCCAGAAAGGATTCTACCATTTCAGGAAGCTGTTCTATCATAGCATGTGTTATCTTTGGCGAAAACACTAGTTCCATGATGAATAGTAATGTCATAAAATGGCACCACCGTTCATCACTGCGTAGAACCTTGTCTCTTATAATGAATGGCAAAGCCCTGCACAGACACTACATTTGAGCAGCTGCAATAACATATGAGTTATTATAAAAACAGCTAGCTGATAATTAAATTTCAAAATAAAACCTACCTGATTGTGAAAAGGATCCTTTTCGCAAATGTGTTCTTGTGAGTGGTGTGGGAATATTGGTTGAACCACAGTGGCCAAAGTCAAGTGCAGACAATCTACTATTGACGATTTCAATGCTGATATACCGTTATGAGTAAGCATTTGTGTTTTCAGATACAAAAATGCAGACTTACTGGTATACTATTACATTATATAAAGTGATCAATATTATACAACCTCATCACATATGTTATATTTTTTTCTAATGTATACCAAGACGATATGAAAATGTCATTGCACATAAATGTCTAAACTGCTTCCACTAATGTTGCTGAGACAGTACCATGCACATAGGAGCTTTGAAATCATTGGAGCCTTAATTCTACAGGTGTTTATTACATTGTGACCACCCTCCGTACATACGTTCCCTGCTCAAAATAGAATTTTAAAAAAAAAACAAAGGGCTTTATTGTAGAAGTACATGAATCAAGTGATGCTTTCCGTACTTGAAAAGGGGGTTCCCCATTAAGTGGCATGATATGAATAACTAAATTCCTTGGTACGAGTACCTAATGTAGCAATTTGAATGCTCAGGTTCAACGGTATGAACCCAATCGCCACTACAAGCAATGAAAATGGCACTGTTTCCTTCCCTACGGCACTGTTCGTTATATATGTTGTGCGAATTTTTTACAGTAATACTTTTCCGTACATGTTATGTATAAGCTTAAGTATAATCAGAGATGATATATATGTATATATATTATCTTTGGTATTAATGACAACAATAATATAAAAACAATATCCACCTGCAATACATAGCACTCCATAATATAGGCTTTTCACGCGGTAGTCGGGGGCCACCCCCAACCAATATAAAATAGACACCTTCGGGTTCTATACGCAATCACGTAGCTATAGACTACTCGGCTTCAAGGTCTAACTGATATTTAGTCTTGTACAGAAAACCGTGTCAGAAGACGAACACAATTGCAGTGTGGCACAGTGAAGTCAAATGACTGAACTAAACTAACTGGCTCAAGTAATACAAATTTAAGTGAAGAGGTAGCCATGTTGTACAGAGTAGGCACATGTGTCTGAGCATAAAGGAAAACATCACTCTACACACTGTACGTTTCTCCTTGTGTCATGCATACTTTAATAGAGTTGAATCACAGTGGCCAAAGTCAAATGCAGACAATCCACTATTGAAGATTTCAATGCCGATATACCGTTCGTGTGAAGCTTGAATATCTAATCACTGTGTAGAACCTTGTCTCTTATAATGAATGGCAAACCCTGCACAGACACTACATTTGAGCAGCTGCAATAACAGATGAGTTATAAAAACAGCTAGCTAATAATTAAATTTCAAAATAAAACCTACCTGATTGTGAAAAGGATCCTTTTCGCTAATGTGTTCTTGTTGGTAGTGTGGGAATATTGGTTGAATCACAGTGGCCAAAGTCAAGTGCAGACAATCTACTATTGAAGATTTCAATGCTGATATACCGTTGTGTGCAAATGATGTATATCAAAAGAACCTTCAGTATCAAATGGCAAACGCCCTCCAAAAAGATATGCATAATATCTGGAACACAACCTTCAAGGACATGAAAGTTTGGTATAGTATTTAGGATACATGCCATATGTTCTTGCATAGTGCTCATTATCAGGTCCATCAAGTTCCACAACCAGAGTGTTGTAGGAATCCTTATCCCACAGCCTCATAAGGACTTCACTAAACTATGTATGTGACAGGAGATTTTACGCATTATGTACACTTAAACTCACATTCCAGAAAGGATTCTACCATTTCAGGAAGCTGCTGCTCTTTTGAAGTATGTATGCTTGGCTTCGAATCTCATACACCACACATGATATAGAGGATCGCATCTTCCTAGTGATGATAAGACAATTTACAATATGTAAGCATTGAATGACACATCTAATGCATTTTTGGTGTGATGTTCTGTCCATACAGCTTCTTGTATGTTTCCAGAAAGGATTCTACCATTTCAGAAAGCTGCTCATCATAGCATGTGTTATCTTTGACGAAAACACTAGTTCCATGATGAATAGTAATGTCATAAAATGACACCACCGTTCATCACTGCGTAGAACCTTGTCTCTTATAATGAATGGGAAAACCCCTGCACAGACACCACATTTGAGCAGCTGCAATAACAGATGAGTTATTATAAATAGCTAGCTAAAAATTAATAATCAAAATATAAAACCTACCTGATTGTGAAAAGGATCCTTTTCGCAAATGTGTTCTTGTGAGTGGTGTGGGAGTATTGGTTGAATCACAGTGGCCAAAGTCAAATGCAGACAATCCACTATTGAAGATTTCAATGCCGATATACCGTTCGTGTGAAGCTTGAATATCAAATCACTGCGTAGAACCTTGTCTCCTATAATGAATGGCAAACCCTGCACAGACACTACATTTAAAACAGCTAGCTGATAATTAAATTTCAAATAAAACCTACCTGATTGTGAAAAGGATCCTTTTTGCAAATGTGTTCTTGTGAGTAGTGTGGGAATATTGGTTGAACCACAGTGGCCAAAGTCAAGTGCAGACAATCTACTATTGACGATTTCAATGCTGATATACCGTTGTGTGCAAATGATGTATATCAAAAGAACCTTCAATATCAAACGGCAAACGCCCTCCAAAAAGATATGCATAATATCTGGAACACAACCTTCAAGGACATAAAAGTTTGGTATAGTATTTAGGATACATGCCATATGTCCTTGCGTAGTGCTCATTATCAGGTCCATAAAGTTCCACAACCAGAGTGTTGTAGGAATCCTTATCCCGCAGCTTCATAAGGACTTCACTAAACTATATGTGTGACAGGAGATATTACGCTTTATGTACACTTAAACTCACATTCCAGAAAGGATTCTACCATTTCAGGAAGCTGCTGCTCTTTTGAAGTATGTATGCTTGGCTTCGAATCTCATACACCACACATGATATAGAGGACCGCATCTAGTGATGATAAGACAATTTTACAATATATAAACATTGTTTCATTAACGTACTTCTTCATCCAGCTGTGCAAATGACACATGTAATGCATTTTTGGTGTGATGTTCTGCCCATACAGCTTCTTGTATGTTTCCAGAAAGGATTCTACCATTTCAGGAAGCTGCTCTATCATAGCCCGTGTTATCTTTGACGAAAACACTAGTTCCATGATGAATAGTAATGTCATAAAATGACACCACCGTTCATCACTGCGTAGAACCTTGTCTCTTATAATGAATGGGAAAAACCCTGCACAGACACCACATTTGAGCAGCTGCAATAACAGATGAGTTATTATAAACAGCTAGCTAAAAATTAATAATTAAAATATAAAACCTACCTGATTGTTAAAAGGATCCTTTTTGCAAATGTGTTCTTGTGAGTGGTGTGAGAATATTGGTTGAATCACAGTGGCCAAAGTCAAATGCAGACAATCTACTATTGAAGATTTCAATGCTGACATACCGTTCGTGTGAAGCTTGAATATCAAATCACTGCGTAGAACCTTGTCTCCTATAATGAATGGCAAAGCCCTGCACAGACACTACATTTGAGCAGCTGCAATAACAGATGAGTTATTATAAAAACAGCTAGCTAATAATTAAATGTCAAAATAAAACTTACCTGATTGTGAAAAGGATCCTTTTCTCAAATGTGTTCTTGTGAGTAAGGGTAATTTTCCATTTAAGAACCAATGTCCTAATAAGAACCGGAAGGGGGGGTAGGGGGACTGTGCGTACTGCGTAAGGGTGACGAGTTTTTTCAAAAGCGAAACAAACCAAAACCATGTAGCCTTTGTTATTTTCCTTCTTGCTCTTGTTCAGCTTCTAGTACAAGCGGGGGGAGGGGCGGGAAAGTATTTGGACGAAAACAACAACCGAAACCAGCCTTGTTGGCTTCGGTTCCTCCGCTCTTGTGTTCATCCTCCACTCGGAGCTAAACACGGCCATGACTTGTTTCTTTTTGACGCTTAGGTGTAATATTAAAATAGACTTTAGCTTTATTGCTACATTATAGTAATTTGTAAACCCGCAATTATGGCGGCTCTGCGGTACTACTCCAATCTTGAAGATGCTAAAACTGCCTACCCGTTCAGTGAGTTTCAGCGACGCTTGTGTCACGACAAGGGTGTTAAGGTTGGTGTTAAGAAGGAGCATTATGACGTTCAGTGAGTTTCAGCGACGCTTGTGTCACGACAAGGGTGTTAAGGTTGGTGTTAAGAAGGAGCATTATGACACTTTTATCGAAGCCCTTCAGGGTCGTCGCTTTCAACAAGTTATTTCTCGGTCGAAAGTGAAACATCTCTTAGAGTTCCCATCCCTGATCAAAGCCCATGACATCCATGATAAAGCACAGGATATGGCTACGATTATCTTACAGGAGGAAGCAGCAACTAGGGCTATGATTGAGAAAGATCACGAACAGCCACAGTCGTCCAGGGGTGGGAGACCTCCTAAGAATGCTAAGGGTGGAGGGAGGAAGCCCCTGGCCCAGCTTATTGGCCAAGCCTCTAATGCCTTACATGTTCGGCAATCTACTGTCAGACCTACTGGTAAGGAGAACAAGACCAAGAGAGCCATAAAGAAGAAAAAGAAGGGGGTGAAAGTCAGGAGCCAAAAGCTGCAGCGTACTAACTATTCACTAGGTGAAGCCCATGTTCGATTGACCGAAGCTGTCAAATGTGCTGAAGAATTGAAGACACTGAGGGTGAATGGTGAGGCTGCACCTCAGGAGTGGGGAGGAGTATGGCCATCTCAGAAATGCATTGCCATGAAGTATAAGGTGGCTAGGTCTGTGCTTACCAAGACACTACTGGGGAAGAGGGATCTGGATACTCATCAGGGCCGCCAATGTGTTCTAGGGAAGGATGTTGAGCATAAAATTGTGCAATATGCAACCGACATGGATGACCACGGCTTTGGCCTCAATATGAAGAACATGATGTGGTTAACCCAGCGGCTGGCTGCTGCCTATGGAATGCAGGGGTTCAAGGCCACATACAGATGGCTGGCTGGCCTTTTCCGCCGTTATCCATAGCTTGCCAAAATGAGGTCTCAAGCCTTCCAGCGGCTAAGGGCTGGAGGGATGAATGCTACCCAGATCAGTGAGTATTTTACCATACTTCAGAAGGTAATTGATGAATGCTTGACTGTAGATGACCTAATGGAGATGGATCCAAACCTCATTGCCAACCTGGATGAGACCAACATCACACAGGACATTCATGGTGGTTTGATCATATCTAAAAGAGGGAAACGAGATGTCAAAAAAGTGAGGAATAAGGGATCTGGAAAGAGTCGCTGTACATCAGTCAATGTGATCAGTGCTGGTGATTACATCTATGACAGCTTCCTCCTATTAGAGGGGCAGGAGGTGGATAAGAAACAGATTCTAAGACATCCTGATGGGAGGGAAGATCTGAAATGCCTGAAGGAAGGAACAGGGTGGGCCATGACTCCATGTGGTTACATGAATGATGAGACATGGGATGAGAAGGTGACACCATGGATCATAAACCAGGTAGGTCTAACTGTCCATCCATGATTTATTCATATCTATCATGTCTTTGTTGTAGGTGAACAAGATGAGGGAGGCTATAGGTAATCAGAACAAGCATGTCATCCTTGTTCTCGATGGATTTGGGAGCCACTGCTATAGCTGGAAGTCCCTTCATAAGATGGCTGATGCCAAGATCAAGGTGATAAAAATGCCTTCCCATACATCCAGTGCCCTCCAGCCTTTGGATGTGGCAGTTTTCAAGGTACTCAAAGGGGAATGGCGGGCCTTTGTAGACCTGTACCAGTTGGCCATGCCAGGAGTAGCCATGAGCAAATATGATCTATGTAAGTGGTTCCAGGTCATATGGGAGAAGATTATGGAGGGAAATGAGTTGGCCAGACAGGGTATGAAGAAGAGTAGTTTATACCCTTTTAATTCTAAGTGGGTGGTGGAGAACAAGGACAAGCTTACAATTTCTGAGTCCTTCACTTGTACAGAAGACGATCTGGCAGTTCTTGCTGTGGCAGAAGAGTATGACATCCAGTCAGAAACGGTAGCAAGGGATATCATCACTGTGAGGGGCATGTTATCATCGCCTCGCCTGCAAGAATCCATTAACACCATCATTGACTCAGCTGAGATTGAGCAGACTGTCACAGCTGATGATGTGATGGACTTGCTGCATAGGGTGGAGAGGTACGAAGTATCATTGGACTTACCAGAGGATGCAATCCTTGCCAAGCCATGGTGGCAAGAGAAGATTGAAGAATGGCTTGAGAGGGCTGGCTGTGGTGATGATGCAGTTGATGGTGCAGGTGACGATGGCCATTCACAAGCAGGAAGAAGGCTCGTGGACCTAAGATCCATAAGGCCACTGGAGAGAGATTAAGTGCCCCACGGGATTGTACAGCACCCTCAAGATTGGCCATGTTGGCAGAGCAATTAGATAAAGAAAGGGAGGCAGAACAGGAGAAGGCCAAACAACTTGAAAAAGAAGAGAAAGAGAGAGGAAGAGGCTGCCAAAAAGGCACAGGACAAGGCAAAGATGTTAGAAGAGCAGCACATGGTTGTCACTCTTCTTGAGTCCCTGGGCTTTTTACCTGCCAGTTTCAACTTAGCTACCTGCATTATTACAAAGAGTATCTTGAGTCAGTTCATTAAAGCACAAAAGTTAAATAAGCAAGAGTGGAAGTCATATGTCACTAGGAAGCAATTAGACTCAAAGCTCGGGATTAGTTCGAAGGGAGTGACCTCCAGTATGCTTGTTACCTTCCTAAAGGATGTCATGGAGAAGCAGCCAGGGCACCAGTGGCTTGCCAAGACTATTACTACCCCTACCCCTATGGAGACTGTGGAGGCTCTTATATAGATGTCACTCACATCACACCAATATTTCGAACCTGCACCTTTTACAACCTGTGTGCTTGTATGTGTGCATTCACATCCGCATCAGCAGTTACATGTAGGTATTGATCATTGATTGAGCTAGTGGTTGAAGCAAACATTTAATCCAGCTGTAATAAGTCTAACTTAACAGTAAGCCCATCAGTGATGCTATTTAGACCATTGGTTCTTATTAGGTCACACACTCCCAACCCCCCCCCCCCCCCCCCCCCCTATACAAACAAATAGTTTATCCATGTTCTTTGATGAATTTGGAAATGGGTTTTAAAGAAATAATAACAAAATTCGGTGTGTAAAGAGAGCCGTGATTTCTGAAAGTAAACGTGGTTCTTAAACGGATTTTTACCCTTAGTGTGGGAATATTGGTTGAACCACAGTGGCCAAAGTCAAGTGCAGACAATCTACTATTGACGATTTCAATGCTGATATACCGTTGTGTGCAAATGATGTATATCAAAAGAACCTTCAATATCAAACGGCAAACGCCCTCCAAAAAGATATGCATAATATCTGGAACACAACCTTCAAGGGCATGAAAGTTTGGTATAGTATTTAGGATACATGCCATATGTCCTTGCGTAGTGCTCATTATCAGGTCCATCAAGTTCCACAACCAGAGTGTTGTAGGAATCCTTATCCCGCAGCTTCATAAGGACTTCACTAAACTATGTATGTGACAGGAGATTTTACGCATTATGTACACTTAAACTCACATTCCAGAAAGGATTCTGCCATTTCAGGAAGCTGCTGCTCTTTTGAAGTATGTATGCTTGGCTTCGAATCTCATACACCACACATGATATAGAGGACCGCATCTTCCTAGTGATGATAAGACAATTTACAATATGTAAACATTGTTTCATTAACGTACTTCTTCATCCAGCTGTGCAAATGACACATGTAATGCATTTTTGGTGTGATGTTCTGCCCATACAGCTTCTTGTATGTTTCCAGAAAGGATTCTACCATTTCAGGAAGCTGCTCTATCATAGCCCGTGTTATCTTTGACAAAAACACTAGTTCCATGATGAATAGAATGACACCACCGTTCATCACTGCGTAGAACCTTAAGTGGTGTGGGAATATTGGTTGAATCACAGTGGCCAAAGTCAAGTGCAGACAATCTACTATTGAAGATTTCAATGCTGATATACCGTTGTGTGCAAATGATGTATATCAAAAGAACCTTCAATATCAAACGGCAAACGCCCTCCAAAAAGATATGCATAATATCTGGAACACAACCTTCAAGGACATGAAAGTTTGGTATAGTATTTAGGATACATGCCATATGTCCTTGCGTAGTGCTCATTATCAGGTCCATGAAGTTCCACAACCAGAGTGTTGTAGGAATCCTTATCCCGCAGCCTCATAAGGACGTCACTAAACTATGTATGTGACAGGAAATTATGCTGAAATGTACACTTAAACTCACATTTAACTGAATTGATGTCTTGGTGGCTAAGCAATCACGGCTTGCACGTATAGCTGAATGTGCTAAGCTGATGTACATAATTCAAGATTACCAAAATGTAAGTGGTAGAACAAAACAATACATATGAACCTAAGAACTGATGTTTGAATTTGGGTGTGGTCAAAGGTGGTCCTAAGTTGCAACAGTGTAGATAAGATGCTTGCTTTATTTGGTATATACATTCCTTCATGTCACAACAATCAGCACAACACAAAGCCAACAGGATTCTACTACATGAACCAAGTTTATTAATTTGACATAATTGGAGTACCAATGGCAATACCGGTCATTTTTAATTTGACTTTTATTTAACAGGTACACATCAGTGCCATAGTGGTGCAAGGGAATTGTTCTTTACACATCTGATTTGCTATATGCATCTGCGTATGCCATGCAATGCGAGGAAATGACCTACATGTATATGTAACTGAGAGTTATCCACTAAGTGTGGCATTTATATCATTCCCACTATATTTGTTGTCATGGATAAATGTAGCTGCTGTTAAAAGGAACGCGGTTAAAAACGTTACAAAATAGACTAGTGTACACTTAATGTACATGTACATGAATGTAGTTCGTGTAAAATGATATTTATTTGTGTGTTCGCTTCAAAACGACGAAAGCCTTAGTGAAGGCATATGCCTGACCCTTCATGGGCTTGAAATACAAGGTGAACTATAGAAGCCTGTAGCAGAGGTAGTATACATGCATATTATCTCTGCCTGTAGCTATAGCTAGGCAGGCAAGTGCACTTACCTAGCACGCATTGGGTTTGAGGGGACCATCCATGATTTTGGGGCCACCGGCTACAGATGATGACGCATTCGTGAAGGGCACACAAGGTTTACAATGATGTGGTGTGCTTTACTTGTAAATCATATGTACAGTCCAACACATTGATGGCCCAAGTATGTCTGTGATCCCGCAGTTCCTACAAACATCTGTCCTGGGACCATAGTGTCCTGCATATGTACTGTCACAGGAACTGCCTCGTCTACCAGATGGGTTTTCCAGGGCAAAGATTTCCTTTGCCCTGGAAACATTGTACAGCTAGGCCAGGCTGCCCCATGCCTGGTGGATGGAGGTGGGGCACGTGGGCCATACCTCACAGCGGGTTATGAGGTCATGGATGTGGGTGTGGCTTCATGCCCCACCTCAACGCTGCTCATTGTGGCACAATTTAATGAACTGCTGGTTGAGTACTTGTAAGCCAATAAATGCACCCAAGTAGCTGTGCTGAAATATTTTCAGCTGATACAACTGTCAGTGTACCATACAGCACCCTTTTTGTACCAGACACTTCAAATGAAACACCCTGCATAAAAATCGAACTTACCATCAGCATATAAAATCTTATATTGACAAGCTTGATTACATCATTAACAAACGGCTTCAGAATAGCATTAACTCCGTACTGCTGAATGTATGCATAATTGCATATGCACAAGAGGTATATGCTACATTGCTGCTTTTCTCAACCCACTTTCTATGCTCTATTTCGATTGGCGCCTCTTCGTTGTTTCTTTTTCTCTCTAAATCAGAAGTTTAGGCAGTTTTGTTTGTACAAAGTTATGTACTTGGTTCCATGTACAGATTTGTTTTGCTAGAAGGTGGTTAGCATACATAGCCATAGATTGGGTACACGCAAAGGACAATCGCAACAATGAATATCAATTTAACTTTAACATACACCATCCATAAGTTCTGTCATTCTTCACTGCTCAGATCAGAGAAGTTGAAACTTCCAAGATTGCGACCGGTTTCAGAACTGTATTGTGTTCCTTCTTCAGGCGAGATGGATAATTGTATAGGATTATTACAAAGCTGTTATAATCCAACATGGAAGTACATGGTGACATTGCAAAATTAATGGACACTGCAGTGGAAATATGCCAGATTTTTAATGCCAATCATACCCAACGCACACCTTACACCGTACTCAGATTTGTAAATCGCATGGAAAACGATATCCTAGATCAATGTGAAGGGAAAGGGATCAGTAATCACTTTCTACCACTTCTGGAGCAGCTGTAAATGGAATCAATGGATCACCACTTACATTGTACTGCCATATTTTTTTCCTTATTTTCTCCCTGCCAGGGCTTTATCGTACTTATGTAGCGGCCTCATCCATTTCATTTACATAGCAGCAAGTTGCAAAGACTAACACGAATGCTCACTACAGACACATATACCGGGTGTCCATGAAAGAACGCAATGCTTTTGAACGGGAATAACTTTTGATAGGAGTATGAAAAAAATCTAATATTTAGAAACTAACAACTTGAGGTTAGGCAAATGTGTTTACATCATTTTATTTACAAGTTATTAACGATGCTTAATTAACTTTAATAAACACAAATTAACAACTTTAAAAGTGAAACCATGTTCAGACACACGTTTCGAAGCCAAAAGCAAAATGATCATATTTTTATCACCTTTTAAACTGAAAGTAAGAGGCAACAACTATTTCACCACGGTTACGCATGCGCACTTGTTACACTTCATTACATACGCAGGTCCCGTTCCGAGACTAGTGACGCAACCATTAACGACCATATTAGCTCCACCCCCTTCAACTTGCACATTATCACGTGCCACTGAGCCCCACCTCCTCGTATTGCATAATTTTTAATTGTTTTTTTTTTTAATTTAGTCTTATAAAGATCTAAGCTATCCTTGTGAAATCATAGATACTACCGTACCTGCGGCTGCCGTATTACTACCTCTTCGTAAAAGAAACATACACCCGCCGTAGGTCATTCATACGGGCGGTGCGCACCAATTAGCGTTCTTGCTACGTGTTGTGGACGAGATCGAGATTGTCATTCGCCTTACGTTATACAAAACCACACTGGAGAATGTCTTCGATGCAAATGGTTGGTGAGTTAAAGGCACGAACGACTGGGTGCCTATTGGCATACAATGTACGCACGGCCTACGGGTACACGCACACATTGGTGCAGTCCATGCATCAAGCAAACTATACATCCTTTCAGCTAGCTCTAACTGGTATATGCCCGTAACACTAGAGAAGCCGCGTGTATACTGCCTACAGCACCTACTAATATTGAAGCCTAAGGCTTAATTCTTAGTGTGCTGTTTAGTTACCGATGTGTGTGTGTGAAAAAAAGTGCCGAACTGTTTGAGCATTCTATTCAACAGTATTCAATGTCATAGGAACTGTAGATATGGCTCTCAACTGGTGTGTATGTGTATTTGTGAGTCATGGTGACTTCTGTTCAAATCTGTGATGTGTGCTAAGTCTAATCAGTTTTAAAACCAACTTTGTTCATTAAGAAAGAGAGTGAGCAGTTTCACCTACATCAGGACTACTCTTTAGCACTTACAACTGGGCATGACTTGTAAACTAATTCTCAGATCTAAATGTAATGTTGAGATGATCTTCAAGTGTCAGTGAATTCTGACTTGGTTGTTTCATGCAAATTTATACTGTTTGTAAAAAAAATATTTGGTGTTGTAGGTGGGTGTACTGTTGAGTAGCTTTGATAAACATTCACATACTTCCTGTTAGAGCTTAGTATTTTAATACAATTCATTTGCGTGTTTCAAAAGTATTATTCTCATGCAATGAAAGCAATCTGCTTAGATGCCTGTTTGTCACTAAAGAGCATGTCACTTTGTCATGGAAGGATGAGCCAATAACTTCACTCACAAAATATAGCTGTTAAAAACCCATGTTCGGTACTTTTGTTACTCTCTACTGTGTGGTTGTCCAATCCAAAATACTCACCCAGTAAGGTTACCCTACCCATCACCTAAATACTGATGCAACACTGGAAAATACCTAGTAACCTGATTAAACCTTCAGGCTACCAAATATGTTTTACCCATCACATTCTCGCAGCAACAGGGCAATACATTTTAAATTCACACCAGCTAGTAACCTCTCTTCCAGCAGTTGTTTGAACAAATACAATATTTATCCTCCAGGGATACTCAAGGCTTTTGAACCAACACACACATATCACATACCAACAACCTTAATACATAATACTTTGCCATGGTTTGAATGTAATTGATCATACTCTTACTAGTGCCTTAAAAGAACAAACCCACTTCATACATGCATGCATGCAGCTACGCAAATTTACATGCCATATCAAAACACCTACCATATTGTCACACCCCACCCAGATATCAAATAATTTCTGAATAACCATAACATTACATCCTAACACACACACTCAAACACAAAAACACAAACAACACACACCCATGCACCCACACATCACACAAATGCGTACACATACACATACACACAACAAAAACACACACAATCACACACACACAATCACACACACAAACAAACAAACAATGGATACTCCAAAAACTCAAGGCTTTCGAACCAACACACACATCACATACCAACAACCTAAATGTAATACTTTGTCATAATTTGAATGTAATTTTTATAACCCCATTCCTGACTTAAACGTGCACTCTTATTAGTGTCTGATGCAGTGTCTTAAGAACAAACCCACTTGATATGCATGCAGCTACGCAAATTCACACGCCATATTAATCATCTCAAAACACCTACCACATTGTCACACCCCATGCAATAAAATATTCTGAATAACCTTGAAATATTACATCCTTACACACACATACACACACAAACACATACACACACACACACACACACACACACACACACACACACACATACAAACACGCTGTGGCTCCAGTTACCATCATGTTACAGAGGGTCCTTGCCAGAGGGTTAAATGCTCTACATTTGTGTATGTGTAGTGGATTTAGTACAAGGGCTTCATTGCTAATAAACAGTCCATGGCATACTTTCTAACCACAAGCTGGCCCTTGCAATGCATTTCTTCTATGTTATTGTGTTAGGAAACTGACTTCCTTATCACAAACCACGCAGCAAATTTTCTGCCATGGAAAATATTTTTTCTGTTTGACATCGCATAACAATAGGATTAAATTATATTTCTTTATTACATGCAAGTATGATGTGACAGTGCACTACATGAGTGTACTACAGATTTACATATTATAAACAACATACAATGTCTATAGCATACTTTCCTCCCCCTCGGAACACTACTTTATTATGCATGGTCCCTTGTGAGAGATGTTGTTTAAAGTGCAAAGTGTGCTCATTACAAAAGTTTTGTAGGAGCACGATTTGGCTGTTTTATAAAAGCATTATTTTGACTAAGGGCTAAGATTGGGACTGTGTTACATTTTCCGCTGTGGGGATGCAAAATAGTGTTTGTGGTATTTGTTAAAGCCTAGCTGGAGTATTTGTTCAGATGAGTGGATTGCCAGATATGATGTTCCTAGTTAAGACTCTGACTGATACGCATTCGTTGTGATTTTTCAATGACTGTTGGGGGATAAAAACTTAGTGGCATTGCACCGAACATCTACACATTTTTGACGAACATGAAGGACCCTGAATTTATTTTTAAATGCATGTAACATTTACATACAAAGATTGGGAAATTACATGTTGCCCTGTTAGTGAGGAAATTTTTTAAAGAACGCATTGCTAGAAAGTTACTTGCTGAATAACTTATGGTATGTACACATGACACTGTAATGAGTACAGGACGTCCCAAAACATAGCTTTATTTTACACTATGATTGTGGTGTTGCCCTGTTGTTGTCGGTTATTATTAACATACAACCATAATTACAGTACTTGTCCCTCCCTGATCATGAAAGTGTGTGGATTTCAGACTTTTACTTGTGTTTTGCATTCCTTAATTGTTTGTGCACAGCTGTCTATAGCTACAGTGATAAATTGGAATGATATTGGCGTTGTAAACCTTTAAGATATTAAGTTTGGTATTAGATATTGTCCTGTTGTATGTCAGTGCCATGGGTGATTGAATTACTATGGAAAGCATAACTAGAGATTTTTATAGATGAACTTTAGTGTAGCCTTGTGGTTTGTGAAATTGCGAAGGACAGTTGTTTATTTGGGAGTCTGTTGGTGTAATGGTATTGTGCGTCAGTGCTAATTCTTGGTAAAACTATTGAGGTTTTGCAAGGTGTGGTTATAACACACTTTATGCTGCTTGGCACATGAATTTTTGTACAGGCAAATTGTATGCCATTTTAATACTTGCACATGATGGGAAATTTACTGTACATTAGTTGTTATGGAAAACCAAAATTGTCTTGCTTGTGGGTTACAAACCCCACTACACCAGACACCTGTAAGAATAAGCATGTGAGTCCACATTGGAATATGTAAATTTTCTGGACTGCCGTCATTTGGCTTGAGAATGTAGTAGGGGTTACATTTGTTGGGTTTTGAAAAGTATAGTTCTTTTGAAAAGCCTTATGTAGATTTTTAGAAGGCACTTCATCTGACACCTTTAAATGTATGTATATGAGTCAAAAGTTGAAGGTTTGAAATGGAATTTAACATGGGTATAGACTGGATTGCCAGCCCTATCGTTATGTGAATTATTCAGAATGCCGTTTTAGTCGAATAAGGCCTTTACTTTTATTTCCTGAATCTATCATGTTAGTATAATTATTGTAGAGAGTTAACCTAAATCAGAGTATAATGAGGATAAGATTGAAATTGACTTAAGTCTGAGAGGTCTATACTGTGAGGATATCATGGGAGTTTGTGTGCCTGACTACTTTTGAAACAGCTGAAAATAACATACAAATGTGTCTACCGGTATGAAATAAAATATGCATCTGACATGCATTAGCATATGAATTGCTTTACGCACTCCTCCAGACCCCCGAGGCTGTACATGCGTGTTCAGGATCTCCCTGAAAGTGTGTAGAAATAGGATTCCTGTTGGGTTTTTTTTGGCACTTCCTTTGTGATGAGATTGCTGTGGGATATAGATTTCGCTACATGGTTAGCATTTGTATACAAATGACTGGTATGTATGTATTAGTCTTTTTGAAATCTATAGTGGGTAAAATAGGCAGTACATCTTGCACAGGAGGATTATAAAATTGACTACAGCTGCATAAAACTGAAGGTTACACCTTTCTTGTGTGAGATGTGATTGGTGATAACTTATAAAGCAATGCCATTTGATCAAACACCTCAAAGAGCACACAGTGTACATGTAGGTCCTGGCAGGAAAGTCATTTGATACTACCTACATATGAAGATCGGGGCTAAGGAGGTATTGCCTTACTGCTGGGAAGAAGGGTTTTGTATGGGTTGTTTGAGAAAGCCAGCTGAATTATTATATAATTAGCATTCACTAAGGGTGACTAGACATTCTGTCTGAATCATAATTAAGGCATTGTTGTACTGTTTATGAGTATGTATTGAGTCAAATAATCGATGAGCATATTTGTCCTTGGAGAAGAGTGCATGTAGAAGGAAGGGTTGGTATGTAGGCTGCGATTAAGGATCACTTTTAGAATGGATTTTTGTCTCCTAACCAATGAAAATGCATGGATAGAAGTAGTTAACCAATAGGAAAGCAGGGATAGTTGTCCTATGCAAGTGCAGGGATTGTTATCCAATCAAAATGTACCTAAAAAGTATAAATACTGTAAGATTAAGGGGGTATACATTTCCACTATGCTTGAAAATGCCACGAGTACCAAGACTGTCAATTGAACAAAGAGTTGCCATTTTCTAATGGAAAGAATGCCTATCTTACTGTAAGCTTGTTCCGGAGGGAGTACCCTAATTACAGGACACTATGCAGTAGCACAGTTCTGAGGGTGGTGTCCAAATTTGTGGAGCATGGCACAGTGCAGGATAGGCTGAAAACAAACTGTGGAAGAAAGAAAACTGTTCAGGTGCCAAGGAACGTTGGCATAATTGCTCAGAAAATGCAGCAGACCCCAACTATGAGCATAAGAAGACTCCATCTAGGGACAGGATTGAGACGATCAAGTGTACAGAAGATGCTCAGGAAGACCCTGAAGATGAAGGCCTATAGGCGGCCTCTAGTAAAGGCTCTATTGCCAGGTGACATTGACAAGAGAGTCAAGTGGGCAGAAGATTACCTTGAAGCAGCTGAGAGGGACTTCACCTACCCTGACTATATCCTGTGGACGGATGAAGCAATCTTCCACTTGGATGGACATGTTAACAGGCATAATGCTGTCATATGGTCAGTCCAGAACCCACATGCTTTTATGGAATGCAGCAATCAGAAGAAGGCTGGTGTGATGGTCTGGGCTGGGCTGATCAAAGACCATATCATTGGCCCCTTCTCCATCAATGGAAGTGTCACAGGGCAAGTGTACCTTCAGCTACTACAGCAGAGGGTATGGCCAGCCCTGCAAGCTATCATGGGGGAAGAGGAAGAATTTGTTGTTTTCCAGCATGATGGAGCCTCAGCTCATTATGAAACCCGTGTTAGAGCCTGGTTGGATGGAAAGCTGGAGGACAGATGGATGGGCAGAGGGGGACCCATACCATGGCCAGCACAAAGTCCTGATCTATCTCCATTGGAATTCTGGCTATGGGGCTAACTGATAAACAAAGTGTATGCAAATGCAGTGACAACATTGGACGAGCTAAGACAGGCAATAACTGATGAGATGCTAGCCATCCCGGCCACTATGGTCCACAGTGCGACACTGGGGGTAGTGAGAAAGGCAGGATTACTGCTCTCAATTGATGGGCTGCAGTTAGGATCACGACATAATTGACATTACTAACCTCGATAACATTGTACATGTACCTGTTTCGTCTCATAATGTTATTATACTTCTCAGTGTGGTTGAATGCACACAGTAAGGCTGTATCGTACTGCTAGAAAAATTCTGATAAACAGCTTGATTATTATGTTAAGTGAAATTGAAATACAGTGGATGGCTAGGAAATACAGCGACTTTGAATTTGTGTGTGTTTTTGTGTGTGGTGTTTGTGTGTGTGTGTGTGTGTGTGAGTATATGTGTGTTTGTTTGTGTGTGTGTGTGTTTGTGTGTGTGTTTGTGTGTGTGTTTGTATGTGGTGTGTGTAAGGATGTAATGTTTTAAGGTTATTCAGAATAATTTTTATTTATTTCTGCATGGGGTGTGACAATGTGGTAGAGATGATAAGCTATCGCGTAGCTGCATGCATGTAACAAGTGAGTTTGTTCTTTTAAGACACTGCATCAGACACTAGTAAGAGTGTACGTTAAAGTCAGGAATGGGATTATAATCAATTACATTCAAACTGGCAAAGTATTACATTTAGGTTGTTGGTATGTGATGTGTGTTGAGTTTTTGGAGTATCCATTGTTTGTGTGTGTGTGTTTGTGTGTGTGTGTGTGTGTGTGTGTGTGTGTGTGTGTTTGTATGTGTGTGTAAGGATGTAATGTTTTAAGGTTATTCAGAATAATTTTTATTTATTTCTGCATGGGTGTGACAATGTCATTAGCTATAGCGTAGCTGCATGCATGCATGTATGTATCAAGTGGGTTTGTTCTTTTAAGACACTGCATCAGACACTAGTAAGAGTGTACGTTAAAGTCAGGAATGGGGTTAAATCAATTACATGTGTGTTGGTTCGAAAGCCTTGAGTTTTTGGAGTATCCATTGTTTGTGTGTGTGTGTGTTTTTTGTGTATGTGTTTGTATGTGTGTGTATGTGTGTGTAAGGATGTAATGTTTTAAGGTTATTCAAAATAACTTATTTATTTCTGCATGGGGTGTGACAATGTGGTAGAGATGATAAGCTATCGCGTAGCTGCATGCATGCATGTAACAAGTGAGTTTGTTCTTTTAAGACACTGCATCAGACACTAGTAAGAGTGTACGTTAAAGTCAGGAATGGGGTTAAATCAATTACATTCAAACTATGGCAAAGTATTACATTTAAGTTGTTGGTATGTGATGTGTGTTGAGTTTTTGGAGTATCCATTGTTTGTGTGTGTGTTTGTGTGTTTGTGTGTGTGTGTGTTTGTATGTGTGTATGTGTGTATATTAGGATGTAATGTTTTAAGGTTATTCAGAATAATTTTTATTTATTTCTGCACGGGGTGTGACAATGTGGTAGAGATGATAAGCTATCGCGTAGCTGCATGCATGCATGTATCAAGTGGTTTGTTCTTAAGACACTGCATCAGACACTGCATCAGAGTGTACGTTAAAGTCAGGAATGGGATTATAATCAATTACATTCAAACTATGGCAAAGTATTACATTTAGGTTGTTGGTATGTGTTCGAAAGCCTTGAGTTTTTGGAGTATCCATTGTTTGTGTGTGTGTGTTTGTGTGTTTGTGTGTGTTTGTGTGTGTTTGTGTGTTTGTATGTGTGTTTGTGTGTGTGTGTTTAATTTGATGTGTGGGTGCATGTGTGTTTGTGTGTTATGTGGATGTGTGTATTTTTTATGTGTTTGTGTTTTTTGTGCGTGTGCATGTGTGTGTAAGGATGTAATATTATGGTTATTCAGTAATTATTTATAATAATTAAGATCTCTGGGTGGGGTGTGACAATATGGTACATGTTTTGAGATGATTAATATGGCATGTGAATATGCATATCTGCATGCATGCACACATGCATCTATCAAGTGGGTTCGTTTAAGTCAGTAATGCGATTATAACAGACTATTGCAAAGTATTACATTTAGGTTGTTGGTATGTGATGTGTGTGTTGGTTCGAAAGCCTTGAGTTTTTGGAATATCCATTATTTGTGTGTGTGTATGTGTGTGTGTTTTTGTTTGTGTTTATGTGTGTATGTCTATGTGTGTGCATTTGTGTGTGTTGTGTGTGATGTGAGGGTGCTTGTGTGTTTTTGTATGTTGTGTATTTGTGTGTGTTTTAGTTTGCATGTGTGTGTTTGTGTGCGTGTGTATATGTGTGTTAGGATGTAATGATATGGTTATTCAGAAATTATTTGATAACAGGGTGGGGTGTGACAATATGATAGGTGTTTTGAGAAATATGGCATGTGAATTTGCATAGCTGCATGCATGCATGTATGAAGTGGGTTTGTTCTTTTAAGGCACTAATAATAGTGTCAGAAATGGGATTAGGATCAATGACATATTTACGTTGTTGGTATGTGATATGTGTGTGTTGGTTCAAAAGCCTTGAGTATACCTGGAGGATAAATATTGTATTTGTTCAAACAACTGCTGGAAGAGAGGTTACTAGCTGGTGTGAATTTAAAATGTATTGCCCTGTTGCTGCGAGAATGTGATGGGTAAAACATATTTGGTAGCCTGAAGGTTTAATCAGGTTACTAGGTATTTTCCAGTGTTGCATCAGTATTTAGGTGATGGGTAGGGTAACCTTACTGGGTGAGTATTTTGGATTGGACAACCACACAGTAGAGAGTAACAAAAGTACCGAACATGGGTTTTTAACAGCTATATTTTGTGAGTGAAGTTATTGGCTCATCCTTCCATGACAAAGTGACATGCTCTTTAGTGACAAACAGGCATCTAAGCAGATTGCTTTCATTGCATGAGAATAATACTTTTGAAACACGCAAATGAATTGTATTAAAATACTAAGCTCTAACAGGAAGTATGTGAATGTTTATCAAAGCTACTCAACAGTACACCCACCTACAACACCAAATATTTTTTTTACAAACAGTATAAATTTGCATGAAACAACCAAGTCAGAATTCACTGACACTTGAAGATCATCTCAACATTACATTTAGATCTGAGAATTAGTTTACAAGTCATGCCCAGTTGTAAGTGCTAAAGAGTAGTCCTGATGTAGGTGAAACTGCTCACTCTCTTTCTTAATGAACAAAGTTGGTTTTAAAACTGATTAGACTTAGCACACATCACAGATTTGAACAGAAGTCACCATGACTCACAAATACACATACACACCAGTTGAGAGCCATATCTACAGTTCCTATGACATTGAATACTGTTGAATAGAATGCTCAAACAGTTCGGCACTTTTTTTCACACACACACATCGGTAACTAAACAGCACACTAAGAATTAAGCTTCAATATTAGTAGGTGCTGTAGGCAGTATACACGCGGCTTCTCTAGTGTTACGGGCATATACCAGTTAGAGCTAGCTGAAAGGATGTATAGTTTGCTTGATGCATGGACTGCACCAATGTGTGCGTGTACCCGTAGGCCGTGCGTACATTGTATGCCAATAGGCACCCAGTCGTTCGTGCCTTTAACTCACCAACCATTTGCATCGAAGACATTCTCCAGTGTGGTTTTGTATAACGTAAGGCGAATGACAATCTCGATCTCGTCCACAACACGTAGCAAGAACGCTAATTGGTGCGCACCGCCCGTATGAATGACCTACGGCGGGTGTATGTTTCTTTTACGAAGAGGTAGTAATACGGCAGCCGCAGGTACGGTAGTATCTATGATTTCACAAGGATAGCTTAGATCTTTATAAGACTAAATAATAAAAAAAACAATTAAAAATTATGCAATTCGAGGAGGTGGGGCTCAGTGGCACGTGATAATGTGCAAGTTGAAGGGGGTGGAGCTAATATGGTCGTTAATGGTTGCGTCACTAGTCTCGGAACGGGACCTGCGTATGTAATGAAGTGTAACAAGTGCGCATGCGTAACCGTGGTGAAATAGTTGTTGCCTCTTACTTTCAGTTTAAAAGGTGATAAAAATATGATCATTTTGCTTTTGGCTTCGAAACGTGTGTCTGAACATGGTTTCACTTTTTAAGTTGTTAATTTGTTGTGTTTATTAAAGTTAATTAAGCATCGTTAATAACTTGTAAATAAAATGATGTAAACACATTTGCCTAACCTCAAGTTGTTAGTTTCTAAATATTAGATTTTTTTCATACTCCTATCAAAAGTTATTCCCGTTCAAAAGCATTGCGTTCTTTCGTGGACACCCGGTATATGCAATCATACGCATGCGCACATAGCAATTATAAATATACAGTTTCCAATAACCGTTACACAGCTCCCCCTTTTTAGGGAGTGGGTCCACACACTCAAATATCGTCCGGTAGACTCCATGGGTTTCCGTATCTGTCCGGCGGTCTTCTGTTCCTTGTAGATCTCCTTGATACCAGTTGCGCCTCCTCACTTGATTCTTCGGTATCCCTGGCCTGATCTGCCCCATCTGCTTGTCTCTCTTCCCCGTCTGAGTCACCCATAACGGACAAATGATCCCCAATTTTCATGAGGTCTTGGAATATTAACATAATCGGTGTTATTGACCTTTCCTCATCTGAAAGTAAGCATTACTTTTTTACCATTTCTGGAGCAGCTGTAAATGGAGCCAGTGGATCACCATCTGCCATATTTATGTCAGTGATGAAGCTACCTTTTCTTCAACACACTTTTCCCATGTTGCACTAAGATGTTGTTTGATGTCTTGTATTTTGCTTGAATGGAAGTGGTCCATCTACAAACTATTCCTGTCTGTGTTTGCTTCCAACACACATTTGGCCCTAGGATCAAATAGTCACTTATCTGCTGAGTGTATGAAAACTCATTAATACTTCCCTAGCTACTATGTACAAGCTGTCACACTATTTAGCCTGTGTTCTAAGCTGCTACAACTTAAGGTGATAGATAACAGATGTTATAATGCTGTTATCATACTTTCCACAAGTTTCTTACCTCTGGATACAAAACATCTAATATTCGCTCTTTTGCTTTTATACCCCTCATCTAGGGCAACTCCATAAAGAAAGTGCTCTACAGCTTCCACCTATATGAATATCGATGAGCTTATCATGTTTACACATGCATGATACATGTGTATAACCATTTTATAAAAACACTTCAACTGCTTGGGGTAAATTTGTTCAAACATCTTCCATCCAAATACAATGGCAAATGATGTATGCTGATCTCTGAAAATGTACATACTTCTACATACCTGTCTATAAATCGGATATCAAAGCTTAATCTCTTCACATGTTTTTTCATAACTACATCTCTCAAGTAGAGGATCAATTGGGCTCACTCCAGGAAGCAGTGAAGTAGCACTTCCACCTGGGTTTGGGTTCTGGTTTGGCTTTCGTCCCGGACAATCTTCAGGTTTTCTTCCATCTGATTATATATTTCCAAGACAGTTTGGATTGCCTCAAGTTTGTCTTGTGTAGCTTTGACTACTACCATCCCATCATCCGCAAAGATTAGGGAGGTGGTAGTCCTCATCATTGAAAAGTCATGGTCCAGTTGGGCACATCTCTCTTGTATCTCTTGGGGTGTGGCCTTGCCCGAAGGCAGTAGGGAGGTGTGTGGCTCGTTAATTCTTTGTGTTTTAGAATGAGTAATTTGAATGTATTACGACTGTTTAACCAGGTGACTGTCATAAACTAGAGTATGTTGTACCATGCATAAACTAAAAGTGGTTGGTCTAGAGTATGTTGTACCTTGTGTGTTTGTAGTTGGACTGCACGTCCTTTTGTGTCTCCTCCCCTCCTGTTCCCACTATTTCCTCCCTTCTCACTCATCTCTTTTTAGTGTTTCCATTTATCAATTGTCGCAATTTCTCTCAGTTCAAGGTGTTGGAGGGCTGACTGTGTTTGTCTACATAAGTGGTCGCAAGAGCAAACATCTTCTGTTGTCATTGTTGAAAAACAATATCGTCAAAGGGGATGATGTGAGTGTGTACTGGGATGATGTGAGTGCTGGGATACTGTGGGGATACTGTGGGTGTACTGGGATGCTGTGGGTGTACTGGGATGCTGGAGTGTACTGGGATGCTGTGAGGTGTACTGGGATGCTGTGAGGTGTACTGGGATGTACTGGGATGATGTGAGTGTACTGGGATGCTGTGGGTGTACTGGGATGCTGTGAGTGTGCTGGGATGCTGTGAGTGTACTGGGATGATGGGAGTGCTGGGATGATGGGAGTGTGATGGGATCATGAGAGTGTACTGGGATGATGGGAGTGTGCTGGGATGCTGTGAGGTGTACTGGGATGATAGAGGCCTTGCAAGGTTGCACATCCCCATCCCACCATCACCTCCACCTCACCCGCACACTTGACAACTGATATTGTAGTCTGTGTGATGGTGTTGACGTTTTTTGCCCATCAGTTTGGCAAGATAAGATGACGTTTCTGGTTGTATAGGTACCAATACCAGTGTTGAAGTGTTTGCTTGGGCACAGAAACCATATTCAACATTCATATCCTTCAAGGTAACTACTGATGTGCACTTCGAGTACTCTCTAAATGATGTGCACCTTTTCCCCTTACCTTACAAAGACATTTTCCTACTCATGAAGCCCATCTTGGTAGACATGAGATGGCTGGAGGGTCCAGAGTCCTCTATGCCCCGGTACTGTGGAGCTACTTGTTAAAGCAAAGTGATATTATAGCTTCTACACAAACACAAACACACACAACACAGGCTTCCATTCTGGACATTGACTGGGACACTGTTCAAGAGTTGTACATTAGAGATGGATTGGTTACAGAGGTGGGCTGTAGCAAAGGCAAGATTGGGTTATTTAATTAATTGTTCTGCACATCAACCTTCTTAACTTCAACTTCTTGCATCTTTAGGTTCACACAGCTCAAAATTAATCCTCCAAGGCAAGTACTGCAGCTCTAGATCCTCCCATGTTATAACAGTAAGAAGCTTCCCTCCTTCCCTCCATCACACTCCTCACACTCTTCACCTCTTCCATCCTTACACCTGTGGTTAACCATATACAATCACTCCTATACTGTTAGCTCTAATTTTGGAGACACCCATGTGATGGTCTGGGGATCTAAGGCCATTGAGATTTGTTATGTGGTCATTTGGGGTGCTCCTGTGATAAGGTGCATTTCAGCATTCACTATTAATATGGCATGTGTGTGTGTGTGTGTGTGTGTGTGTGTGTGTGTGTGTGTGTGTGTGTGTGTACGCCTTAACCCTATTGTCTTCATTTTCAGGTGTTCTTTCCTTCAATTTAATCTTCCAGTAGCAGTCGTGTACCTTCATGCCCCTCACTGCTTCTGTGTGTGATTTAATTGTTAATAAAATTTGGGGGGGGGGGGGGGGGGGGGGGGGGCTTCGTAACAATAAGTTGCTAAGCTTCAGCGGAGCCACAGACCCGATGGGGCGGGAGGGGGGAGGGGATCAGTCGGGTGTTATGATTATAACTCTACATTATAATCATGCTTCTAGTTTACAGTACTCTCGCCGCGAGTGTACTTCCCTGCAGAGAACTGGGTTGTTATTAGTCTCGTACCCAGACCCTGATTCCCACAGCTGCGGATGGATTGCTATGTGGAAAGAGTAAAACGTGCATACAACATCAGCTTGCCATCTCCATGTACATCTGGCCCCTCTTTCCACATAGCGGTGGTGTAATCCATCCGCAGCTGTGGGATCAGGGTCTGGGTACGAGACTAATAACAACCCAGTACTTGCGACCTCTTCCCATTTAGAAAGTGAAATTTACAATGGAACTTACATCAGTCCCAGACCGTGAGACGTAGGTCAGGGTACGACACAGTTGCTTTGTTATTAGAAACAGTTCGAGCTGCAACTGATGCGAAGCACGTCTTCTCTCCATATCCACCCTCTTGTTTCACAGTTGTGCCTTGTGTTGGTCTTGGGCTCCGCCTATGAGCTTCAGATAGCGATGAAGTCAGTGGTGGTTAATTGGGCTTGAATACCGGTACTGGATGTTTACTGGACCCGGCCATCGTGTTGTAGGTGATACGCCACGTGATACCTTTCTGAGCCCCTGCCGCCAAGCTCACCTGGCAGCATGCAAGGTTAGAAGCTGGAAGTGGCCTCACTCCAGGACTGGATCACACACATATAAATTTATGTTCTTGACCTATTTAAAATAACAGACACTACTAAAGTGGTTATTATTTAAAGTCAGTAGGGACCACATTCCTAGCCAGTATGACCCTTGCTATGGCTCTCACCATGGTGATATTTAGCCTCCCAAACATGTTACTGATCACCCTGGCTTTGCAGAAAGAGAAAGGCTAGGCGGACGCGTGTGGCCGGTAGAGAAAGTTGTTCTTGCCTCCTCAGCCCAGTTGAGGTCGTTGGCTGCATGCTTTCTCCTTTCTGCAGCTTCAGAAGCAGGGGTAAGAGGAGACGTGACTGTATGTCAAAGGCAGCCAGCCAGCTTGCTTTGTGCCCAGTCCCTCACAAGCACATGATTTCAGTTGAGTGAGAAGGAAACATGGGATCATTCATTCCCCCACCTTTTCCCAGGGGCCCACTAGATTTACATATTCTGCATTTAAGCACACATTAAAGGTTATCGGTGGCTATGTACTTGAGTGACTCATGTGTACATGAATTATCGTTGCTGACAAATTGATGAAAATAGAGAAACAAAAAAATTGCACACACACATGATTTGGCTGTGTCATTGTTGCAGCGCGTGTGCTACATTTAGAACAGTAAAATGTTGACAACGCGTACAGATGTATTACTAATTTACAATCTTCTCATCGTCGTTGACGACAAAGGCAAGTGCCACGTACTTCTGCTGGATGTACTGCACCCTCTCTGTCCTGCAGGAGGCCACAAGGAAAGGATGTTAAGGTGTGTGCAGACACGGCATGGTGTCCACGCCCACAATGTGGCTTTGTATCGTTAAGGTTACGTATAGCCAAAACATCCTGCCTTGGGAGTCAAGCAACCTGCACAATTAAGCAGTACACTGCCTAATCAACTACACCAATCTGACCTCCCCCTCCCCTTACCCCAAGGGTAAATGGGTCATGCCTGAATCGTGTATGCTTTGTTCAAGGGGGGGGGGGGGGGGGGGGGGGGGGGGAGAAATGACCTCCACCTGGGTTGGAACCAGCACTCAACCCTTCCCATGTAACTACACTGCCTAATCAACTACGACCTCCCCTTGCTCCGAGAGTAAACAGGTCAATGCCTAATTCTTGAATATGCTTTCTTGTTGTTTTTTTTTCCTCTTAAGGGAAAAAAATGCCCAAGTGGAAGCTCGTGCTTATTTCCTTAGATGGACGTATTAAAAAACTTGCTCGCTTTCAGTATGGGGTGGTGGTACAACCACTCGGTTATCCCCACCAAAAAACGCCCCTAGCTTCAGCCCAGTTATCATGCTGACATCCTGATTGTTGGTTAGATATATCCTATCTTCCAATATGCCATAGCTTGGTACTGGCAGTGGTCCACAAATCGATTGTTTAGCATCAATCCACTGCACAGTGTGTGACCAATTTCCATGACCAACAATTTAGACAAACCATGTCTCATTTAAAGTAGGCTCGTGCTGTACCAGTAGCTACAGAACTCCTAATTTGAAATGATTTGCATTTTTGTTGGACTTTTAAAACCCATTAGGTATATCAGACCGTACAACAATTTTCGTACAGATTTCTTCTTATTCAATTACCAAGTAACTTGCAACAATATTCCTATTATGGGTACCAAAATAAAGTAATTAGTCAAATAACAATAAAAGTCATCAATTCATTTTCAAAACCACAGCACTACTAGCATAGAAGATCTTAACCTCAACTGCAATGGTTAAGTTCAACAAATAAAACCCTCTAAAATCAAGCACATAGCAGATTCAATTTTAATACATCAACAATAAGATAAGGTAATGTTAATTACAGGACATTAATATTATTGATTTGAAATCAGTGAAATGGTTTGAAACTTAATGATAAATTAAGTCAAACAGGTTGGAAAAATCAATTACAGCAACACCTTACAAATTCCTTTGGACTATTTAGCATAATGAAATCTCACAATCTGGTTGGTCAATTACAGGTATGTTATTTAGTTTTTCAATCTATATATTGTTAACTGTATCAATTTTGACATGGAATATTATGCATTTATGCCATTATTTACTTTCAGTATTTATCTGATATCAATATCAATGTCAATATATTAAAAACACTTCTTGGAGTTTGTACCTCCAGAGAGGTGTGGCATTTGAACCTTGTGGGTTACAAGTCTAACTTGGGAGCCAATTTCTAAGGCACAAGGCTTATAAGCTGTACTATGGATGAACATAAACAATAGAACAGGGAAGGCTACCAAATCTTGATGTAATAATTTTACACTGAAACTGAAGGTGTCTACATGTACATGATTTAGAATCTTTGAGGGCCCTCTGTCCCATGAATAGCAAGGGTGCTACTAACAGCCAGAGGGGTTTGAAATCATATAGATCATGATTGGCTCAGTGTCTAACTGATTTACACCATAGCAACACATACATAGCAACCAGTAAAAGTAGGGCTGGTAATATACACTTTCTTGAGGCGAGATTTGAAAGTTAAAAAAGCCTAGGCCAAAATTATACCCCATCAGTCTGTTCGTTGGTATTTATTAGCATATTTCCAATGTACAATGTATATGTAAATCGAGGAGCAAAATGTGCAAGTATTTGTTCAACTGTATCTCTCTGATTAAAATACTGTTGTCATTTTGTCAGAGACTGTCCAAACCCAGCCCCATACTTCAACCACTACATAACTGAATGTTGCACTCAAGTATCATAATCCCTCTGAGCTGGTATGGATTACCTTGTCCATTTGAGTACCCATATTCATCTTACTTTTCTGGTACGTCTACAGTGGCCCCTTTAGACCCCCAAACCTGCAGTTCACTTACTTGGATGCATTTGCCTGTGGCTTTCGTACGTCAGCAAACATGCCGCCACCCCCGAGCCTGGCTTCATAGTAGCTGTTAGCCTTCAAGTTGCCCTGACTTAGCATGAACTGTGGGGTATGGAAGTATGTAATGCCCATCATTGACCACACACACACACACACGCACACACACGCACGCGTGCACACACACACACACACACACATGCACACATGCACACACACACACACAGGGCACATCACACACAACACATCATGCAAAGAAGTACATACATCACATCCACACATGCACAACATCAAACATATACACTATCTCACACACACATGTATCATACATACCACACCCACCATTGTCTCGCACTTCACACCTCACCAAATTGAGGCTTTTAGTTACAAAACCTTTTCACTTTACTTACACACAGTAGTAAAAACATCAACATCACATGCACAGGAAAACACTTCTGCCGCACTATCATGGGATTTTGATCGCTAGGATACAAGATGCTGTTAAGTACATGTACAGCATGAACTTTAAATCATCCCTCAACCGCTTCCATCTGTACACACATGCACACACACACCATATACTCACTTCCACTACACACCACATACCTCCACACACACACACACCGCATACATCCACACACACACACACCTTATACCTCTACACACACACACACCACATACTCACCTCCACAGACACACCATGTACTTACCTCCACTGTGGCTCTGTCCCACTTGTCCAGGTTTAATGACCGGACCTTTGAGACATGCACACCTAGCCCTCTGTGGACCCCTGAGCATGTGATGCACAGCACAATGCCAAGGTTGATGCTTGCCCACTCCACATCTGCATACGTGGGGTGGGGGAGGGGAGGGGAGGGGAGGGGAGGGGAGGGGAGGGGAGGGGAGGGGAGGGGAGGGGAGGGGAGGGGAGGGGAGGGGAGGGGAGGGGAGGGGAGGGGAGGGGAGGGGAGGGGAGGGGAGGGGAGGGGAGGGGAGGGGAGGGGAGGGGAGGGGAGGGGAGGGGAGGGGAGGGGAGGGGAGGGGAGGGGAGGGGAGGGGAGGGGAGGGGAGGGGAGGGGAGGGGAGGGGAGGGGAGGGGAGGGGAGGGGAGGGGAGGGGAGGGGAGGGGAGGGGAGGGGAGGGGAGGGGAGGGGAGGGGAGGGGAGGGGAGGGGAGGGGAGGGGAGGGGAGGGGAGGGGAGGGGAGGGGAGGGGAGGGGAGGGGAGGGGAGGGGAGGGGAGGGGAGGGGAGGGGAGGGGAGGGGAGGGGAGGGGAGGGGAGGGGAGGGGAGGGGAGGGGAGGGGAGGGGAGGGGAGGGGAGGGGAGGGGAGGGGAGGGGAGGGGAGGGGAGGGGAGGGGAGGGGAGGGGAGGGGAGGGGAGGGGAGGGGAGGGGAGGGGAGGGGAGGGGAGGGGAGGGGAGGGGAGGGGAGGGGAGGGACATTTGGTGAACTACAAGGAGGGGAAGGAGGATGCTGCACACACATACATACATACATACACATACACACACACACACACACACACACACACACACACACACACACACACAAGGGTGTGCTTGCCAAGGTTGCCATTGACAGAGATTATTGGCACTATGCCCATGTCACATACTAGTTAAGTTAGGCAAGATGGCTGTCGTGCATATGCATGTATAGTTAAGTTTCCAAGAAAGACATAGCTATTGGCCAAGAGTTACCATGGTCACAAAGCAGCTATACACTACGGGCCAGCTGGCCAGCCATCCTACACTGGGCCAACATACATGTAGCATAGGTGTACACACAACAGTGAACACACCACCTCCATTCCACACAGAAAACACACCCACATAGAAAAGACCCACATCACAATGAACACACCCTCTACCACACTCCCTATCACACCTTTCTCCCCTCCCATAAAATTACACCACAGGACCACACACCCACACCACACCTGCAGGACCACACCCACCTGTAGTAGCAGAGCAGTCTGCACACTGATGGTTTCCTGGTATCCCCAAGATGACCTTCATGGCATCCGGGTACAGCTCACTGTCCTGCTGGTCTATGGACAACTGCTCAGTCTAGTGGGGAGGTGTGGGAGGGATAGAGTGGGGAGGTGTGGGGGGATAGTGGGGAGGTGTGGGAGGGATAGAGTGGGGAGGTGTGGGAGGGATAGAGTGGGGAGGTGTGGGAGGGATAGAGTGGGGAGGTGTGGGAGGGATAGTGGGGAGGTGTGGGAGGGATAGAGTGGGGAGGTAGTGGGGAGGTATGGGAGGGATAGTGGGGATGTGTGGGAGGGATAGTGGGAGGTGTGGGAGGGATAGTGGGGAGGGATAGTGGGGAGAGATAGTGGGGAGGTATGGGAGGGATAGTGGGGAGGTATGGGAGGGATAGTGGGGGGGTGTGGGAGGGATAGAGTGGGGAGGTGTGGGAGGGATAGAGTGGGGAGGTGTGGGAGGGATAGAGTGGGGAGGTGAGGAAGGGATAGTGGGGAGGTGTGGGAGGGATAGAGTGGGGAGGTGTGGGAGGGATAGAGTGGGGAGGTGAGGAAGGGATAGAGTGGGGAGGTGAGGAAGGGATAGTGGGGAGGTGTGGGAGGGATAGAGTGGGGAGGTGTGGGAGGGATAGAGTGGGGAGGTGAGGAAGGGATAGTGGGGAGGTGTGGGAGGGATAGTGTGGGGAGGTGAGGGAGGGATAGAGTGGGGAGGTGAGGAAGGGATAGAGTGGGGAGGTGTGGGAGGGATTGTGGGGAGGTGAGGGAGGGATAGAGTGGGGAGGTGAGGGAGGGACAGAGCCTGCTAAACACCACCTGATGAAAAAGTGGAGAAGAGCACTGACTTGGGTGAGGCTTGGGGTTGGGTTAGGACGTCCCTTGAGGTAATTGGCAGCAGCAGCCTGTAAGTTCAATGGAAGACACAATTATATGAACATGGACATCACATTCCCATTCTCATGTGCGCCTCCCCATGTACCATGTACCCTCCCCATGTACCATGTACCCTCCCCATGTGCCCACCCATGTTCCATGTACCCCTCCCTATTATACTTAAATTGCTGCAAGGGCTGCTGTGTAGTTGCAATACATGTATAACTAACCTGATAGCAGCAATAACTAACCTGATAGCAGCAATAACTAACCTGATAGCAGCAATAACTAACCTGAATAGCAGCAATAACTAACCTGAATAGCAGCAATCCAGTCCTGCACCTCCTGGTCATTCAGAGCCTGGAAGAGGTGCTCTGATGTGGGTGATATGACCTGCAGCCAGAGAATTAATGGCATCTTCATTCTGATTGGTCGAAGTGTTGACTTCCTCACACACAAATACATGTATCCACCCCCTCCCCACATTGCAGGACATGAAGGGGTGCAGTACCATGAAGGGGTGCAGTACCATGAAGGGGTGCAGTACCATGAAGGGGTGCAGTACCATGAAGGGGTGCAGTACCGTGAAGGGGTGCAGTACCATGAAGGGGTGCAGTACCATGAAGGGGTGCAGTACCATGAAGGGGTGCAGTACCATGAAGGGGTGCAGTACCATGAAGGGGTGCAGTACCGTGAAGGGGTGCAGTACCATGAAGGGGTGCAGTACCATGAAGGGGTGTTGTACCATGAAGGGGTGCAGTACCATGAAGGGGTGTAGTACCATGAAGGGGTGCAGTACCGTGAAGGGGTGCAGTACCATGAAGGGGTGCAGTACCATGAAGGGGTGTTGTACCGTGAAGGGGTGCAGTACCATGAAGGGATGCAGTACCATGAAGGGGTGCAGTACTATGAAGGGGTGCAGTACCATGAAGGGGTGCAGTACCATGAAGGGGTGCAGTACCATGAAGGGGTGCAGTACCATGAAGGGGTATACTAAAATACACTGAAGTGGTTAGAATGTAGAAGTACATGTATTTCCGTTCTCAGTGTAAGGGATACTCCCATAATGGGCTTCAATTTAAAAAGGATGCACTATCATGTTCCAGAAAACTGAAGCCACAATCGTTGTAGGTGGGTAAGTTTTAATGTTTGTGTGTAGGTGGGTAAGGGTTAATGTTTGTGCATTAAGACATGTAGACATGTACAGGCTAGACTTTAGGAGGGGTCAGTCTGCATACAGGATATGGAAACAAGCATTCGCACACACATACATGTACATGTATATACATGTGTTTACATGTGTACACATGTATGTGCATACACATACACATATGCACAGACATCACATACACACACATGTACATGTACACCTATACACATACATGTACACCTATACACATACATGTACACCCATACATGTACACCATACATATTCATGTATACACATACATGTACATGTACATGTACACCCATACACATAGGTCAGGACCTTACTCTGAAACAAAAGTTGCGGTCGATGAAGTCAGCGTTGCATGTCTTTGTGGCACACAGCACGATGTTCTCCAACCTGCGTGGCTCAGGCAAGCTCTGCTCCTGTATCATGAGCTGCCCCAGGACCTTGTCCACAACACAGTACTAATAGGAGACATGGGCACCCCCACACACACACACCACACACACACACACACACACACACACACAATGTTAAATGGATGATAGATACAGCTTGATTTGTGAATGTGTGGGTTGGGTCTAGTCCATGCATACTAACAGGCAATGCTGCACATACCCACACACCCTCACACGTTTATATCGCCCCCACACACACTTGTACATCCCACATACACACAGCACACACACAGCACACATACACACACATGTACACATGTAGGTCTCTCCCTACACTACAAAATGACAACAGCTTCAGAACTTGTGGCCCAAAACATGACACATTTCATCACTGCCAAAAGGAAGTGGCTAACCCTCAGGATGGTGGGACAGAGGCAGAGAAAATATCTTACCTAACAACAGGCCTTTATGTAATGAAACCAAGATCAAACCTAATTGTCCAACAACAGGAATGCACACACACATGAACTCAGCATTCCCCGGTAACCAGGTACACCATTGTCCCCCAGTAACCAGGTACACCATTGTCCCCCAATAACCAGGTAGGAGGGTAGTATGGCGTGCGAGCGGACTCAGGACGAGGCTGTTCAATTTTTTTCGGGTGTTGGTTTTTTTGAATGAAGATTGTGTGTTTAGCACCCGGGGTGTAATTTGACACCGGATTCGTTCTCCGGGTGGAAAGTTGGGTCCAACCGCGCGCTTCGCGCGACCCTACCCTAGACCCTAAGGGGGCCCTTCAGGCCCTCCCTATCTTCCCTCTCTCCTAACATACACCTGCTTCGCAGTCTTAGAGTACACCATTGTCCCCCAGTAACCAGGTACACCATTGTCCCCCAATAACACCAAAGAAAAAACACACAAACTGAAAGAACAGCAGATCGATGTTTTCACTCATCACACAAACAAAGGATACACTGCTTGTGTGTGTAGAAGCTACATGTAGTCAAAACACCAAACAACTTTGAACCTTGAACACACAAAGGTGCAAATCTACACCATCAGGTGGTGTCCAAAGGACTGGGGGACCAGATGGGAAGGGGGGAGGGGAGGGGGGTGGAGGAAGGCTACACTGATTAACTTCACACAAACTGCTCACTCGCGTTTACAGCTGTTTCTAGAAGACTGAATAATGTATATGTATCAGGTTTAGCAGGTTTATGCACACATAAAATACCATGCACTAAGTAGGGTACGGTATATGCACAATGCTAGTAATATACATTCACGTGTACACACATGTACGTGTACACATATGTACGTGTACACGTGTACATGTAGGTACATCTACATGCATGTGTACATGTACACGTACACGTGTACATGTAGGTACATCTACATGTACACGTAGGTACATCTACATGCATGTGTACATGTACGTGTACACGTGTACATGTAGGTACATCTACATGCATGTGTACATGTACTTGTATGTACACACATACACGTACATGTGTACATACATGTATCTACACGTACATATATGTACACATGTATGTCTACATGTATGTGCAATAAGTACAGGTTTGTGGTATTACGTAGGTACATGTGTTACAGACATGTATGTAATTGTGTCTGCATATGCATAAACAAAGCACATCAAATGACATCACTTACAATATAGGTCCAGCCCACATCCCTTACAATATAGGTCCAGCCCACAATATAGGTCCAGCCCACATCCCTTACAATATAGGTCCAGCCCACATCCCTTACAATATAGGTCCAGCCCACATCACTTACAATATAGGTCCAGCCCACATCCCTTACAATATAGGTCCAGCCCACATCCCATACAATATAGGTCCAGGCATATCACTCACCATATAGGTCCAGGCATATCTGTTGTTAGGCAGCTTCATCCTCAGCATCAGGTAGCCATGCTTTAGCCAGGTCTCCGATACGGGAGCCAGCAGGGAGAGGTCGTCATGGTACACAAAGGACCCGCCTCCTGTGGCATTGGTCACCAGGTGGGCAGGCGTCGCCATGGGAGATGTGTCAGAGCCACTCCCATTCCGGGTGCTCTTGTTACTCCCTCGTCTGACAATGGGAGGAGCCGCGAGCAGCCTGCCTGAAAGGGTACCCTCCCCCTGACTACCAGGGACAGTCCCCTGACTGCCGGGGACAGCCCCTTTACCGGCTGCCTCCTCAAAGTCTTTGGACTTGTCCTGTGAACCGATTTTGGAGACAGACTTGTGTGACTTCTTACCCTTCCACTCTCTCCTCGGCACGTCTGGGCTCGGGGTGCACTCTGACGGGTCATCCCCCTTGAGGACGGGATCCTCCCCCCTCTCCCGCTTCTCTATCCTCTCCTTCTCCTTCTTCACCTTGTGCTTGGCACGAAGCCACGCAAAAGGCTTCTTCTTGGAGGAGAAGGACCTGGTGCCTGGGAGCGTTGATGCCGTCTCAAAGATGTCCTCCGATGAGCCCACCGGTCTGGGCCCTGGCTTCTGGTCGGGGAGGTCGAGGGTTGACCCGTCCGAGGTGCTCATGTTGTCAGGCTCAGGTGAGGGGCTCCCATTGGAGAAGCTCAGGGAGTCCACACTTATCCCCACCTCCTCCTCCCCACTCCGGGTGCTTGCGGTGAACTTGACGGCGAGCCCGTCTGGGTTGGAGATGGAGCGGACCAACTTCCTGGGCTTCCTGACACCTGCCTCCTTCTTAATGGAACACTGGTCCTCCTGGGGCGTGGCCTTCTTAATGGAACACTGGTCCTCCTGGGGCGTGGCCTTCTTAATGGAACACTGGTCCTCCAGGGGTGGGGGTAGGGGTGGAGGTGGTGGTGGTTGGGACAGTGGTTGGTGATGTTGCTCCTTGAGGTCATTGACTGGGATACTGTACGTACGGCGGACTGGGGTGGAGGGCTTGGAGGTGTGGATAGAGGAGGTGTGGCCAGAGGAGTGGTTAGGGCTACGGCTAAGGTAGGGGGAGTGGTGGCTGCGAGGGGAGTGGTCCAGGTTGCTGGAATCTGCTGTACAGTTGGCTGGTGGTGCAGTGTCCACTATACTCCAGCCTTCCTGCAGCAGGAGGGAGGGGAGGGGAGGGGAGGGGAGGAGAGGGAGGGAGGGAGGGTGGGAGGGAGGGAGGGAGGGAGGGAGGGAGGGAGGGAGGGAGGGAGGGAGGGAGGGAGGGAGGGAGGGAGGGAGGGAGGGAGGGAGGGAGGGAGGGAGGGAGGGAGGGAGGGAGGGAGGGAGGGAGGGAGGGAGGGAGGGAGGGAGGGAGGGAGGGAGGGAGGGAGGGAGGGAGGGAGGGAGGGAGGGAGGGAGGGAGGGAGGGAGGGAGGGAGGGAGGGAGGGAGGGAGGGAGGGAGGGAGGGAGGGAGGGAGGGAGGGAGGGAGGGAGGGAGGGAGGGAGGGAGGGAGGGAGGGAGGGAGGGAGGGAGGGAGGGAGGGAGGGAGGGAGGGAGGGAGGGAGGGAGGGAGGGAGGGAGGGAGGGAGGGAGGGAGGGAGGGAGGGAGGGAGGGAGGGAGGGAGGGAGGGAGGGAGGGAGGGAGGGAGGGAGGGAGGGAGGGAGGGAGGGAGGGAGGGAGGGAGGAGGGAGGGAGGGAGGGATGACTGCACACAAACAATAGATACATACAACACACATCAGTGCATAAACCACTTCAAGCTCGTGACCTTAAAACCCCATATCTGAGCTCATCAATGCAGGAAATCTCCCTTACATGTATATGAATTGTACATATGAGTGGCTGAGGCAAATTTCTTCAGAAAAAAAAAAAAGCTTTCAAAGCATGTTTGTAAACACACCGTGCTTGTGTATCCTACTTTACAACAAATACCCCAAAGCACCAGATTTGAAACTCTTTGAGGGGTATATATAAAACCATGTGGAAGACAACATGCAAAGTGCCAACAAAATTACAAGGAACAACATGACAATGGTGGGGGAGGGGCACGTGACAATAGTGGGGGAGGGGCACGTGACAATGGTGGGGGAGGGGCACGTGACAATGGTGGGGGAGGGGCACATGACAATGGTGGGGGAGGGGCACAAAGATACAAGAAATGTGCCAATGGGTGACCAAGGAAGGGACCAAATGAAATGAAGCATGCCAAATGAGGTGTGGCACTAATAATGAGGAACTTGCCAATAGGGGACATGGACATGCCAACAAGGGATAGGGTGCACATAGTCTGCCAATCACAGAGCATGGATTGTATACACAAGCCTCCTCCCCACACCATCCAGTACACAAGCCTCCTCCCCACACCATCCAGTACACAAGCCTCCTCCCCACACCATCCAGTACACAAGCCTCCTCCCCACACCATCCAGTACACAAGCCTCCTCCCCACACCATCCAGTACACAAGCCTCCTCCCCACACCATTCAGTATACAAGCCTCCTCCCCACACCATTCAGTACACAAGCCTCCTCCCACAGCAACATACCAAACTTGTGCCCAACTTTCCTGAGGTCTCAATAAATCTCTTCTTTACCTGAGAACTGCCATTTTCTGATCTGCACATGTTAATAGAGCATTATGTAAACTACATGTAGTGTAAACACAGTATACACATACACGCACATACACACCACATACACGCACATACACACCACATACACGCACAAACACACCACATACACGCACATACACACATATACACATAAAAACACATAACACCACATAATAGCACATACACACCACATACACCACGCACATACACACCACATACAAACCATCATGCAATGTGCACAGTGGATACAGCACATACCTCCAGCCATCCTGCGAGAGCAAGCTAACGCTCCGTGTGGCAAAGGCCTGCTCAATGCTGGTATGAAGCTTCTGCCACACCATATTCTCCCCATCGTAGAAGTGTTTCCACACCTTGACCTTGCCAAACAGGTTACTCACATGACGCTCTACATCCCCCATGACCTGGAAGACAAAGGGGACATTGCATCAGTTAACGCAAATGATACAGTTATGGTGCAGTAATGATATACAGTAGTTATGGTACAGTAATGATATACAGTAGTTATGGTACAGTAATGATATACAGTACAGTAATGATATACAGTAGTTATGGTACAGTAATGATATACAGTAGTTATGGTACAGTAATGATATACAGTAGTTATGGTACAGTAATGATATACAGTAGTTATGGTACAGTAATGATATACAGTAGTAATCATGTACAGCAGCCATGGTACAGTAATGAAGCAGTTATGGTACAGTTACGCATAATTACATCCTTTGTACTGCACACCAGACAAACACAAACGAGCATGAACAAACAGAGACACAACTCCACCCACAAATACACACAGACACAATGAGTTAGCCAATCAAGAGTGTGCACCTAAAGTCACAACAGCAGAAGAAATAATCAAGGTTATTATTGTTTGACAGCAACACCTCATTAGATGCACCACATATGAACGCCAGCCAGCAAAGGCTTCCCCCCTGCACTCCCTTTCACTGGCCCTCTCTCCTAATGTCCTCCTCCCCCTTCCCTCTCCTCTCTGTATTATTGTTTGGATTACACAAGGCCACTCCACACTGGCCACTCCACACTACTGATATACACAATATCCCAACAGGAAGTGCTAACAACCATGTAAATCATGACTCATGACGTGATAAGACCAACAATTTTCACTTGTGTCCATTGCCCCTGGCTTTACGCACCTGTGAGGCAGAGTGGTAGTAGGAGTGGGCACTAAGCATGTGCTCCATGGTGTGCTTCAATAGGGACACCTGCCAACAAACACCACCAGTGAGCAACACATCACCCCCCCCCCCCCCCCCCCCCAGATTAAAACACCCAAACTAGCAACTGTATACTACACGTTGGCATGGAGACGTACACATACCATGCCCTGTGTGTGGCCATTTCTCAAGTCAATGAGGTACTTTGACAACGCCATCTGGTATACCCTGTAGGCTTCGCAACACTCCTCTGTGAGAGTTGAAATCCCATTGTTCTGCAATGCAATACATTTTACGGAGTATATGTTACAGAGTAATGCATGGTGAGATGCAAGCAAAAATACACCGTTTACATACACAAAACATTTCAACCATTTACACATGGTTCAACATTTTTAAAAACATACACACAACAAGCATTTATCCAAATACATACACACACACACACACACACACACAAACACACACGCACACACACACACACACACACACTACACACACACACACACACACACACACACACACACACACGCACACACACATTCATTCACGCAAGTGAACATAAACACACACATACACATACGTTCACACATATTCACACAGGCAAACATAAACATACACACAATTCACATCTATAGACATACTAATCAGAGTCGGCAAGGTGGTGCAAATTTTCACCCCACTTACGTTGCCAAGGCGAGAGACATGTCTGCAAGAGCACAGCTTCTCTGCAGCCGCTATGTAGCTCTTCCTTTTCTCGATTACCTCATCACACTGCTTCTAAAAATAAAAAAAGGGACAATAAACAACCCTCACGGTTCCGCGTCTTGGGAAACCTACATACTACATGCACACAGGAACCGCTTCTAATCTAATGAAACAAACAACACCACTAAATTTTCTCTTTGATTCCAGCCGATCATACCACTGCCCTCCACCCTCTACACAACCAGTACCTTCAGAGAAGTGTACGAATTTGCAAGCTCTCTGACGGTGTCAGCGTTCAGTTGTTTTGCCTGATTCAGGAACACTTCGTAGTAGCGCCAGATATTATTCAGAGCGTCGATGTACTGTAAAGATGTAATTTTAAGTATAAAGTACAGCCACAACTCTTTAGCGTCCGCGACACAAGCTCAGAGCAAACGGTTATTCCATACATTCACCTCTTGAATAGGTCCGGCCACGCTGTTACCACGACGGTTCTCGCTCAGCTGGACAAATTCACGGAGATTCTGAACAACCGAGATCGCCGCGTAATAGTGATTAAAGCCAGTGCTGTAAAACTTGCTGAACGAGTCTGCTAAACCGGTCAAGCATGAAGAAAGCTGTCGGAAAACACGATTACGGGCACGATGGAATAAGGATACCAAGAGGCCTGAAATAAATGTTTCGTCCTGTGAACTAGCGCTACTACGTACCCACCTTTTCAGTCTTCTGTGCCCAAAGATGTAGATTCTGACGGAGTTTAGGACCATCCTGGAATGAGGTATTGAACAAAGGAAAATCTTGAAGTTCGCGAATATCGACTGGTATATCGTCCATCACTGCAAGCGAATTTGCTAATTTGCACACTCGATTTCCTTTTCACCCAGCTGAATTAATTAACAATAAATACGGTTAAATTAATCCTCGTTTCTTTGGTAACGAGTGGTAAATAGTATGGCCGCCAGCATCTAACATACAAGAGATGGAGTTCGAAGGCTTGCAATTAAACATAAACGAACTTGGCAGCAGTGGCATTGTGCTTAGTGTTGAACAAGAAGCTTCCCTTCAGACGTCTCTGATTATTCTTGCAAGGGACCATAAATTTCGGAAGGTGAAACTCTGGGGTGTGGTTAAAGGCGTTCAAAAAGACTACTTCGTTGCGCAAGGAGTCGGTAAAGATGAGCTGAAAGATAGAAAATTCATATACAGGTATTTCGTTATTGGAACTATAGAAAGTTACTGATGAATGATATAGCCCGTAATACTTCCTTCCTCGCTACGTACGTCGTCAAGTCAAGATTTACTTCAGTGGAATCTGCTTCCACATGTTGACGATGGCCTAAAATTCAAATCCACATTACTGCAGGGAAGGTTCACAGGTGACCCATCTTTTGTTTTTGAACTCACTACCACACAGCGGTCAGGAGAGGGCGAAAATGCAGTCGATAAAGTCACATCTGTAAGCTTGTTCCGCTAATGATGCAGCATGCATGTATAACTGCACACCACCAGGTTGAGATGAAGGAGGAGGATCGGCTTGCAGCTGTTGTAACTCGTATCGATGAAGAAGCTGCTTTAGTACCAAGGGGGGCATATGTCAAAACTGCAGTGAATGAAGTCACAATCAACAGAGCCTTTCAAGGTAAGCAATATAAACCAGGGTAGGACTACAGAATTACATATTTACAGGACTAACCTTTGCCGAGGCAAAGAACCTTCACTATTACGTGCACTTTACACAAACAAAGATTGGCGAAGATGAGCAGAAAAAGGTGTTATTAAATATATGTATACATTGCATGATATGTTGCCATCATCACAGGACATAAAACATGCAACTGACTTCTTAAGAAGCTTGGAAACAGACATACCAAAAGGTACACTAGTTGAAGATGGTGTGTCATAAAGATAAAATTACTTACCCATGTGTATTGTTGTCATACTTATAAGAGGACAGATCATATTGAACAGTTTTGTTTTTCATTTTCATGCACAACACACAACATCAGGATGCTGGAGCCTACAGATCAACCAGGGAGGGGCATCCACTGTGCTGCGCAGCTTGATTTGGCTAGGAATGGTCATGTACCACAATCCGGGTACACCAAAGTTTGGATATTTCTATTGCGGCACGGGTGAAAAGAACCTTGATATCCCATTTATGTTTTAGACACACACACACACACACACACACACACACACACACACACACACACACACACACACACACTCATACACACACACATACCATCACGTACATATACATGCATCATTGTGTTGCAATATATCACAGGATGGTTTATTAATATTACATGAACACAATGCGGCTTAAAAAAAACAGTCAAGTAACCATTAAAAACAGGCTCATCTATATATTGTACTTGTGGTAATGATTGGGAGTTCCCTAAACTTAACTAGGAGATTGCTGGGAAAGAGAAAAGTTGTGAAAGAGCTAACTCACCTTTGTGAGGTAACAAATAGGCTCACCATTTCTGCTTGAGCTGCTGCTTCTTTGAGGCAAGAATTGCTGCCTGTTCTTCTGGGGTGGAATCAAGAAATGGAGAGGAGTCCAGAACCTGTTGATACCTCTGTACCTGGGTCTGCATCTCTGCCATCTGAGAGGGTAGCACAGCAACACAAATGTCGATCGCAACACAAAATTCAATAGTAATACAGCCCTATTGGTAAACACATCATTAGATCCCACGAGGTGACCTTTTCTTGCTAGAATCTTGATAGAGCAGTTTTATTTTTACCAGCACAGGATGGCTAGTAAGCATGTTAATGTAGCGTTAAGTGCGAGGAGTGTTAGAGCACTATCATTTACTAATGTTCGTATGGGGATAAAGAAAGATTAGTTGATTTTGCACACGAAGGTGAGTATATATAAATATGTGTACGTATACATTCTTGCATTTGACATCCGACTACTAGTAATGACTTACGGCATTCAAAATGAGCTGGGCGTCATTTTGTCCGTTTCCTAGGGCCTTACATAGCTTAAGAACTTGTGGTAAAAGCGAAAGGTCAGCTCGAAATTGGTCTTGGTCGTCCATAGCTAATTAACGTATTGAATAACAATCAGGTAATAGTAAACAAATATTAAAGTATACATATGCGCTTTAATTAAAATTGTATTGGCATAGCGACTGGCGTGAATTCAAAAATGCTACCTTGGCCATATAGACTGTATTTCTGGGGTGTCCATGGCATTTTTGCTGAAGTTATGTTCACTGCTGTCTGGGAATTTGTCGTGACAGGTAAATGGAGTCTGATGGGAGTCTCGTCGATATGGTCATTCTTGACGTACGGATTTGGAACATTCTATTTGGCGGAGTATTTCTACGAGTCGCTTTACAAACTAAAAATACCACTGCTGGTGAGATGCTGTGCGTACGTTTGTGCAGCGTATGCGTGGGAGTTCTTGTGTGGAGCGGTGCTTCGTTACTTCGACGCTTGCCCATGGGACTATACGCCATTTGAGTACGACGTTATGGGGTTGATAACATTGGAATACGCTCCGTTGTGGTTCGCGGCCGGGTTGTATTTTGAGTTCATCCTCAGCAAGATGAGACAGCTGGAGGAGATTCCGAAATGGAAGCAGCTGACCATGCAGCATTCCGAGACCAAAAGAGATTAAAACGGTCCATGTAGAGCTTCACTATCCATGTAGCATATTCAGCATGTCATTATTTATCACATCGTATTCCTTGGCTATGCTAAGCCCCGAGTCCACGAAGTCACGAACAACTAGTATCATAGATATTTAAGTAAGGGGATTGGAAACGCATCACGTGAGCGCATGATTGTACGTGTACACTCCTCGACACGGTTATTAATACGCTTAAACCAACAAAGACTTGAAAACTGCTGCTACTGTGTGATTTGTTTTCGTCCTAAATCGTCATATTTACATCTTCCTACGTGTCTGTAAGCCATTCTTTAACTGGCACGGCTCTTTGTTCTTATTGTTTGCTTGCTGAACGCGATTTTCTAGTACCTTACGCGACTCGGTTACGGACTGTACCTTTTATTTTTGACCAGTTCATCCCAGCGCGATTCTGGTACTACTACGTCGTTGGTAGGTCATATCTGTATGCCTTTCTTTAATTTGGTGTATGTAGGACCGTTCTTTTGTTAGCAACCACCTTTCTAGTACGTAAGAAGCTTAAATCGAGTTACGTTGGCACTGTACCTTTTTCTACGAATCTACAGGCGCTGGCGCGCTAAACGTTTCATAGTTTAGACCTGCACAGTGTGCTACGTGCCTATTGACTGTCATTTTCCCATTCCCCGTATCGCATTTGGGGAGGTAACGAAGCAAAGTAGAGGGGCGCTTAAAATTATTATCGATTTTTGATTATTTTTTAAGCAATGGGTAGGACATCACGATTGCGTAGGAGAAAGTATGACTGGAAGTATGACAGGAAAACAAAGGCTTTGCTTGTCTCTAAGCCACTCGCAAAGATAACTACCTCAAGCATTATCCCGCCAGCTGTTAATACAAGCTTCTGTCAATTACAGTCCAACCTTCCTACGTACGTTTCAATGGGCTGGGTTAACGTCACACCTGATTTAGAAGATCCACCTGTCATAACCCTATGTAAACCAGTGTGTCACCCTACAACAATTGCTGCTGTGAAGTGTTCTGTCCGGATAGAAGAGGGGTGTACATGGAATGTATGGCTGCATGACAAACCAATCAGCCAAGTTGATCACCCCATTATTGGAACCTTGCCACATATCCTCAAGATTTGCTATCACTGATACCTACACTTGAGAAAGCCAAGGTTTGCAGAGGCCATCCTGATACAAAGTACCATAACCTTTTAAAGCATAGAAATGGGAAATTTTTTGATTCTTCAGGTAAGCACATTATTGTTATATTATGCAGAGTTTTAATTGGTTAACAACATTCTGGCTTGTCCATATAGGAACAATTGTACGATCCCTATACCATATGCTGCTGGTACTTACGTTATGAATATCTAATTCTACAAGCGTAATGCGGACTGTACGTGATTAATTAGATTCATTGACCCGTTTCCAATCCCCTTACTTCAATATCTATGCTAGTATCATTTTAATGTCTACCATGTATGATGTATCTTTTTATTTACGTAGCTATTTGTGTGATCGCGAGCTTCCCGCAAGCAGCTCAGTATGCATTGGGGGCTGCGGGTTATTGGGATTATTATTTTTTAAGTGATACATATATAGTTAGGATTCGATTCGGCTGTATACAATAATTGCATTCAAACCATAGATAGATAGTATACTAAAATACACATCATACAGCACACCACTTCACTGCGTTGCAATTGCCACTGTTAATGCAATTGAACCAGCACTTCTTGTCACTTTGAATCTACACACACCAAATTTGGAGAAGAAGAATGAATCTGGTCTCCAGAATAAGAAGTTACCTTTCTCCAGGATTCATAACTGTGCAAGACTGAGTGAACATTTTAGCATCACCACGTTTACAGCTAACTTCAGCATCACCCTTCTGTACAAGACAGGGGGGGTCACACACACATACTTGCTCTCTACATACACTTTACCATCTGCCACAGGAAGGTCTCTCCAGGGTTCTCCTCCTCCTGCACCCCTTCTCCCCACACCATCACCTGCAGTGATAAGGATGGAATTCATGTCTTGCACACTTTGAGTATAAACTAACCTTAAATTCTCCATTTCCAAATAGTACCACGCCCCCTTTTGCAAGAGCATACTCATTCTGCCTGCACCACTACACAAATAAAAACAAAATTTGTGCGCACCATGGCAATCCTGAATCACACTGTACCTCTTCGAAACAAAGAGGCAACTGAACAGCTGTTGAGCTGTCAACTTGAACAGGTGGAGGTGTAAAGACTTTACCTATTTAAAAAGATGTTGTTGTGAAATCCAGCTGCCCACCCTTTACAAACATTGTGCAAAATTATAGCCACATGCACAATGACAATGTTTTCCCATAAAAATGCTGTATCATCATGCATACTTTGCAGCTGGGTAGTGCAATTACATTTGTACTTGTATTCTATGTATTTCAATGAAAAATAAATGCCTAATAAAAAAGTAAGTAATCTGTTATACAATCTCTTATAAAGTGAATGATTACCAGGTGGTGGATGCCCTGTTTTGAACTCTTCAGAGTTAAAGAATCTGGAGGGGGAGGAGGAGGGGAAAGGGTCAGCATAGTCCCTCCCACTCCTGTGCATGATTTACACATGCCTATACACGCCATCACACATAGCCTCAGACACATCCAGTACCATCATATCCTAGGGTCGAGGGGTCGGATCGAGTCCCCCATTTTTGTATAAAGTTATGGGTTGTATCAAAGCATCTAAACAGTGGGAGGTAGCAGGTGCTCAAGATATTCTGCATCAAGTAGGAGTGAATTCCGATTTCAACTACATGTGTATGTGTATACTGGATTTTTTTCTATGGATTCTTTACTGTTTCAATACATAACAGCCATTACTATGCACTACAGAATCCCAAGCATACTGCAAACACTTTAGGCGATGGAGTGTGGCACGCGAAGCGCGCAGTACAGCACCAAAGGTGTCTCATCCGCAAAGCGGACTGGGGACGAGCAGGATCTTTTTTTTTTTTTTGGTGCAACCCGTTTGGTGCAATGAAGAGAGCACCATGGGTGCGATTTGACCCCGGATTCGGCATACCCTAAAGCCCTAAACTTTTCCTGCCACACACACACACACACACACACACACACACACACACACACACATACACACACACACACACACACACACACAAACACACACACACACTCAAACACACACCACACACACAAACACACACCACACACATACACACACACACACCTCCAGCCACCCTCACCTCTCAATGACTGGGGCCAGCTGCACACCCAAATCATAACAGTAGAACCACTCTTCCCACAGAGGGTTAGTAGTACCTTCAATGTAGTACCTAAACAGAAACCACAAATCGAAAATCAATATATAAGTTTAAACCCTTTGATTATGCCCCCACTAGAGGGACTGTGTCCCCATTACATGTAGTTCTTCCAGACTGGACAATAAGTTCAAACTTTTAAACAATAGCTCAAACTACATCCCATACATTCTAAATGGTGCCCCCCCAAGTGCTTACCTCAGACCATCAATCTCCTCCTTGCTTCTCTCCCGCTCTATCACCTGAATGAAGTGGTGACAAGAACCAACAGCCAATCATGAAAAAGAATGTATGTGTGTGGTACACGTGTGGTGTGTGTGTGTGTGGTATGTTGTGTGTGTGTGGTTGTGTGTGTGTGTGGTTGTGTGTGTGTGTGGTTGTGTGTGTGTGGTTGTGTGTGTGTGTGGTGTGTGTGTGGTTGTGTGTGTGTGTGTGGTTGTGTGGGGACCACCAACTCTTGTATATGCACCATTCAATGTACTCTTACAATGCGAGACATCATCAGTTTAGCAAACCAGTTGCATCATTGTGGTGATTGACTACATGTACATTGACATAGCTAGACTTATTGTGCCCTCAATCTTACCAAGCCAAGTGTGTCCTTTAACCTTTGAGGGGAATGAGGAATCCTGCTGGGGTGGATGTAACACTGCAAGATGAGGGAAGAGGGTGAAATGATTGCTAGAGCAACAACATGCCAACAGACACACCTCTCCCTTCCTGATGGGTATGTCCTTGTGCTGGTCCCTCTCCACCACCTTGAGTACCATGTCACCTTTCAGCTGAAAGAAAAACTGTGCAAGAGGCGTGTTTTGAAGTACTGGTGGGTGTGGCACACATTTCACAGTGAAACTGATACTTCAAAATGTGATTCATAATGATATACAGTCACGCTTGACGCATACAGGTGATTAAATAACATCCGTTACATCCGTTCGTAACATGCGACAAAGAAAAGTCACTTGCCTCCTCCCCCTCTTCGATGTGGTAATCTTTTCTCTTGTTGGGCCCGCCAATTATCATTACCTTGAGCTGACCGCCATACCTGGAAAAACTCTCGCGATTAGTAACTGCTTCGAAAGGCAACTGCGTACATAAGTTTGTTGCAAACGGGTGGTAAAAAAGAATCTTTGTTGTCTTCCACCCACTGGCAGATATTGATAACCTCCAATGCCATCATATGACTCGAGCTTGGGCGGAGCGAACTACGTAATTTGTTACAGTATCCTCGTGGTAACAGTTGTTGTGCAGTTTGTTGCATGCAGTATTAAATCGTTTTTTAAAGGTTCATTATTTATCGATCTCCTCAAGACACCTACTAGAGCGTATGCCCCAGTGGATAATAGCGGCAGTGGGATAAGAATTCGTTTAGTGACGTTATAAACGGATTTACGGTATCTCAATTAAATCAATGACTAATTAATGATTACAATAAAATCAATCGTACAGATATCAGCAGTTATTTTAGTTATGATTAAACTTCGTCTTATAACACAGGGAATCAGGACTTGCCTAAAGGTTTTGCATAATCAGCCAACTTTAGCACAGTGTCTCAAATTATGCATGTTAGGTTGGGTCCTTCGGTTCAATGGCCTGGCAGCCAAGAGAATGGTACTTGTTGTTATCTTCTGATATTGAATGGTCTAAACGTAAGTGCACCTACATCAGCCAGACCTGCTACAAGTACAGGTGTATGCATGCAGTGCCGTGACTACATAATATGGTTCCCTCATTCCTTGGTGCCACCCAAGGCTTACAAGGAATGCTTGAAAGCCACTGAAACTGTTCGATACCAGCGCTGTGCCTGATACCATTAAAAACAGTGAGATCTTCCTACCAACCGTTAAATGTATAAATTTCATGCTTCTAAACTTAAGTTAAGACTTTCACCAGTGCATGTAGGTGTGTATGAATTAGATGGTTGTAAATTAAATATCCAGCTTTTCCAATCCATGCTAACAATACCTCTTTCATACCCAATGTATGGATCGTTTAATGCACTGGTCGCAAGCGACCAGCTTGTAACCCTAAAACAACACTATATAGGTAAAGCAAACACTTTCAAAAGTTATCGTTCTGATCTCAAGTTTCTGCTATTGTGTTCCATGATGACCCTTTTGAGGATGCCAGTGTGAACATGCTCTGGATAACTAGAGTAAGCAGTAATGAAGTGAGAGGTGTTTGAGGTGATTTGATGCCTACAAAGAAAGCTGAAGCAATTGGAGAACCCTCTTTAAATTGCCAAGCTGAGTATTGTGTACAAGTGTAACGGCTGTGTTGTCCTCAGCTGAGGAAGAAGAGATACAACAATGCTGCTAGATCTTTGTTTACACCATTTGTGTCAGTTGACAGTGCTCTGGGATGTAAATCAACCTACTTTTTCAAGCAGTTTTCTGAGCAAATTTGTATCACACACCTGCAACACCCCCTCACTTTATATGATCCCCTTGTGTAACGTGTTTCTTATTAACAAGCTCCACTTAGTAATGCAAAACAAACATTGCTATTGCAAATTGTAAACTAGCAACATTAACTCTGAGCTGAATTTTAAAATGAATGCATATTATCGGTACAATAACTAGGGCCTCAGGATAGTAGATACATAGTTCTATCGTTATTAAATGAGCTGTGAGTGCTCATTTAACCATTATATGTAGTTTTCTGGCGCAAAACAAAGTAAGGCACTGCCCCCCAACTTTGTATAGAGCTTATTGAGAGCATCATAAACAAAACACATCACTGCTGATGCATTATGATACTTTTTGGCTGTGTATGTTTTTTTTTGGGATGGTTGTGCCATGGGGGAAAAAGTTGACGAGTGGCTCAGTCAGTTGATGTAGATAGAGATTGACCAGTGCTGCTCCAATTGAATAATGCTTGATCTTCAAGGGATGAACTAGACTGCCTGAGAATATGGAGCTCTATATTATGACACACTGAACATCAACTCCAGCAACTCCAAAAGCAGTTATAAAATTCAATTTGAGGGAAGGGCCTAGCTATAGGTAGATTTTGTCAAATACACACTGTAACTCACACTGTAGATCAAATCATATTGCTTGTAGGTTCAAATAATATTATCCACTCTGCCCGGGCAATGGGAGTGATTTTCATAATTTAACTGAGATTGAATTCCAGCTGCTCAGCCTCTATCATTCACACAAGTGCCACGAAGTTAGTGTTATTTATTGTAGTTGCAAAGGGAAGCTTCAAAGACTTTGGTGTTCTAGTTTGCTAATTCAATAATGCCTGAGCCAATGTTTATTCTTCTATACATGTATATACCAAAGCAAATGAATGCCTCCATTTAGACACAAATTGGAGGGCTCTGATGATGGCAAATGATATTAAAATCTTGCACGCAGCCATCACTTCTCCACTTGGCTTTCCTAAACCAGCATCTCGATTTGCAGCAGCATATGCGCACGCATCATGAATATGTTAATTAAAAGAAAGTGCAACTGTACTGACGGGCCGAGCCTCTTGCTCGATCAGGAAACATAAATGAACAACACCATTGGAGGTGATGTGTACATAGTACACGTGATGGTTCTACATGTAGTTACAGTAGTGACCCTCCCTCCATTCGAAATTCGAATCAATAAAAGACATCAAGACTTACATGTAGAAACCCACATCTACATGTATTTTGCTTTTCAACAATAATTTTAGAGTGAGTCAGTAAAACCTTTTAAATAGATCTCCTTAGCCTTTAAATAGAGTGTTTCAGTTACAGCAGGCTCTTACGAAATAACCGTTTAAGCGCTGGGGGGTGCCGGTGAGGGGTGACTGAGAAAACGGAATTACGAGAGTGGAAGATGATGTAGCTAATATCCCCTCCCACTCTTGAAACTAATCAAGGCTACATGAATAACTTCAAGGAAATTAAAATGGCCGGTGCACATACGTGTGTTGTCTCCGTACTTCTTGCTGCTGTCTTCAACTGCGATGCTACTGGTAAGCTACTGGTAAACATTATAAAGGTGTGCGCGCTGCAGAAGTAATGCTACAGGTCGATTACAGGCGTGGAAGGGGCTGATACAGGATTTCGTGGAGAGGGGGTCAATCAAATATAGGCCTAGGCCTAGATAAGGTTCCCCAGCTAGAGAATATGGGAGAGCGCTGTAAGCTTCCCCATACCCATAGGGGTCTGGAGCTCCGCCTCTGAGTCAGCCGCTTTGCAACTTTGGCATTTTAGAAAGAATATAGTATCATTGCCAGGTGCCTAGTGTTAGGCTACGTAAAGCTGGGTCTGTGTACGAGACTAGACACTTCATAGAGTTGTAAGATTGTAAAACAAAATGGGAAAGCATACCAAGTAATGGTACTAATATGTATGCCTTGCAAACTCTTGTTTTTATCTTATCAATAGTAATGGTGTTGAAAGGGGCAAAAAAAAGTTTGATTGTTACTGCCCACTGACCAAAAGTTTTAAGGATGCGACTATTTCAGGGTTTTTTGTTGTTTGTTTTGTTCAGATGTGAGATGTGAGATGTGATTCTTTCCTTATGCCAGATGAATACTGTTTTCTGCACAGCAAAACAATATAGTAATGATTGGAATGAGGAGGGGAGGGAGGGGAGGGGAGGTGAAACAAACATCCATGGAGCAGATAGAAAAAATGAGAGTTGAAGTTAGCTGAATTGTATTAATATGAAGGGAAATAAAAAAGCAGATCTCGAGAGATGGGACAGAGGGAGGGGGACAAACCTGGCAGTATGCCAGGTTTTCAGATGGTGGAAGAAATGTTTTCAACATTTTGATTATTTTCAATGAGTACTTAGCAAACTAAACTGCTTGACTTATTGTATCCGACGAGGAAAAACAGGCAATGGTTTGGGTCAAATGAAGGCTTCACTTCTGCTACAGTCAGTTTATGAAAAACACAGTCATCTCTTTATGGCTATATAATGGTACTGTAGGCATGTATATATGATGTGGTATTCCACAGTAAATAAAGAAATTTCTGTGTGACCAAGAAATCAAATGGTAAAATTTTATACCTGCATGGAAAAAATGCGATAATTTGTGGTGGTAATTAATGTAACACGATCACCACTGCTGCCCTAAATTGCAATTGGTTGTCTTTTTCTCAATGCAGGATTATCAGCAGCCTCTGAGAATTCTACATACTGCCTACCAACAGATCCATGCTGGCCTTCATCCCAGGTGTGGCAGAACTTCAATGCAACTGTCAAAGGACGATTGATAAGTGTCCATCCTGAGGGTCTCCCGTGCTATACTGAAGGACCAACTTCTCCAGACTGTAAAACTGTTATTGCCAACTGGATTAACCCGTCCTGGCGCTCCTCTCAACCTGGAGCTATGCAGGATCCAATCTGGGAGGAAGACGACGAAGGAAATGACTGTTTTAACCCTTCACAACCCTGTGCCCAGGGTAGGGTTCCCCCATATGCTGTAGCAGTACAAGAGCTAGCGGACATTTCATCGGCACTGAACTTTGCTACACAGCACAATATTAGAGTTGTGATCAAGACCTCAGGACACGAATATCAGGGCAGATCTACTGCTGCTGGTGCTCTCCTTATATGGATGTACAATTACAAGAATATCCAGATAGTTGTGAACTACACCGCCTGTTCAGGAGATAATCCTACGCCTGCAGTTATTGTAACAGGCGGTGTAGCTTGGGGTGAAGTGTATACAGCTGTGGCCCCTAATTATGGGGTAGTTGGAGGGTCGGCAAGAACAGTGGGAGCATGTGGAGGATACACACTGGGAGGGGGACACTCCTTCATGTCACCAGCATTTGGCCTTGCCGTTGACAATGTGCTAGCATTTAGTGCTGTTCTGGCAAATGGTACCGTGGTAACCGCCTCTGCTTGTTCTAACCCTGACCTGTTTTGGGCTTTGCGTGGCGGGGGAGGAGGAAGTTTTGCAGTTATAACCTCTGCAGTCTATCGGCTTCACCCAACCCCTGCAGAAGGGGTGACTGGGTACTACGGCACCGTCACTCTCCTTCGCAACATTGCTTCTGTCTCTTTGCTGCTGGATGGCTTTCTGTTGGCCACGCCCAACCTCTTGTCCCCTAATCAAACTGGAGGAGTGTGGGGTGGCTATTTCTACATAGCGCCATCTACATTCACTATAATTATTGTGTATAATGGAACTTTGCCAGCAGCCGAAAAGTCATTCCAGCAGATGATAAATTTCCTGGCCTCGAATCCAGCAGACTTCCTTATAACATCAAGTCAGTATTTCCCAGCTGCCTCGATGAATGACTGGCATGACATCATAGACAAGGGTGACCCCACAGGAACACCAGTCACACTCGGGTCTAGACTTGTACCCTTAAGTGCCTGTACCGACTCTGCGCAGCGTGCCATTGCTGTATCGGCACTTACTGCCCTGGTAGCTCAGACAACTCTTCTTGGTCACCTTGTAGCTGGTGGAGCGGTAGCTGCATTCGACAGAACGAGTACCCAGACCTCTGTCACCCCAGCATGGAGGGATGCTGTGTGGCATGTTGCATTTGGGGGTACATGCAATCTGAACTGTACCATAGACAAAACATTAGCAGTGTTTTATGCAATAAATGACTGGACTGGTATGCTTCGCGCAGCTTTTCCAAATTCAGGAGCATACTGGTCTGAGAGTGACTACAATGAACCAGAGTGGCAACAATCCTTCTGGGGAAACACCAACTATTTGCGACTTCAACAGATAAAACAAGTGTATGATCCTAAGGGTATCTTTGAATGCCACCACTGCGTAAGCCTACCTGATTTAGCATGAAACTCAGGGCTGGACATTGCATATCAAGACTGTATAGCTTTAACTATAATGTGTGAACCTAAGCTATGTAGTTATTTGTTACGATTTAGTATTAATTCAGATGTGTGAATTTCAACGTGCATGTAATGTGTTCATATGTTCCTTTAAAAATATATATTGTGTCAGCAAACAAACAAAAAAGCGTCACGTTCTGCTGTTACAATACCGTGCTAAAATTAAACTTCACTAGACTGATATTCATCTTGATTAAAATTCAAAATGTCTCGGTCCCAAGATGTACAGAGAACTCAACGAAAATGGTCATAGTCAGGCCACACGAGATCGCTAATGAATTGAGATTGCAGCAATACTCTCACGACTTCGCTAATGAATTGAGGTAGCAACACGGTACGCGAACCGTCATGTTTATTATTGTAGTATGGTTAGAGATCAATATATGGCCTGTTCTCAGTAGTTCTATCGAAACGCTTTCCGCTGCATTACTGTCCAGTACGCTACATATATGAACCTGTTGTACCAGCCAGTTACGCCGGACACCCATACAGCCCCACCCTCTCACACTATGCATGCGGCGACTTTTTAGCCCCACCCCCCTTTAGTGCTTAGCAACAGCATGCAACTACTTTAAGCAATGCATCCGTGATGCAATGTCGTCCACAAGTGTCCGCGTGGTGGTAAGATGCATGCCATCAGCAGAAGAGAAGGCGTGGAAAGTGAGCGAGCGAAGCCTATCCTCGGCCACAGGTAACGCCACTCTAGAGTTCGACCGTGTCTTCAACGACAGCGTTGGCCACGAGACGTTCTTCGAACAAGCCGTGGCGCAGGAGTTAACAGGAGTGTTGGAGGGACACAATGTAGTGATTTTGGCGTATGGCTTGCCGTGCAGCGGGAAAACACACACCATTTTTGGAACAACAGGTCAGACTCGAGTTAGGCAGGAAGCCCGCGGGGTGATTATACGATGCGGCCAGCAGCTGTTCGACCTCCTGCAAAAACCCGAAAACTCCGGGCTCGCCTGCCGAGTAAACGTGTCGTTCTGCCACCTCTTTGAAAACGGACGTGTCGCGGACCTCTTCGATGCGAAGAAGCGGAGCCTCAACGTGGTTGAGAGGACGACGAGCGGGATGTGGTATGACGTCGATGGCCTGACGGAGCAGGTTGTGACTTCGCCCCAGGACGTGCTTCGCCTAGTAGAGAAGGGCTACCTCATGAGGAACGCCAGTGGCTGCGTAAGCGAGACAGCGGGCGGCACGCACGGAAAGGTGTCTCTGAAGGGTAACGCCCCCCTCCAACAGTACCGCCAACACAATAGCCACGCTGTATTTAAGTTCATCGTCGAAATAGTAAAGAGCTCGTCTCCAGGCGAAGCGACCGTCGCCAATGTTGTCGTCGCCGACCTAGCCGGATTGGGCATCGAGAAAGTGCTCTCCGGAACCACTTGCACAGATGTTGGGATAGAAGCGATGCACCAAGTGCTGCGAAGCCTCGCCGCCAACCGTATCGGTGAGGTTTCCACTCTGGGCGCGAAGTCCTGTCTCACAAAGCTCCTGAGACCGTGCTTCGGCGGAAACAGCCGAGCGCTGATTGTCGGTAGTATATCTCTGGGCGAGTCTGTGGCGGCGCTGACCCTAAAATGCCTGCAAACCCTTCAAGAAATGCAAGCGATTAAAAACCACAGCACCCGCGTGACGTTGAAGGGCCCCCTGTCGGCTCTTAGCGCTAGCTTGGGAGAGATCAGACGCCTCAAGACGCAACTCCTACAAAAGCTCGGCATTGCGAACGGCCAAGAAGCGGAGCTCGAGAAATGCGAGATCACGGAAGGCGCAACCGTCTTCGTGGACGGCGCGGCCAAGGAGCAGCTCAGTGCATCGTGTCAGGACATTGCGAAGCAGATTTTTACGTTAGAATCTGCAATCGTCAGGGGGGGAGTGATTTCCAAGACAAGCGACAAGTAAATCAGTAAAATAGAAATTATTAAAATAAAGATACTAACTATAACAGACACAAACTCACTCACACACTCACACACACACACACACACACACACACACACACACACACACACACACGCACACACGCACACACTCACTGGCGACCATTTTGTAGGAAAATTGTTATCTATTCTGCTATTAAAAGCACATATGGCATGAAATCATTATTCTTATGTTACACAGTATAAAGGTGATGTATACATTTTATACTTTCCATTTAGTATTAAGCTAGGTCTTTGATGGAGCATAGGTGCATGGTCCCTTCTTGGCTTTTTTTTTTTTTTTGATCCAGTTCTTCCATTCCACACAGGTCAGGGAAAGCTCCAACAACACAAGGCTCACAACCCATGGTACGCCCCAGAGGGTTACCACCTCCAAGTCAGCCTTTGAACACTAAAGCCGAGGTAAGAGCTCACCTGCCTTTCTTATTACCATATTGCAAATATATTTCAGCCATCACAAAAATTACATATTTTTTTCTTTGTCACCAGCAAGGTCTGCCCATGAAGTCAGGTATAATTAACAAGGTTAGCCATATACGGGTATTTTTTATGGAACCAGGGTCAGGGGTGTGAGGGAGGGCATGTAATAAACCTCCGGATGCACAGTGAAAAACACACGACAGCTTCAAAGTTGAGATCCATGGCAAAAGAAATTCCCCCCCCCCCCCCCCCCCCCCCCCCCCCCCACCTGCATTGGGATGGTCTAGTGGTCATACTACAGTACTGTGTATCTTGTCCCCAGACTTTCCTAATGGATATACATGACAGATTGAGTGTATATTTAGATGCAGTTCAACATGTGGGTTTACCAATGTACTTAATTGTGCATAATGGGAAATGGGTGATGACTGCCATGATCTCCTCCCCACCCCACCCCACCCCCACAATCACCACATTAAAGATACTCGATTAAAGCAATAGGATTATGGTATACTAGCATGGTGCAATATCTTAAATCTGCTTAACCTTTAATCTCCAGCCGTCCTTGATAAAGGACGATCGTCCTTTATCAAGGACGGCAAACTAAGCTTCGGAATACAACTAACGCTTACTGAAAAAATTCTAACAATACTCCGGCTGATTTAGATAAGCGCGTGCTACTTGGGAATGGTCTTTGTTCGTTATCTTTCATCTTGCGTCACGAGATAAAAGCTTTCAAACGTTGCGAACTTATTAATTTGCGGGTAACACGGCGAAAATGGGGAAGAACTTTGTTGTCGGTGATGCCGTGGTAGGAAAGATAAAAAAGAACCAGAATCGTTCTGGAAGTATTGTGGAGGTCATAGGGGCAGGTCACAAGTGTAGGATACGGGTGAAGTGGTCGGACGGCACAACAACGGAGGAAACAGTTCGGGGTATCGATAAAGAAGGCGTGGTTGAGGAGAATCAGCGATGCAGAAAGCGGAAGAACTGCGATCTCGATAAAGATGTTGAAGAAGGTGGTTCTGAAATCTCTTCTAGTGATGTGGAAAGTGATAAAGACCTGATTTTTTTTTCATCATATTTGTAACACAACATGCATTCAATTCATCAATCAATTTGTTATCCGTAATGGCGAGAGATCTATTTTTGCAATTTTCTGTGATGGGAAAGGGTTAAATCCATTTTTGTTTACACAAACATGTTGGTTACCATTGGTTTTATTGAAATTAAATAATAGTTATTAAAAATTGAAAGTTTCATATTCATATTACCAATAAACACATAAATAATTTGTTCAATAAAACCACAATATATGAATGGTTAATTAACTTCAGTAAAAAGTACTAACTAAAGGATTAGGGATTGCTTTGTCATTCATAAAAATTCTCCTCCGAAATGCTAATTTTGCTTGTCATGTAAATGGTATCATTCATAGATTTCACTCAAACCACATTCATTCATCTCATCAAACATAAGGATTGGAGAAAAGAGTATGGCATATATCATGAATACAGTTATAGGGCAGTGTTACACTAATGTAGAAACGTGTTCCCTAGTAAAAAAGCAAATATGGGTGTGAAGTTGCATGTAAAAAAAGTAACCGATTCACTTTCTTCACTTTTTTCGCTTATTTTGCATTAAACTCATTTGGCTGCGGATTTATTATAAAATAAATAAAACTTTTTTAAAGTGCTTTTTTCAACTAACATTCATTCAATATGATTGGAGATCATAACAAAATATAAATTTTAAAAATACAATGTTATTTCAATTAATTAAAAAGCTTTCATGTGGTGGTCCTTTATCAAGGACCATTGTGGTCCTTGATAAAGGACCACTGCCTGGAGATTAAAGGTTAACAGACAAACTTAATCCATTTTTTGTGCAGTTGGAAGAGTTGCCAATGGGAGGGAAAGGGAATGGTTCTGATGCAATTTGTTCCCTTAGCCTGCAGCAGAACCAATAAGAGGTCTACCCCGCCCAGAGTCCATTGGGCTAGTAAGGGGCCTGTCCCACCCTGAACCCACTGAACCACGTGTGGCAACAAGTCCAATAAAGTCCCCAGTCCACCAGCTTTTAAAAGCTTTGGACAGTGGATCTGGCTCAGGACCTGTACCACAGGAAAGTGATGATGATGGCACAAGTTCTTCAGACGACTCCGAGAGTGGTAAGTGATAACCTCATTGAGTACCACTGCATGACAGCAGGGCAAACCTTCCCTCTGCAGACTCTTCACGCCCCGAGGTGACCAAACCCAAGGCTTTACCCCTCAATGGGGTTCCTCCCCCGGCTCTGGTCGGGATACCCCACATCGCTCCTGATGCCGGCGTTCGGCCCTCCTCTTCAAAAAGGCGTATCAGCCATGGCCGACCTCTGTCTCCTCTGGGCCCTCCCACCATTTTGAAGCAGACTTCACTGACACAGCCTATGATTCCAAAGGTTTCCAACAGCAGTGGTCGCGTTGGGCAGTTGAATTTTCCTACTGTTAGTGGAGCTGGACAGAGAACTCCAACTGATCCCAAACCTGTCTTGGATATTAAGAAGCACGTATCTGCCACAACCATTAACCCTGCACCTACCACAACCATTAACCCTGCACCTGCCACGACCATTAACCCTATCACCTCTGGTCACGGGAATACTGCATCACCACCTGCAAAGGGCAGTCGCCCTGAAGATGCACAACTAGGTGTAGCTACCAATGGCAAGGCAAAGTTGCTATCAGGTGAAACCGTTGGTCCTACCTCCACCAATCCAGCTCCCACTGGTCTAGCTCCCACCAGTCAGGTCCCCAATAGTCCAGCCTCTGCTGGCCAAGCTCTCACCAGTACAGTCACTGGTCCTGTTCCCACTGGTCCTGTCCCCCCTGGTCCTGCCCCAACTGGTCCTGTCCCCACTGGTCCTGTCCTCACTGGTCCTGTCCCCACTGGTCCTGTCCCCACTGGTCCTGCCCCCACTGGTCCTGTCCCCACTAGTCCTGTCCCCCCTGGTCCTGTCCCCACTGGTCCTGTCCCCACTGGTCCTATCCCCACTGGTCCTGCCTCCATTGGTCCTGCCCCCTCTGCTCCTGTCCCCACAAATGAGCTGTCAATCAAGCAGTTTGCTGATCAGATCAAACCTCCGCCAAACAATTTGGTCTTACCTTCAGGGACAAACACAAAGCCTGCAACCTCTCAGGAACAACCAGATCCAGTAAAAGGACACAACACTAACCTCAACCATGTGACAAATGATCAGTTTAAGTCATCTCCTAGGCAACAAAGGCCACTTGCAAATCAAGACCAACTCAAATCTCCTAGCGGTAACAGCATATCAAAAAGATCAGATCGTGTCAAGCCACATACTAAAGAACATGCCAAGCTACCATCAGCAGAAGGGCCAGATGGACCAACTAAATCATCAACAAATGATCAGGCTAATCCATCTCCTAGGCAACAAAGGTCACTTGCAAATCAAGACCAACTCAAATCTCCTAGCAGTAATAGCATATCAAAAATATCAGATCGTGTCAAGCCACATACTAAAGAACATACTAAAGAACATGCCAAGCTACCATCAGCAGAAGGGCCAGATGGACCAACTAAATCATCAACAAATGATCAGGCTAATCCGTCTGATAAAGTTAAACCATCAACTAGTGAGCAAGTTAAACCTGATCAAATTAACCCTGCTAAACCTTCTAATCTAGCTAAACCATCAACTAGTGAGCACGTTAAACCTGATCAAATTAACCCTGCTAAACCTTCTAATCTAGCTAAACCATCAGATAGTGATCAAGCTAAACCTGATCAAGTCAAACCATCAACGAGTGATCAAGCTAAATCTGATGATGTCAAACTGTCAACTAGTGATCAAGCTAAACCTGATCAAGTCAAACCATCAGCTAGTGATCAAGCTAAATCTGATGATGTCAAACTGTCAACAAGTGATCAGGCTAAACCTGATCAAGTCAAACCATCAACTAGCGATCAAGCTAAACCTGATCTAGTCAAACGGTCAACTAGCGATCAAGCAAAGCCTGATGGAGTCAAGCCACCAACTAGTGATCAAGCTAAACCTGATCACATCAAACCGTCAGCTAGTGATCAAGCTCTACCTGATCTAGTCAAACGGTCAACTAGTGATCAAGCAAAGCCTGATCAAGTCAAGCCACCAACTAGTGATCAAGCTAAACCTGATCACATCAAACCATCAAATAGTGATCAAGCTCTACCTGATCACATCAAACCATCAAATAGTGATCAAGCAAAGCCTGATCAAGTCAAACCGTCAACCAGCAATCAAGCTAAGTCTGATCAAGTCAAACAATCAGCTAATGATCAAACTAAATCTGATCAATTCAAACCATCAACTAGTGATCAAGCTAAACCATCAACTAGTGATCAGGCTAAGCCCTCTGCTACATCAGCTAATATAATCACTGGTATTCAAATCGAATCAGCCCACCCACCTGATCTACCAGACGCTGATGTCATCCAATCCCTTATTGGGGCTCAAGGAGACCCAGCAAACTCTGAACGTTCACCCAAGGAGGACGGTGATGGGTCATTCAATAAGGATCCACATGAGCCAATCGAGCTGCTCCTTCTGATGCAGGTCGACGATACTAACAAAACTGCAGCACTAAGCAACAATCCAGTGGTGCCCTTGTCTCCAGAGGCTGTCAAGCCAGCTGCCCATGAGCTGCTTAATCAAGTTGGTCCATCAAACACTCCAGCCACCAAGCAATGCAAACCGACCAGCGATGGTCAGGTCAAACCATCAGCCAATGATGTCATCAGTCAACCCCCCAGCAACGGATCTATTTTGGAAGAGAATGCCAAAAAATTAAAGTCAGCAACTCACACCTCTCAATCTGGGCCAACAGGCCACACCCATCAATCTGGGCTGACTGAAGGACCCACCCCTGACACAGGCCCTATTATCCAGCCAACAGGTCCAACCCTACTATCTGAGCCAACAAGCCACACCCAGCCAACAAACCACACCCCACTATTTGAGCCAACAAGCCACACCCCACAGCTGATGGAACCTGCTGAGCCAACTATGGTTCCAGGTCACATAGCAGCTCCAGAAGTGAGCGTTCCCATGACCTCAACACCCAAGCGCAGCCCAAATCACAGGATGCAACAAATTGATGGAGAAGAGCTTCCAGCCCCACCCCCTCTTGACGAAGGAGGTCTACCAGCCCCACCCTCCATCCCTTCAGTTCATCCCAGGAAAACTCTGCATCCAGTCATAAACTTGAAGGGAAATTCCCATGCACAATTACCAAACCTATCCAATATGCAACCTCCTTCCCTCCCTCAGCCAGTTGCCTCTCAAGCACCGCTCCAAATAATGCCCCCTCCCCTATCAGTACCAGCCAAAGCTGCACAGTGCCAGGTGCCCCAGAGCAGGGCTGCCATGCTTCAGGCCATGCCCATGGAGAGTGATAGTGACAATGTGTCTAGTACAACTGACTCAGAATCAGAACATATCCATGGTGAAACAAGGGACACCATTGGCCAACGTGAGGGACTAGTGTGTGTGTGTGTGTGTGTTGTGTGTGTGTTGTGTGTGTGTGTGTGTGTGTTGTGTGTGTGTGTTGTGTGCCTGTGTTGTGTGTGTGTGTGCCTGTGTTGTGTGTGTGTGTGCCTGTTTTGTGTGTGTGTGTGTGTGTGCGTGCATGTGTAATGTGGTATTAACATTCTCTGATTGGTATTCATTTTCTAACAGTCATCAGACGCCGGAAAACACCTCGAAAGCCACTGAGTACGTTACTATTTACCTTATGGGGGGGGTGGGGGGGGGGGGGGGTACAAAATATCATGTGCTTCACAAGGGACGCTGCCTTCATTCCCCTTTGTCACCTGGCAACCTTTCCCTCATTACCTGATGCCTTGTTTTATCAAGCACTTGACATCCCTGTGTATTCATTTAATATGTGCAGAGAAGGTATTCTTCTGTAAGATCAGTTTGAGCTGGGTCAAATAAATAAAAAATGAAACGAAGATATGTGTAAATGATTATAATGATGTTTAAAAGGAACTCTAATTGAAACCAATGATTGTGGTGTTGTGTGAATTAAATTACAACAATTAGGCATTGTGGCAAAATGCCTAACTATCACTTGCGTGTTTTTGTTTTTATTTTAATCAACACACACAAACTTTTCATCTCTCACAGATGGTATAACTCTGAAGAATGGCTCACACAACGTGCTGAAAAATGGACTGCCAGGACCCTCTTCCCTCCCAGGACCCTCCTCCCTCCCCAGGTCCTTCCCCTCCTCACCAGCACACTTGGTGATGGTGGAGCCACAACGACTTGAAAACTCCGCCCCCATGCAAGCCACGCCACCTGAGAACGAGCTCCCCACCTATGAGCAGCTCGAGGCTAGCTTCAACTCGACACACAGTGGTACAAAACTGATGTTCCAGACAGCAGCAGCCCAGCAACAGTACCCTCCTCAAGAGCCTCCGCCTACAAATAATGGTATGGAAGACTATCTCAGCACCCAGGAGATCCACATGAAAGCTATGGAGGGTACCAAGTCATCCGTCATGATGAGCTTGGTTAGTCTGTGTGTGTGTGTGTGTGTGTGTGTGTGTGTGTGTGTGTGTGTGTGTGTGTGTGTGTGTGTGTGTGTGTGTGTGTGTGTGTGTTTGTGTGTGTGTGTGTGTGTGTGTGTGTGTGTGTGTATGTGTGTGTGTGTGTGTGTGTGTGCAAATTAATTATAGTACTGTGTGTATTCTTGTGCACAGGTGGAACATTAAGTAAATATTGTGAATGCATGTATGTGAAACTTGCAGTAGTATCCATAAAGATGGCCACTCGTTCATTCAGATTACTCAGTGTGGAGTGGATTACTTGGACCATGGAGGAAGGACTCCTCTGATGTATGCTGTGCTGGGAAACCAGCCAAAGATGTGTGAGGTAGGTGTGGCCAGGTCCCGCAGCACCCCTCCCCCTGCAGCTAATTGTATTGTCCCCATCTGCCCACCACTCCCCCTCCTCCTCCTCCTCCTCCTCCTCCTCCTCCTCCTCCTCCTCCTCCTCCTCCTCCTTCCCTCAATGCAGCTGCTGCTCGGAATGGGAGCATCCGTCAACCTGAAAGACTATTCTGCCTCATCACCAATCCTCTGGGCCACCTATCAATCCAAGCTGGAGGTTATGAAAATACTACTTCGGTGGGTGGAGACCTTTTTGTTAAATGGGTGGAGCCAAGCCTACTTAATACTTAACACCTACCTGTCCCCTGCTGCCCCTCATAGCTACGGGGCCAACATTAGGTCCCAGGATGCAGACGGCCTCACCTTGTTCCACTGGGCAGTCAAGTGCCCCAACGTCCAGTGCTTAAAGCTACTGTGCAAGTATGCTACACCAGGGACAGTCAACATACCTGTGAGTACCCCTAGGTGTGAGTACACCTAGGTGTGAGTACCCCTAAGTGTGAGTACACCTAGGTGTGAGTACCCCTAAGTGTGAGTACACCTAGGTGTGAGTACCCCTAGGTGTGAGTACACCTAGGTGTGAGTACCCCTAAGTGTGAGTACACCTAGGTGTGAGTACCCCTATGTGTGAGTGTGAGTACCCCTAAGTGTGAGTACCCCTAAGTATATGTGAGTACCCCTAAGTGTGAGTATTCCTATGTGTGAATACCCCTAAGTATATCAATAGCATACCTGTTACCGCTAAGTACATTCCTATATTAGGATTAAGCCATAATATATACAGAGGTGCTACACCCATTAACGATCTCCCATATATCACTAATGGGTGTGGTTTTATCTATCCAGAGTAATGACCGACTCACTCCACTGCACTGTGCTGTGATGTGCAACCAACCTGAACACATCAAAGTACTCCTCAACTCCACTGATGCCAGCATATTGTCCCAGGACAATGAAGGACGCACTCCACTGACCTACGCCATACTGGTGGGGTCACCCCAGTGTGTTAAGGTATGTCATAGGTGGGGGTCACCCCAGTGTGTTAAGGTATGCCATAGGTGGGGTCACCCCATTGTGTTAAGGTATGCCATAGGTGGGGTCATCCCAGTGTGTTAAGGTATACCATAGGTGGAGTCATCCCAGTGTGTTAAGGTATGCCATAGGTGGGGTCACCCCAGTGTGTTAAGGTATGCCATAGGTGGGGTCACCCCAGTGTGTTAAGGTATGCCATAGGTGGGGTCACCCCAGTGTGATAAGGTATGTGGGGTCACTATACTACATTAAGGTATGCTGCAGGTGAGGTTGCCCCTGTGTATTGAGGAGCACTATAAGTAGTGGTCACCCATACATACTGCTGAGGTCACTAAAAGGTATGCTGTATTGGTGGGTGGGGTCACACCCCAGTAACTTCATCCAATGCTATGTACTTTTTGGGAAGCCTTCAGAAGCCTTTGAAACATTATCAGTCTTTACTTGTAATTTGTGTCATTCCTGCAAGGCACATCAAGGGTGTGTAAAGATGGTTAGGTTCTAAGGCAGCTTCTACACATAATGGCTCATGCCCCACTATAATTTGACACTCCCCTAGCACAACTGGTCGTGATGTTGCCAAAGTGCTTACATGTACGTGTACCAGCAGACCTGCCTGGCTTGCATCCATGCGAACGAACAATCACACTAGGCATGTCCCATTGTAGCGGGGAAATTTCCACGTCTTCTCTCCCTCTCCAATGTCATGCATCTGTTAACCACACCCCCTCCACTTTTAGGTCATACTGAGCCACAATGATGACATCATCAACATGGGAGACCATAGGGGCCGCACTGCTCTCCACTACGCATGTGCAGATGGGGCAGCAGACTGCACCACGATGCTACTCTCCTATAAGAAGTGAGTCGGTTGGGGGTTAATGGTGAGCATATTACCCTCTGCCTCTTTGCTCTGCTTCCGCAGGTGCAATCTACACTGCCAGGATGACAAAGGAACGTGTCCATTGCACTGGGCAGCTGCTGCAAACCATGCTAACGTGGTTCAACTTCTCCTTAGGTAATTTCTTTTACTTTCCTTTTCCCTTCATAATTTCCAATCTCTTTAAATCTATCTCTACCTCTCCCTCCTTTCATCACTCTCTACTTCCCACTATCACTCTCCTCCCCACTATCCTTCTCCCCCCATCTCCCTCCCTCCGTCTCTCCCTCCCTCCCCTTCCCTCCGTCTCTCCCTCCCTCCCCTTCCCTCCCTCCCTCCCTCCCTCCCTCCCTCCCTCCCTCCCTCCCTCCCTCCCTCCCCTCCCTCCCTCCCTCCCTCCCTCCCTCCCTCCCTCCCTCCCTCCCTCCCTCCCTCCCTCCCTCCCTCCCTCCCTCCCTCCCTCCCTCCCTCCCTCCCTCCCTCCCTCCCTCCCTCCCTCCCTCCCTCCCTCCCTCCCTCCCTCCCTCCCTCCCTCCCTCCCTCCCTCCCTCCCTCCCTCCCTCCCTCCCTCCCTCCCTCCCTCCCTCCCTCCCTCCCTCCCTCCCTCCCTCCCTCCCTCCCTCCCTCCCTCCCTCCCTCCCTCCCTCCCTCCCTCCCCCCCCCTCCCTCCCTCCCTCCCTCCCTCCCTCCCTCCCTCCCTCCCCCCCTCCCTCCCTCCCTCCCTCCCTCCCTCCCTCCCTCCCTCCCTCCCTCCCTCCCTCCCTCCCTCCCTCCCTCCCCTCCCTCCCTCCCTCCCTCCCTCCCTCCCTCCCTCCCTCCCTCCCTCCCTCCCTCCCTCCCTCCCTCCCTCCCTCCCTCCCTCCCTCCCTCCCTCCCTCCCTCCCTCCCTCCCTCCCTCCCTCCCTCCCTCCTCCCTCCTCCCTCCCTCCCTCCCTCCCTCCCTCCCTCCCTCCCTCCCTCCCTCCCTCCCTCCCTCCCTCCCTCCCTCCCTCCCTCCCTCCCTCCCTCCCTCCCTCCCTCCCTCCCTCCCTCCCTCCCTCCCTCCCTCCCTCCCTCCCTCCCTCCCTCCCTCCCTCCCTCCCTCCCTCCCTCCCTCCCTCCCTCCCTCCCTCCCTCCCTCCCTCCCTCCCTCCCTCCCTCCCTCCCTCCCTCCCTCCCTCCCTCCCTCCCTCCCTCCCTCCCTCCCTCCCTCCCTCCCTCCTCCCCTCCCTCCCTCCCTCCAGACGTGGTGCAGATCGTGCTCAAAAGGACCACGATGGCATGACGGCTTTGGACCACGCCCTCCAGAGGGGAAACACACAGTGTGTGGAGGTGCTGCAGTCACAACACTTCAATACGAGCAGCTCTGCATTCTCATCGGCTGGGCCATCGTCATCGCTTGCCATGATCACGCCCCCAGTCCTGGATGAGAATGGCCATGTGCAGATGAACAGACCAAGGCGCACGTCCCTATTTGGTGCTCAGGACAGTCAGATGAGTAGACTTCCAGCTGATGGCCAGGCACAAGTGGAAAGTGAACAGAGCCCCGCCTCCCAGCCACAGAGTCCACAACAGATAGGTATGAGTGAAGGGAAGGGTGTTAAAGAGGGTCTGTGGGGTGTGAATGAGGGGGACTTTGTGGCCCTGTGTACTGTGGTGTGTGAATGAGGGGAACTTTGTGGTCCTGTGTACTGTGGGGTGTGAATGAGGGGGACTTTG
>OX442432.1:5806990-5935115 GCA_949361645.1 Spongilla lacustris | reverse complement strand
TCACCTTTGCAGCTTGAATGAGCAGCACCTGATTTGCTCTAGTGGGACCACGCAATTGTGGAGGACATTCCCGTTACCATTGTCGGCATTGAACAAAACTCACTTATAAATGGTCCTACCAACGGTCATCTTTGACAGCTTGCTTACATGAGGGTGGGGGGCGCAAATATAGTGTTACTCTCGTTGTATGTTAGGTAGCTCACCTGTATACGTCACCCATGGCCAACCAATGCCAACTTCTTTGGCCTTAATAGCGACGGCCAGTTGCATGCAGTAGTTTCCCACTTTCACGCTATCGTTCTTACTGCCTTCATGCTAGCCTACTAGTATCGATCCTTCTTACTTTTGCGATCGGCTTAAACCGCTTTGTAGCGTTCAATTGTTCTTTTTTTTTTCACGTGAACGGTCTTTCGGAGCTTCATCGCGCGACTCGTCAGCACAACCACACGTACAACTGTCAGTGTCATAATTTAACTGGCAATATTCTTGCACTATTCTTTTCTCTTGGCGATCGACGTGACTGCAGCTGCATACACTCCCCAGAAACACGTGTTCAACCACAAGTTTATTCTGGATCTCCACTTTATGGTTTCCAAGGGCCGATAAAATCTGTTGTGGGCTATTGCTAACAAAACTAAGTTGCTAAAGATCGAATTTGTGTCAAGCATAACTCCGCTTACGAAAATAATAAAACAAATCCGACTCGGCAGTAAGTTTGTAATTTGGTGGTTCTAGTGCTTCCGCATAACGGCTAACATTACGCTTCAATCGTGACAAAGATACAGCGCAATAAACCTCTTATCCGAGTGAATCTTATCTTATCAGATCCGGAAGAAGAAGAATTAGGAGAAACTTTTTTTAAGGTTCGAGGGTGGGAACGAGTGAGCGTTATCTCTGTTGTCCGAGCTTTCTAAACGTCGGCAGTTATACTACACTGTAGATATTCGACGGGTGTATCCAAATACGCTCACTAAATTCCAACTGATTCTACGGCGCATCGGATCTGGTGTTTTGCTAATCGTATTCATGACACTTCAAATCCTACATAGGACCTACTAACGTATGTACATTATGATTACGTAATAAGCCATTACGTGTGTACACAAATGTTAGTTTTGGTGTACATGTAAGGCCGCCTATTTATATATTGAAATTCCAACCCCCCCCCCCCCCCCCCCCCCCCCCCAGCCACACACTGACACACACCTCTTCCCGGAGGCTACGTCCTCCCATGACGTTGGGACGGAGATCACCGTCTGTCCTTCTGGAATTGCTTCGCCATCGTTACCAGTTCGGTCATCGCTTCAAGCAGTCCATCGCCGTTGGTGGCACAAGTCCCGTGCACGTGCCACTGGCGGTTCCTGATGTGCGACATGGCTAGCTTAGTGGCAATCTCCGGAGGTGCCACGGCATTCGGAAGGTCCTGCTTGTTCGCGAGCACAACGACGGGTACCCCGACCATCTCGTCCGAATCAAGGATCCAGAAGAGTTCCTCTTTAGCTTGGTTGAAGCGTTCTTTGTCGGCGCTGTCGATAACAAAAAACAAGCCGTCGGTATTTTTGAAGAAATGTTTCCACGCCGGTCTAATCTTGTCTGGACCGCCTAGGTCCCACGCTCTTAACGTTACGTTTTTGAGTGAAATTGTTTCGAAGGCAGGAGGGATCGCCCTGGTTGGGGTCTCGTTCAGCTTCAGCTTGTACAAAATTGTAGTCTTTCCTGCAGCTTCGAGTCCGAGCATTAGAATCCTCGCTTCTTGTTCGCCGAGTGATTCAAGGACATTTCTGAACTTCGCAAGAAATCCTCCCATTTTAGCCTGGGCTACATTGTATTTGGCTTGATGACGTATAGCGAGGATGCCTAAAAATAGCTCGTAAGTTAGCAAAGATATAGATCCAGCTCGGTTACTATCTTGACAGAGTAAAGTTGCTCATTAATAAATTCTGTACGGTACGGATCACTTATCGTTAATTATATAGCTAGCGTACTGCATGCTACAATTTTTATGATATGATTATTGTTTTGAACCTGAATGATAATTTTATGCTCACATCACGTGCACAGATTTGTCTGGACACGAGGGCTATTTCATGAGTAAACATAGTTGGGTTGAAAGCCTGAAACGCTTCAACGAAGAGTGTGCGCCAAAAGGTAAAGCACGTGAATCATTACCATTTACATGGTAGGGAATGAGAGAGGGGAGGAAGGAGGTTATTGTATTGAACGTCGATGCACGTGAAAACCCTTTATCTAACTTTTTTTAGTCTACATCTGTGTTATAACTATAATAGTGGCATCATACCGCACCCTCGCTTGTAGCAGTGCCATACACGCACCACCTTATTTGTATGTTTCGTTGTTTTTGTCAGACAAACCAGAGTCAGATGATGAAAAGCTTCTAACAGAGTTTTATACACAGCTAAAAGGAGCTGAGAGGGCCAAAGGATACTTGTATATTCCAAGGTTCTATGCTAAGGTTAGTGAGCACCACGAGTGTACCACTTCATACCTGATGATGATTCTAAGGACAAAATTAAGTCCTAGCAAAACCAGAATTAGTCCTTTGCACAACGGCACTAATGGATGGTTTGTCAACAAATCTAAGATGTGGTTTATGGAAGGGTTGGTGTACAGATAGGTAACACTATGGGGTAACACTGGTGTACAGATAGGTAACACTATGGGGTAACACTGGTGTACAGCCCTAGGTAACACTATGGTGTAACACTGGTGTACAGATAGGTAACACTATGGGGTAACACTGGTGTACAGATAGGTAACACTATGGGGTAACACTATGGGGTAACACTGGTGTACAGGTAGGTAACACAATGATGTACAGATAGGTGTAACACTGGTGTACAGATCTAGGTAACACTATGGGGTAACACTGGTGTACAGATAGATAACACTATGGGGGTAACACTGGTGTACAGATAGGTAACACCATGACTGGTGTACAGATAGGTATGTGCACGTGCCTCTGATCTGAACAGTCTTAAGGATATTTTTCTTGAAGGACTTTGTTACACAACTGATCACTAAAGTGCAAGTGTCAGTGTTGTTCAATATGGAGTGTGTTTCCTGTCTTAGTTTAGTGTTTTGTCTTCCCCTCTTGGGGCGTGTCTTACCTCCCCATGTGAACGATTTTGTATGTGGGTGTAGTTATATGCATAGACAATAATGCCTACTGTACCATTTGAATAGCTCACTGCATTTTAACTATGTTAAACCTCACACTTTGAACAATTCGCTAATTCATTGTGTGTTGCTTCCTATTCAGCCTCTAGGTACTGATACCCTGCAACAGAAGCTACGAGATGCAAGTCGGTATGGGTGCCTTCATTTTGTGGAGTGCTGGAAGAGCTTTATACCATCTATTTATGCACAGGTCGGCCTTTGTGCAGAGGCGGAGTGCTGAGATGATGGACAATGAGGAGCTGCAGAACCTCTGGTCCCTCCTGGAGGACAAGAATACTCCTCCTGTGGACACCGAGTCAGAGGAACAGGTATGTGTTCCAAACGAGGAGTGGTTGGAGAAGGACATGCTAGGAGTTTACATGTAATGGATATGGTGATAGAGATAGTGCTTGGTGTAATGGTTGGAAGTGTTAATGGAAACGAAGTGCTTGGTGTAATGGAGGGGAAGTGCTTGGTGTAATGGAGGGGAAGTGTTTGGTGTGATGGAGGGGAAGTGCTTGGTGTAATGGAGGGGAAGTGTTTGGTGTAATGGAAGGGAAGTGCTTGGTGTAATGGAAGGGAAGTGTTTGGTGTAATGGAGGGGAAGTGTTTGGTGTAATGGAGGGGAAGTGATGGAGGGGAAGTGCTTGGTGTAATGGAGGGGAAGTGTTTGGTGTAATGGAAGGGAAGTGCTTGGTGTAATGGAAGGGAAGTGTTTGGTGTAATGGAAGGGAAGTGTTTGGTGTAATGGAGGTGCTTGGTGTAATGGAGGGGAAGTGTTTGGTGTAATGGAGGGGAAGTTATTGCTGTCTCAGTTCTCAGTTAAGGGATTAGAGGGGGAGTGCTAGTTCATTAGCCCTGCTCTGTCAGTAACTATTTCACCCTTGTGCCCCAGCTAATTAGCTTTACTGACTTGATGGCAGTCAAACATAGTGTGTCTGACAAGTGCAAGTAAGCGATATGCATTACTGGCCCCTCTCCTGTTACTTGTCCCTAAACTGGCTGCTGGCCTTCCGTAGGGAATTTTTCACTGCCACGGTCTTTGCTAAGCTTCTTCGTGACGATCCACATGGAAGGTCTGGGCACCCGTGATGATAATGTTTGCATAATTGTTTATTGCAGGGTGTCAGTAAGCCAGTTCTTCTCCTATGTTATGCGGAAAGGTAGGTGTGGCTGCTGATGTGCGCTATTTGGGTGGTGCCGTAATGCTGACAATAAAAAAGTATGTATTCTCAGGCTTGTGTGCACACAGTGCGCAGGGCGGTCAGGTAGCCATATACACTTGTGTGCATTTGTGACATTCCAGAGCATCAGGGTTTGGAAGGTTATTGTCTCAAGAGGCTTGCATTGTGCATGTAGTCGGTGCATCAAATTGTCAGGGGTACAATGATTTTATTAATGTTAATTCGTGCATGACTATCTTGCACATGCAACACACATGCTCACAACACACATGCTCACAACACACAACACATACACAACACACATGCTCACACACACACACACACATACACACACACACACACACACACACACACACACACACACACACACACACACACACACACACACACACACACACACACACACCACAACAGTCTGGCTGCAGCAGACCCGCATTGGTCTTGGCCTGTTTGACAACCAGGGTTTGGGCTACCTGAAGGAGCTGGTAAGGGCAGTGTCCTGAGTCCATAAAAGTACTATCCATAACATGACATTTGCACTGAAGAGTACACACCTTGGGTGACTAATTTTAAACAGCTCAGGGCTTAAGGGCAGTGCACTTTGGCATATGTGTGGGGAGTGTGGTCATGTGAAAGTGTGCATGTGCACGTTGTGTGTGTGCAAGTGGTGGGTGTGATGTTCCCTCCACCCCTGGGTGCATGTGTGATGTCCCCTCCACCCCTTCAGGACCTTGAGAGCTACATTCTGGAGCTGATGCCGACCCTGCCACAGCTCAAGTGGCTGGAGAAGTCCTTCTACACGTTCTACGTGTGCACTGCTGTTCGCAAGTTCTTCTTCTTCCTGGACCCCATGCACACAGGTATGCATACAGGTATATAGGCATATGCATACTGGTATATTGACCTCATGCATATATTACACATATATAACTGAACTGTTCACTGTTTTTGTTGTAGGAAAAATTCGTATTCAGGATATTTTAACATGTGGATTCCTGGATGATCTACTAGAGGTGAGCCCCCAATCAGTTGAATATGAAAATATCTTTTTAAAACAAACGAAAAAGACACTTCACAGTACATAATAACATCACATGTATGTTGTAGCCAGAGTTGAATGATGGCAGCACATTTGATCAAGGGGTCACCTGTACGACGTTGGGGTTTGTTTAGGTGACGGAGCTCACCGTCTGTCCTTCTGGAATTGCTTCACCATCTTTACCAGTTCGGTCATCGCTTCAAGCAGTCCATCGCCGGTCGTGGCGCAAGTCCCGTGCACGTGCCACTGGCGGTTCCTGATGTGCGACATGGCTAGCTTAGTGGCAATCTCCGGAGGTGCCACGGCATTCGGAAGGTCCTGCTTGTTCGCGAGCACAACGACGGGTACCCCGACCATCTCGTCCGAATCAAGGATCCAGAAGAGTTCCTCTTTAGCTTGGCTGAAGCGTTCTTTGTCGGCGCTGTCGATAACGAAAATCAAGCCGTCAGTTTGGTTGAAGTAATGTTTCCACAGCGGTCTAATCTTGTCCTGACCTCCAACGTCCCAAACCGTGCACGTTACGTTTTTGACCGGTGAAACGGTTTCCACGTTAAAACCGATGGTTGGAATGGCATGGATGGTCTCGTTCAGCTTCAGCTTGTACAAAATTGTAGTCTTTCCTGCAGCATCGAGTCCGAGCATTAGAATCCTCGCTTCGTGTTTGCCGAGTGATTCAAGGACATTTCTGAACTTGGCAAGAAATCCTCCCATTTTAGTTGTGATTAGATTGGTAAACAGTTTAAAACTGTATGCTAAATATGAAGGTTTTTATGCAACTCAAAGCTATACTCTGACGATATTTTGTTTACGTATTAATGTGCCGCGCATACGTTTCATACGTGGTGGGATGATGACGTATGCGCGAGATGCCTAAAAATAGCTGTTTGCGCTCCGGTTACTAAGAGTTGCTCACCAGTTCAGCCTGCATGGATCACTTGAAATGAGCCTTGGCCGTCTAATTGTTACAAACCACGGCGTTTAAATTTTCCTCTTCATACTTAACGGTTATGGCGGATTGTGCTTATTGTGTAGCTAACTACTAAAAATATTGCTGTAAATTACCGAGCACCAGGTGTCAAAATCAGTGTCATAGTTCAATTCCCACCTCTCCTATTTGAACTGCTCCTGTCCGCACCTCCAATATAAATAGATAAACAATAGCTAGGTACCTCTTCAACTATATAGCATGTTTTATCACAGTTATGATGGCCATGTTCTGTAACAAGTGATACCATAATGCTTGTGCATTTGGCAGGCAGCTAAAAATAAGAATACACGAATGCAGTAAAGTAAAACCGTTTAATGTGCAATTTAGGGGATGCTTCTTTATGCATCCTTTGTAATGGATACAGCTCATTATTTGGCGAAATCAAGTTCATGTCTACTATATATATGTATTTTCTTTTAAGCTTCGTGATGAAGACACTACTGAAGATGACCAGCGAAACAATTGGTTTTCAGCCCATTCAGCACACAAAGTTTACGGTACGTCTCACGTTGACGAAGTATGGTCTGCATTGAACCCTGCCTCCTCAACAGGGCAGTACATCCAGCTTGATGTGGATCGTAATGGAATGCTGAATAGAAGAGAACTTCTGGGGTATGTTGGAATCGTTTTAAAATCCATCCTCTTGGATGTTTCTGAACATTTAGATATGGCATTGGGACATTGACCAAACCATTCATTGACCGTGTGTTCCAGGAGTGTCTCACATATGGAGGGGAAGTTGTAAGTTGTTAATGCTTTGTTTTTTGTTGTTTTTAAGTAGCGTTGGGCATTATATAGGATTATAAGACCTATTTGGATTTTGTACTTGCAATGGAGAACAAGAAGGAGCCACAGGTTCAAAATTTCTGCTGTTGTTTTGCCACACATAATTAGATGCAGTTCTCTTTAGGCATTGCAGTACATATTTAGGCTGCTTGATATTGAAGGAAAAGGATGTTTGACGACCTTCTCGCTCAAGTTTTTTTTCAAGGCAAGTTTTGAGTATTCTGTCCTTAGATTTACCAAAGGTTCAAAAACAGGCCATACAAGAAAGATTGAAATCAGAGGGCCATAATCCAGTGAACTTTGATGATGTTAAGGTAATTCACTGAATGAGATTGCTGATTGTATAGCTTCAGATATTCATTTCTGCTGTGCATGCACACTGTGTGTACATTCCTCTATTCTCTATGCCAAATCCCATACATACATGCACACACATTTGCTGCATGCATGGACGCATAACCACATACATGATGTCATTCACACACACATACACACATGGTAAGTGTTCCTGCCTATCGGCATGTGTATGTGTACGTAGTGTTCACCATTGTTGGGCACTCCTACTCTAATATATGTGTATGTACTGGGAGTTTGTTGTCGTGAATTTAAGTGCTCAGTCCTCTATTTCCCTATGCTATGACAACCCACTCTTTAGGATGAGATATTTGACATGGTAAAGCCCAGAGACCCGCACTGCATCACCCTGCAGGACCTTATTAACAGGTACACATGGCTTTGCTGTCAGGGATGCTCTTTCACTGGGATTTGTCATTACAGTGGTCAAGGAGCAACTGTGGTCTCCATTCTGATAGATCTCAATGGATTTTTGTCATATGAGAACAGAGAAATGTTGCTAGCGGGCAACGAGGCCATTGGTTGAAATTTTATGTACTGTAATTGAAATGTTCACACGTTCTGTTTCACTATTGTTGTAATGACAATTTTATCACATTACACTCCTTTGAGTTCAATATTGCAGCTAGAGAGAGTTATTAATGTACTACATGTATAGGGTCTAACTAATACAGACGAAAGAACGGGTCGGAAGTGTGCATGTCGTCCGCGTACCTGCATAAGGGAAAAGAAGCACGTTCAAAAGACCTATAGCTGTTGTGACTATCTCTGTAGCCAACGTACTTTGTCATTGGACTGTTGATGTGGGGATAGCGTTTGGGCTTCCTGTCTGACCAACCAGCGGGCGCGGTGGTCCCGATGCCCCACTTCGGAGGGTGCTTCGGTTGGCTGTGCCCTTTCGAAGGCAATGTCTGCCTCAAGGTAGACCACGCCACGCATAGAGATGCGGGGTTGTGCGTGTAGCTGAGCCTCTCCTCGGCTTGTCGAGAAAAGGATCGTAGCGGGGCTTCTGGGATCGGCACCCAGTGGTCTGGCGCGTAGCTTTTCGGCAGGCTTTCCACCAGTAGTTTATTTCGAGGGGCAGGCGTCTTGCTTCGGAGGTCGTCCGGATTGTACGCTCGTTTTACCCACGCCAGCTCGTTGTTGCTATTTCTGGGGAGCTTAGCTGACCAGTAGTGTCTGGTATAGCCAGCAAATGTCCGACATACGGGATTGTTCTCCATTCAAACACACTCCTGGTTTTGTCGGCTGTGAGAAAACAATAGCTCTGACTGAAGATCCGTAGGGGTACGCCTACCTCACTAATTCTCCACCATGTTGTTTAACCATATGCAGTACCTATGGCAACCATGTTCCGCGGACGTGATGTGCATAAATGCGGAAATTGATATAACCCTTGGAGAGTAATAGAGTGACGAGGCAAGATTGATGGCTGAGGCAGGCGAGGACCAGCGACCTAAGCGATGCCACTGTGGATTTTGGGGGTACGTAAAACGTTGAGACAGAGTGTCGTAAACGAAAAACAGCGAAGCAACTGTGTACTCCTAAAATCGCGTTGTTAATCCACACCTGTCCCGTGAACAGAACTCTCTTATCTGTACAGGTCACCTCAAACGATGAACATGTGTTCGAAATGCTATAAAGGTTAGCGTCTTTCGATACCATTGCTGGCGAGGGAACGTACACGTACTAGTTCTTTTGTATTTTTATTTTTAATTTATAACAAAAACCCAAAAGGGTGTTTAATGTAACAGCTTGGGCAGGTAGGTGCGTGTTGATGCCCACCGAAGTCCGCTGGTGTGTATTTAGTAGTGCGTGTACGTGTCCGTGTGTACCCGGTAATTGTGTTAATTCTGCACCCTGACACTATTGAGGTTCACCGCAGTGCGTGTGCTATACACGTACAGAATGAAGTAGAGGGCACAAGGTCCAAGTTACTTCGTCGGTTTTTGTAGTCGTTATAGCACTTTTATTTTATTTTTGAGTGGGTGTGGTTTTTGATGTTTACTGATAGCGTGGTTGTTGTCCTTACCCCAGAGTACCAACAACAAATGTCCCAAGTGGCGGGACACAACTCTAGTGCGACGGACCAGTTGCTGAACTTCATTCCTGGGTATGGTAAAGAGTCGCTACTGAGTGTGGGCAGTGGAGAGGAGAAGAAAGATGAGTGCCCCGAGCAGAAATCGGAGTGTAAAGAAGAGAAGATGGAAGTGACACCTGCGGAAGCAGTCGTCCAAAAGAACAAAAAGAAGTGTTGGATATGCACTGCAAAACTCCCACTGAGCCAACAGCAGCTTGGAGAGTGCAAGTGTGGTGAGTCTACCAGTTAACATGTGTAGGGCCTGTGATCTATGTTAGGGAATGGAACCCACTTATCCTCTGTGTGCCTGTGTGTGCACAACAAATGCTTTGCTTTTGGCACTATCTCCACTCTTCCCACCCCTTTTACACACCTACTCATTGGGTGGGAGGGGGAGGGGAGGGTTAAGGGTAAACAGTATTGTGTCATGTTGTAGCCTTTTTTGTTCATCTGTTTTGTGTTATGTTCTGTTTGCCAGGCTTTGTGTTCTGCTCCTTGCATCGCCTTCCTGAGCAGCATGACTGCCATTATGACCACAAGGAAGTGGGCAGACAAGAGGCTCTCAAGACCATGGTTCCGGCATCGAAGAAGAAGATGGGGCGGTCCTTCCATCGTATGGACTCCAGGCCCGAGTGATGGCCTTGCCGCGGACCTAATCTCTATGTTTGTTTGTCTTTTGCTATTATATTGTAGTTGGGGAGGAAGGGGGTGGGACTATTGAGTTACCATGCATAGTTGGGGGTTAAGTTAAAACATAAGATAGCTTGGTATGTGCAACTTCTTGCATTTCATCTCTTGTCAGACAAAATATGTTGGGTGACAAATATGGGTGACTTCATTGCAGCGTTCTTAAAAGCATGACAATAAGTGCTTCAGTTTATATTCCCCTCCATCTTATCTGCTTCCTGAAACCACACCCCAGCTTTTGTAATCGCTTGCTTTGGCTTTGGCTCCATCATCTCCCACCAAGTTGCATGAACGGTAGAACACTGGGTATAAGTGGTGAAAAGTATGTTTGAGACCAACTGAATATTAGACGTGACACTGCTTAATGTATCTTCTTCATCAGAGTATGTTGTTGCCATCTACATGTAAGACTTATTAATGACAGACAATACCTCTCAAGCTCAAGTCTCTTAACATCCATCCTTTCCTTAACGTTTTAATTCCCTCACTTTACAGTGTCCTATAACACATGCACACTCCCTCCCCTCTCGCAAACACATGACCTCAAATTTAAATCTGGTTGTCACTTACCATCCAATATGCGGGGATGGTTCTGGAACATCCACTGCCTATAATCTGTTTCGAGAGAAGTTATGCTTTGTGCAGATAATTAATTTGCTCTCTTCAGCGGCTACTGACCCTGGCTAACGTTCATCCTGTGCCACACGCGGTAAGTCCCGAATACCGCCGCTGCTTCGACCGCAACTAGGCAGTAGAGGACACCCCATTTACCAACCTTCGTCAGTGGCATTGGAAAGTTGTGTCGTGGGCGGAGGGTGTGCAACGATTAGAATCTGACTAGGCCCGTGAAAGATGCTGGATTTCCTGAAAGCATCCCTTGGGCACCACGAGGTAAGGGTCTGCAGAGAAGAAGGCGTTTTTATACAGCATCTCTCGCAGTCTTGGAGAGCCGTAATGCTGTTGATAGCCATCGTTCCGTTCTCCAGCCTACTTCTGTACTGGTCCCATGCAGCTAACAGTTTGGGTAAGGCAAAAACTATGTCTTACGGGTTATATTGCTTGTGATCTGATATACAGGTACATGTATGCCTATCAATGATTTAATATAATATCACTGTCGTACTAGACTTTGATTGATCTGAACTTTACGTACGTATGGTGGTTGTTTTTTCACTACAGCTTTGGCTTCGTTTGCATACCTGGCCATTTTCGATATTGGAAGGTCAGTGGTATGCGTGTGCTTGTGTGTGTTGCACATCTAAGTGTGTCGATCTCACATGCGATTCACACTCGCATATGCACCTGCACATTCATGCACACACACATGCACCTACATTCATGCACACACATGCACACACATACACATACATGCACACACATACACATACATGCACACACATACATGCACACACACATACATTTACACCCACACATACACATGTGGCACAACACTTTTTCCTGTCACGTGTAGCCTTGTAATGTGCTTGGTGTCATTTTGGGCCTCCAGGCAACAGCCTTGTGCAAGATTCTCCTATGGGTATGTTGCCTACATCCCCTTCAATACATCACAATGATGTTTGTCTGCGCTTGTAGGTTGGAGAGAGTTAATGTTTTATCTGTGTTTGCCTTGACTATGCTGCTCGTTCTATCGGGGCTGAACATCGTTAAACACTGGTATGTCCTGTCTACTTCACATGCTATATTTTTATGTCATCATTGTGCACCTGTGAATGCCTCTTCCCTCTGTGGTGCAGTGCAGAGCGTCTCTTTGACCCTCCAGTTGTAGCCACGTAAGTTGGACTTCATTTTTTTGTTTTTTTGTTTTGCGTCGATAACATGCAGTAGGTATTGACTGATGACAAGTAATTAGTTTTTTTATGAGGCAGAGTTAATTAGGTGGAGTGGGTGATTCCACATCTGCTACATCATGCCATTAGTGAACTGTCATATCTCTAATTGTGCCATTGAGGTCTTGCTTGTTCATGCCCCACACATGCACAATTGGGTAAAATCATATCAGGTCAATAAGAAAAAAAGATGACATCTTCAAATCCTCTACAAACTTTACCTACTGAATGAGGTCATTGTCTAGTATATACTCACATTAATACTTTATCCAAAGATCAAACCACTTTTGAAATATGTGGGTTCAAAGTTTTGACCCTTTGTATAAACAAATCACAACATAGGGGGCATTTCTCTCTATAACTCAAGTTGACTTTACAGTAATAAAATAACCACTGTATTGAGGGATACTATAACCCACCTAGTACATAACGTAACACAATAATTGGACATCTAGTTATTAATCATTGGTTTATTGGAAAAATAAGGGTAAAATGTTTAATTTTTATTTCTCAAAAAGTATATTGCAATATAAATAAATAAATTCAATGAATAGGTTAATGGATGATTGTACAACTAATATGGCAACATTTGTGTTGGATTTCAAAGGTTTTGTATGGAAAATATTCGAAAAACATAAGAGTACATTTGTTAACATGATTTGGTTTGAACAGCTGACCACAAAATTTACACAAGCATTACGTAATATGATGTGTTTCAACAATACTCTACAAATCCTTTAGTAAAAGTGTAGCTTGCAGCCCATCTGCACTGGGAATGTTGTACACTCGACCCGTGGATGTAATTGGGCTGGTCTTTATTAAAACTTGGGCACAGTTAATCACTAGTTCATCTAGCTTATGTGGAAAGAAAATAACGGAGAAGGTCCAGCAGGATGAAAAAATCAAACCTCCTGCGCATTGTATTTTTCCATCACCAAAGCCAGCCACCATCTGGAGTCATATGCACAGATAATATAGCCATGTATGTCCTCCATAGCAAGGAGATCCCTGTTGGAGGAAAACCCTGACTATTTCACTTGCAGGACAACAAGTGAAATAGTCAGGGTTTTCCTCCAACAGGGATCTCCTTGCTATGGAGGACATACATGGCTATATTATCTGTGCATATGACTCCAGATGGTGGCTGGCTTTGGTGATGGAAAAATACAATGCGCAGGAGGTTTGATTTTTTCATCCTGCTGGACCTTCTCCGTTATTTTCTTTCCACATAAGCTAGATGAACTAGTGATTAACTGTGCCCAAGTTTTAATAAAGACCAGCCCAATTACATCCACGGGTCGAGTGTACAACATTCCCAGTGCAGATGGGCTGCAAGCTACACTTTTACTAAAGGATTTGTAGAGTATTGTTGAAACACATCATATTACGTAATGCTTGTGTAAATTTTGTGGTCAGCTGTTCAAACCAAATCATGTTAACAAATGTACTCTTATGTTTTTCGAATATTTTCCATACAAAACCTTTGAAATCCAACACAAATGTTGCCATATTAGTTGTACAATCATCCATTAACCTATTCATTGAATTTATTTATTTATATTGCAATATACTTTTTGAGAAATAAAAATTAAACATTTTACCCTTATTTTTCCAATAAACCAATGATTAATAACTAGATGTCCAATTATTGTGTTACGTTATGTACTAGGTGGGTTATAGTATCCCTCAATACAGTGGTTATTTTATTACTGTAAGGTCAACTTGAGTTATAGAGAGAAATGCCCCCTATGTTGTGATTTGTTTATACAAAGGGTCAAAACTTTGAACCCACATATTTCAAAAGTGGTTTGATCTTTGGATAAAGTATTAATGTGAGTATATACTAGACAATGACCTCATTCAGTAGGTAAAGTTTGTAGAGGATTTGAAGATGTCATCTTTTTTTCTTATTGACCTGATATGATTTTACCCAATTGCATTCTACATGTGTTCACACACAAGCAACATATGCATTTGTGTATGTGCACACAAACACACATTCACAGCATGTTTTGCACCAGGCCTGTAGCCAGGAAGTCTGGTGGGGAGGATGGATTGCAGACTATGGGACTTATAAAAGTGTGTGTGTGCGTGTGTGTGTGTGTGTGTGTGTGTGTGTGCGTGTGTATAGGGGCGGTGTCCCCTTGCGATTGGCCAAGTACGAGTATGGAGGTTAGAGGGCTGCCACTGCTCGATACGAAAAGCGAGGTGCTGTCAGTTTTGGGTCTGATGCAAAAACTGGAGGGGGCAGAAGTCATGCATCAAATGGGGGATTAACTGATCCTTCCTTGGCTACGGGCCTGGGCACCATACACATACACACATATGAATTCCAAGTTCTTGTACATAAATGGGCTGCACTCACTACTGAGTAGTAAACAGTGTCTGGTTTTGCCCAACAGTGTTTAGCTCCCACATTAGTGCACAGACATACTTGCAGCATAGCCACCTCAAATTCAATATATGTGTATACCCTATTAACCCACCATGTTTGGCTCCAGCATCAGTGGGTTAAGACTGGACACGCTTGAGTTGAATGTTGTAGTGTGGGTTGGTTATTTGGCTTTTTGCAATATTCAGATAAGGCATTGTGGATGTGTAGAATTGGGGAGTGAGGAGTGGGTGAGAAGGGAGGGATATTGGAGGAGGAGGGGGAGGGAGGGAGGGATAGGGAGGAGATAGATAAGGGTTAGCAGGGAAGAGAAAGTAGGAAGGGAAGTTAGATGCGCACACTCAATAGTTGTCCCTCCCCGCTGTGACCTTAAGGGGTAGATGGGTGGCAACCATATGGGTGCAGAGCTTGCCTGCTTCAACGGGCTTCTGTTGTGCCATCCAGAGATTTTTAGAGTGGTGTTCCATTGTGCATGCATTTGTGGGTGGTGTGGGAATGGATGCTGTCCACTGCACTGACAGCTGTATCGGTTACACACGTACATGTACTCATGTTTACTGGCTTTCCGTGTCTGCACATTATGATGTTAGCCATGCCCACAAACTGTTTGCCATATTTGCAGCAATATTGAATATCTACAGACAAGTCCACCAGTTTACTCTAAATGCTCACTTTTTGTGCAATAATAATAATATCGCAGCTGTTAATTATTTTACCACACCCCTTCTTTGTTCCACTTGTGGTTACGCTGTGCTGCTGCTCCCAGGGACAATATGTTGCTAGGAGTCTTCATTGGGCTACTCATCCATGGAGTGGTTATGTGTGTTGTTGTCAACAAGTCCCTCATCCACACAGCTGAAGGTATGCCATCATGGGATTATATGTCCCATCCTTTTGTGGCCCCGCCCACTCCCCCCACACATTCTATCTATCTTATCCTCCCCACACATCCCACCCCCACACATTTCACACCTCATTCTGCTACACATACACACTCATGTTCACTTCACCTTTTGCAGCTGCCTCAATGAACTGGATGCAGAACATGTTGATAGACTTGGGGTACAGGTCAGGTGCAAGTGTCTGTGGCCCACACACATATGAGTCATCTGCTGCCCTATTCCAGCCTCAGCAGTGGTGCCCCCTCCCTTGGGGCGTGCCTCCAACGCAGAATTAACCCTTTTATGCTACTGTCCTTCGGCACGGCATTCTCTGTTTTGGTTTCCATAGTCCTCATTGATGTGGAGTGAGTTCTTATTTGTGTGTTGAGAGAGGGAGGGGTTACGTGCTTCTTTCTTTGTGTTTCAGTGAGCTGTATCTTGCTGATGTGGTGTGTGCCTTGTTCAATGCAGTGTTGATGTGTTGTGTTATGCTGCCATTGAGTGTCTACAGTGGGAAGATTCTGCTCCAGGTGTGTGTATAGTACTACTGAAGTCAGGTGTGTGTTGAGGGATGTGGTGTGTTGTGGGTATGGTGTGTTGAGGGATGTGGTGTGTTGTGGGTATGGTGTGTTGAGGGATGTGGTGTGTTGTGGTGCCTAGCTGATACACATTCACAAGTATGATTACATTCATCACTTTGGTTGCTATGACCACAGACAACACCAGAGCACATTCTTCCACTTGTGGATAAGTCACTGAGAGAGGTAAGTACATTATTAATATTGTCTCCCATTCAGCAGCTGCCCTTTTTGCAGGCGTCCACATTGGATGGGGTACTGGAACTTAAAAATGAGCACTTCTGGAGTATTGCCTTTGGAGTCTTTGTGAGCCCCCCCCCTCCTCCCCACACACACACACACTCATGCATGTATACTCTAATGAATGCTCATTCTCCACTGCCAGGCTGGTTCCCTGCATGTGAGGGTACGAAGGGATGCCAACGAACAGGTAATTGTACCATGTATTGTAATGTCTGACCTGGCCACCCGTGGACCACCAATCATATACAGGATGTGCTAGCTCAGGTGACAACTCGCCTCTCCAGCCAACTACACGACCTCACCATTCAAGTGGTGAAAGACGATTGGACCTTACCTCACACAGCCTTGCCCAAGCCCCTCCACCATCACCATCACCACCATCATCATCACCATGACAACTGTGAGCATGATGGTCACCACCATAGTCACATGACCCCTGACAGTGAAGGGAGTTCCCCTTCAGTGCCATCGTCACCACTCTCCATCTCACAAATTGTATAGTGCTGAAATAATACTTTTATGTATGTCATCACTTTTATATCTATGGGATGGTTGGGCAAAGGAACTTATATTACTGGATCACATGATCTTATACTACTGGATCATAATATCTTTGTCCCAACAGCTGCAAATATGCTGGGATAAGGAACTGATGTGTTCCCTTGCTGCAATATGCTGCCTGAAGCAATCATATTTACAAGGCCAATATGGCGTCAAGAGCATTGTCTAGCTCACTTGCTTGAGAGCTGTGATTGAGCGGTGCTTCTGAATTGGGTACTGCAAGGAAGGGCGGTGAAATACCGCAGCCAACGGTCAGCATGGTTCTGTGTGTGCTGACTGTGTCTGGCACCTTTTCTTCTCTTGTTTTTTGTATACTAGCTGTACTTAATGTGCTCCCTTGTCTTGGTGGTTTGTGATTATATCCCTCTGAGGTTCTAGCAGATGTTGGCAATTGGAATTGAAACTCTGGCTTGCTTCTCTTGAGTACAAATTCTGGTAGCAGAAGATTGTTCTTCTGCTCAGGTTTCTGGGTACTCTGAACAACCTCGGAGGCAGTGGAACTAGAATCATATGATTGGTCATCAAGCTCCATCAGAGCTATATCAATGTCCAGTTTCTTATGAATGGGAATACTTTCTAAAGCTCGGACAAGTGCATTGCAGTCCAAAGCTAGAAAAGATGGCTAGACGATCAAATAGACACAGGATAAGAACTGCACACATGCACAACAGGAAAAAAAAGATTCGTTTTAAAACTTACAGGATGTTCATGGGATGAATCGGGTTCGTCTTCAAATACGGGCAGTGTTGCCGTGCGTACCGTTGGTATATTTAAAAGTTGGACTAGCCTTGCCTGTAACTGCTCATCCGTTTCCACCTGATACTCATTATCGTCGACTTTGTACCCAGAGAAAACAGCGATAATTTACACACGTCAGAAGCTTAATTCTTACTTTCTCGATATCGGTCTGCGTTACTCATAACCTTTCGTTTCGAGTATTTATTTTCGGTCGCAAAGTCCTGATCATCTTTTATCTCGGTCTACCACCATATAGTAGATATACCAAATATGTTACACACGCGTACGGTGGCTCGTTGTTTCATAATACCTTCATACTTTGGAGGGTAGGCGCGTCGTCTATGTTTGACACAGACGTCGTGCTGGAGTTTTCCTTTGGTGTTTCTTCTTTCTTTTCGCCGTTATATTGCCCCTTTCCACCACCAGGTACCTTCTTTTTGTACCGAGCGTTCTTCTTCTGTTGACGCTGCTGCGAAATCATCGTTTAATATTTCCCATCTAATTATGCGCAACGATTGATATGGCGAAGCTTTTTCATTTGTTGGCCATTTTCACAATTCAGGGTTACCTGGCGCAGTGTTACAAGATTGTCCATGAAACGACTGCCAAGGTTTCAAGTGGAGAGGCGAAGTACTATACTTACCAATCCAAAGGTGTGTTTGTAATCTTCGTTACTACCACCGAAGGCGATGCTGACTTGTACGCAGCACCAAGCTCGTTGACGAAGAACCCGGACTCGGAGAAATATCTTTATACCTCTGCGTCATGCGGGCAAGACGTTTTAGCTATCCTTGAGCCAGGAGAGGTTGCCATAAGTGTTACCGGCCATGTAAGGCACGATAGCACTTCTTACCATTTGTATATAATTCAACCAGATATGGACGACATAAGCAAGTACCAGATTTGGGAGAAGGACTACGAAACTGGAAGAAACGAACTAGTCATTGACGTAGATCCTCTGGTGGTCGCCAATGACCCGGAACTACATAAGTTTTTGACTTCAATCACCGACCCGGGAAGCAGTTCGGGAAGCGGTATTAATGGCATCGTGCACTCGTTAGGAGATCTGGCGCTGTTGGTTGTGCGTTTTCTCGAAATTCTATTTTAGCTGTTATAGAAATTAGCACTTAGCACTCAAACAGTTTATACTTTCGCAAACTAATATTTTTAAAAATTGATTTTGGTGCGTGTGTGTTGTGTGTGTACAAAATTGCTGCTGGGTTCTATGGCATCACCGGGCATAATTATGAAGTTCAATCTTTCCTCTTACATCCTGGAAATCCCGTCTGCAGAGTTATCCAGGAGGCGCAGCTGACTCCGACCCCGTCGCAAGTGATACTCGATCAGCTGTACATTATTGGGAGGTATCTTAGCGTTCTCTTTGAACGTCTGCCGCACAATGTTTTTAGTTTCTGCAGACTTTCTGGCGCCCGTCCTCAGAAAAGCACGATACAGCTTCAATACTTCCTTCTGGAGTTGACTCCGCCTCATAGCTTAAATATCAATAACTTGAATAATGGTTTAATAATTATACGCACGTGTAAACTACGACGATGGTAAGCTAGTATCGTTGTGTGACTTGCGTGTTTAGTTGTGTGGATCATTTTAACATAGGGTAAAATGAAGAAGACGAGGAAGTTTGCTGAAATGAAGAGAATGATTTCGGCAAGAGATGCAAGGATGTAAGCTTCACCACGAGAGTACACGTGATATACGTTACAAGCTTAACAGGCTATCCAGCGGAATGTAGTCAGTGCTTGTCGGGTGCCCTGATTACGTAATGTTCTTGGTGGTGGTGGGCTTGGGCGCCGATTAAATTAAATGAATCGTTGTTATATGCTTTCATGCTATAAATAGTTAACTAATTGGCTCTAGGCTGTGTCCTGTCAAGCTATTCGAAGTTGTAGATGCAAAACCAAACCTCATGAGGAGTCAGAAGTGAAGGACAAATCTATGACCTAAAAGTAACAGAATCGTGCTTTTCATACAATTTTACCCTGGTATTATCAATATGCTATAATATGGTTTTAGCTAGTTATGTTTATAGTAGCAGTCAATTAGATTCTAAATTAAATTGTGTAAATTGTTGTTGTAAAAATCTCCACCTCAAACAAAATGAACTTCTGCTGATGTCTGGCCCGTGAAAAATATAATCTCAACTGGTTTGGCCTTGCATTATTTGACGTAGCTTATGTGGCATTTGTGTGTGTGCGCACATGTGCATGTGTGTATTTGTATGTGTGTATGTTTGTATGTGTGTATGTTTGTGTGTGTGCATGTTTGTGTGTTGTGCTGTGCGTGCACATGTGCATGTGTGTATTTGTGTGTGTGCATGTGTACTGACCCTAATAGCAGAACTCTGAAGCAATTGCCTTCCAGTCACTGTTCTCTCATTGTGTACTAAAGAAAAAAAAATCAGGAAGCAGCTGACAATAGCAAGAAGAAGGAGGAGGAATCTAAAGTGAAGTCGATGTGAGCTAATCGTTAAATTGCAATAATCCCACCCCCAGGGGTGTCATCTAAAGATTCATGCAATATACCTTTTACCACACCTGCCCCACATACTCACCCACATATGTGCACCCACACCCACATATGTGCACCCACACCCACATAATGATATGTGCACCCACACCCACACATACCACCACACGTGTGTTCACATATGTATCTGTGTATAAACACACCCCTGGCCCATGTCAATACACGTGCATCACACTCATATCACGCATCATATAACACTGCACACATATGCATTTACATACATCATATTACATCACACCATATTGCACATACATACATACATACACATACACACATGCTTACCATACATACATACATACATACATACATACATACATACATACATACATACATACATACATACATACATACATACATACGTACACACACACACACACATACATACATACATACATACATACATACATACATACATACATACATACATACATGCATGCATGCATGCATGCATGCATGCATGCATGCATGCATGCATGCATGCATACATACATACATACATACATACATACATGCATACATACATACATACATACATACATACATACACACATACGTACATACGTACATACATACACACATACATACATACATACATACACACATACGTACATACATACACATACACACATGCTTACCATACATACATACATACATACATACATACATACATACATACATACATACATACATACATACATACATACATACATACATACATACATACATGCATGCATGCATGCATGCATGCATACATACATACATACATACATGCATACATACATACATACATACATACATACACACATACGTACATACGTACATACATACACACATACATACATACATACATACATACACACATACACACATACGTACATACATACACACATACATACGTACATACATATACATACATACATACACACGTACACACATACACACACACGTATACACATACGCACACACATACATACACATGTATACACATACGGACACACACACATACATATATACATACACACGTACACACATAAACACACATACACACATAAACACACATACACACACACATACACACACACACACACACACACACACACACACACACACACACACACACACACACACACACACACACACACACACACACACACACACACACATGTACATTGCTATGCAGCCCTCAGGTGTCCTCTGCCCTCTTCTTCCAATACAACACTCAGCTGGGGCCTCCCTACCACATCTTGGTGGACACAAATTTTGTCAACTTCTCCATACAGAACAAGCTGGATGTATTCCAGGGGATGATGGACTGTCTGTATGCAAAGTGTAAGGTGATGTCGTCATAATCTGTGAAATATCTGATTGGCTGTCCTAAATGTAGGTGTGCCTTACATCACCGACTGTGTAATGGCGGAGCTGGAGAAGCTGGGGTCAAAGTTCAAGGTGGCACAAAGGTTACTTTGGGGATGTGGTGGTGGGGGGAGGAGGGGGCTATATTGTTGTTCAGATTTGTTAGGTAAACATGCCATTTTCTTGGGAATGATTGGAAGGGCAAACAAGTGTCCTGGGAAGCATTGCCAAGCTTGCAACAAGGGGTGGGCTTCAGTATATATATGTAAATATAGGTGGGCAAATATACAAGTCTTCCTCTTTACATGCCATGCAGTTTTTATTCTAACATGACGTGTAAACCAGGGGGTGGGTTTGATTATGGGGAAAACAGGGGGTGGGACCCGGTAAATCCCTGGTGTTGAGGGGTGTGGCTGAGCCCCTACTGTATGCATTGTAACACTTCATTGTGTGGCATAGCTTTGCATGTCTAATGACTTCTGAATTTTGAGTTGCCCGACACATGCTATTGCACAGGACTTACATATAGTGCTTTTTGTCTAATCTAATATATTGAATAGAAATTCCCCACCCCCCCACCCCCCAATCGTATTTTGGTACCAAACCAACAAAAAAGTGGAAACAAAAAGTTGTCGGTAGCGTGTTTTAGAACAAATTTTAGCAAGTATGGTAAAATGATCCTTCAGAGGGAGATTGCAGGGGAGGGAGGCATGCACTGTGTTGTCAAAAATTAGCAAGTCGAACAGGTTGCTCATTAGTGGTACACCTTCCCCACCCCCCCACCCCCCCACCCCCACCCCCCGGATGTGATTGCTCCTTGCTACTGTCATCAAGTTGCACATTCCTAAGCCAAACAATCAATATGTAACCCTTGACCTCCAAACATTTCTATGGCTTTTGAGAAGCAGATTTCCCATTCCCAGGCTGTGCAGTATGCAGTGGCATATTGCACATTAGGGTAAAATCATATCAGGTCAATAAGAAAAAAAGATGACATCTTCAAATCCTCTACAAACTTTACCTACTGAATGAGGTCATTGTCTAGTATATACTCACATTAATACTTTATCCAAAGATCAAACCACTTTTGAAATATGTGGGTTCAAAGTTTTGACCCTTTGTATAAACAAATCACAACATAGGGGGCATTTCTCTCTATAACTCAAGTTGACTTTACAGTAATAAAATAACCACTGTATTGAGGGATACTATAACCCACCTAGTACATAACGTAACACAATAATTGGACATCTAGTTATTAATCATTGGTTTATTGGAAAAATAAGGGTAAAATGTTTAATTTTTATTTCTCAAAAAGTATATTGCAATATAAATAAATAAATTCAATGAATAGGTTAATGGATGATTGTACAACTAATATGGCAACATTTGTGTTGGATTTCAAAGGTTTTGTATGGAAAATATTCGAAAAACATAAGAGTACATTTGTTAACATGATTTGGTTTGAACAGCTGACCACAAAATTTACACAAGCATTACGTAATATGATGTGTTTCAACAATACTCTACAAATCCTTTAGTAAAAGTGTAGCTTGCAGCCCATCTGCACTGGGAATGTTGTACACTCGACCCGTGGATGTAATTGGGCTGGTCTTTATTAAAACTTGGGCACAGTTAATCACTAGTTCATCTAGCTTATGTGGAAAGAAAATAACGGAGAAGGTCCAGCAGGATGAAAAAATCAAACCTCCTGCGCATTGTATTTTTCCATCACCAAAGCCAGCCACCATCTGGAGTCATATGCACAGATAATATAGCCATGTATGTCCTCCATAGCAAGGAGATCCCTGTTGGAGGAAAACCCTGACTATTTCACTTGCAGGACAACAAGTGAAATAGTCAGGGTTTTCCTCCAACAGGGATCTCCTTGCTATGGAGGACATACATGGCTATATTATCTGTGCATATGACTCCAGATGGTGGCTGGCTTTGGTGATGGAAAAATACAATGCGCAGGAGGTTTGATTTTTTCATCCTGCTGGACCTTCTCCGTTATTTTCTTTCCACATAAGCTAGATGAACTAGTGATTAACTGTGCCCAAGTTTTAATAAAGACCAGCCCAATTACATCCACGGGTCGAGTGTACAACATTCCCAGTGCAGATGGGCTGCAAGCTACACTTTTACTAAAGGATTTGTAGAGTATTGTTGAAACACATCATATTACGTAATGCTTGTGTAAATTTTGTGGTCAGCTGTTCAAACCAAATCATGTTAACAAATGTACTCTTATGTTTTTCGAATATTTTCCATACAAAACCTTTGAAATCCAACACAAATGTTGCCATATTAGTTGTACAATCATCCATTAACCTATTCATTGAATTTATTTATTTATATTGCAATATACTTTTTGAGAAATAAAAATTAAACATTTTACCCTTATTTTTCCAATAAACCAATGATTAATAACTAGATGTCCAATTATTGTGTTACGTTATGTACTAGGTGGGTTATAGTATCCCTCAATACAGTGGTTATTTTATTACTGTAAGGTCAACTTGAGTTATAGAGAGAAATGCCCCCTATGTTGTGATTTGTTTATACAAAGGGTCAAAACTTTGAACCCACATATTTCAAAAGTGGTTTGATCTTTGGATAAAGTATTAATGTGAGTATATACTAGACAATGACCTCATTCAGTAGGTAAAGTTTGTAGAGGATTTGAAGATGTCATCTTTTTTTCTTATTGACCTGATATGATTTTACCCATTAAAGTACTTACTGTGTTTCTTCCTTCACCATCACATGGCAACAGTGTGTCAATAGCTATCACCCAGAGTGTCTCAGTAAGTGACAGGCTCCTGGGACTAGCCTTCAGACACTCACAGCATGCACTGAATATTCTTCTTGTGTGCATACATGCACGTTTAACGATAACACAACATGAAATGTATTAGCAATCGATACTAATATAGGGGCAGGCCAAGTTCCTTTTCATGAGGTAGTAAGCTAGTTATGTCCACTTGAGGTGTGTCAATAGTTAACACATTTCTGTTGGGAAGAAATTTATATGTGCAGTGCTGTCATAAACTGTCATGGTAGGGGGCACTGCTCTGTAGGGGGCACTGCTCTGTAGGGGGCACTGCTCTGTAGGGGGCACTGCTCTGTAGGGTACACTGCTCTGTAGGGGGCACTGCTCTGTAGGGTACACTGCTCTGTAGGGGGCACTGCTCTGTAGGGGGCACTGCTCTGTAGGGGGCACTGCTCTGTAGGGGGCACTGCTCTCATCTATGGAAAAATGAAGACAATAATAGAACCAGCAATCAATGCACTTTAGGAATAGGTCCATTTCTGGGCTGAAATGAGTTTTTGTTTTGCTGAATTGGGTAACAAAATTCCATGGAAAGGCATTCCTTGGATAAAGCAGTGAGTATGTTATTGCAACTGCTATATGTAGTCATGTGGCAGTGTAAATGTGTAGCAGTCATGCCGGTGTATAGAAGGGATGGAGGGTGTGTGTGGGGGGATGCATATGTGTGTAATATGTGTGTACTAGTGTGCAGATGGGAGATGTGTGCAGTTGCATGGGGGGGGGGGGGGGGTATTGGTATATCACAGGTGTCCTCCACTTCAGGATAGTGAAGGACCCTCGCTTTGAGAGGCTGCCTTGTATGCACAGTGGGACCTATGCGGACGACTGCATTGTGAATAGAGTGACTCAGGTAAGGCAGGACCAAGGTGTGGTGTCCTTTGTGTAGGAGTGTGGGGAAGGGGGTAAATTATATTGAGCAAGTGCTGAGTTTCTTCCCTTTAATCTACCACTGGCTCCTCCCCTCATCACTCATTTTCACACACCCCTCTTCCTTCCTTCATCTTTCCTCACTGGTCACCTCAATCACCCATCAGTGATTCCCTTTTTGACTGCTCCTCTTCTTTCCAGCATCGGTGCTATATCGTTGCCACATGTGACAGAGACCTGAAGAGGAGAATACGGAAGATTCCTGGAGTGCCCATCATGTATGTGTCGCAGCACAAATACACCATTGAGAGGATGCCAGACGCATATGGAGGTATGCCTTATATGGAGATATGCCTTATATGGAGATATGCCTTATATGGAGGTATGACATGGACGTACTATAAGTTGAGCTTGATTCACCATTCAATACTACATGCATTATGGTCCCACTCTCTGTTTTCAATATTATCTGTGGCTCTAGGAAATACCACAGCTGTAGTAGCGAAAAATACCCATGGCTGCTATCAGTTACATGGCTAATGCCAAGGGAAGTGGTGTGCTTACATGTTGGAGTTGATTTAGCAAAGCCATGTTGGATATTGTGTATTCAGTGGTGTACACATGGCATATTTCAGGGGACTTTCAGGCCACTGTTCACTCAGAATAATCACTCAGTCATGTGACTGTAAGCACACACTGTCGTTCTCAAAGCCTTTTGACCACAATTAAACCATAATTGGGCTGAAAATGAAAGCTTTTCCATTGAAATAATAGTTCAAGAAATAATCTGATCCATCTAATAAATTATCGGTATCATTCATGTCCCCCTCAAGTATATCAAGTATGTTGCTTGGCTGGCTGCTCATTTTCCATTCATTCTGAGAACTTTCTAACCTTGGGGGGGGGGGGGGGGGAACTAGTTCATGTTCGAATACCTGTACATTGTGTGTTTGGTGAGCCCGTTGATCACTCTTGGATGTCGATATATTGGTTGTGTTTCTTATGGTGTTCTAAAATCCCACTTCTAAAGCCATTGCTTCTGTAACCTTCATTGAGTGATTACTGTGCCTCTTATTGGTGATGGCAGATGATATTAATTAACCTTATTTAACCTTTGGTTTTTCTTCCTTACCTTACAGCTCCAAAATGATGACCCATGCGTATGTACTAAGCATTGTGTTGACCTACTGTATTGTGTGTCATTTTGTTCTCAACCTGTTTTATAGAATTACAAAACCAGTTACTACCGGGTATGTGTTTGTGTGAGTATGTATGTATGTAATGTATGTACTAGGTTAAAAATAGGCCTCCATCTTGGCCCATGACCTGAACGACCAAAATGAGGGAGGCCATATCTTATATGACAATGCACATGCATGTACATATGGGGTGTTTACAAATAAGAACCCACAGTTCAAACTTGTACTGGTATTTTTGTAAAACACCAAGCTCAGATTCAGCCCGTCACCCCATACCATCACCTAGAACAATTGTGTATGCTTTCCACAATAAATAGGCATGAGGTTAATACTGAATGAAACTCACCTTGATGCTTACCTAGGTACATGTAGGGGGGGACCCTGGTGGTGCTGCCCTCACTGCACCATCATATCCAATCAAAGCCTTTGTCAGGGATTTACCGCCAAATTTGCAACAGGGGGTGGGTTTCGGTATATAAATATAGGGGGTGGGCAAAAATAATCTGCACCAAATAGCAAGCCATGTAGTTTTATTCTGTGTAAACCAGGGGGTGGGTTAGTCAAATTAGGGGCAAACCAGGGGGTGGGAGCGGTGAATCCCTGTTTGTAGAGCCAGTCATAAATTATTGTAAGTGCTTTGCTGCTATGCTCTCACAGTATACAAGGAGAGGGATTTACAACACCTCCCCTCCTGCATGTAAGATTCTACATGGCCAGCTACACTTAAGGCACTACATTGCAGAGGGTTGATGTTATGATGAGGGTGTGATGGGATGTGATAAGATTCTTGGCTACATCCATGTGTTAGGTACTCTCCCCTTACAGTGTGCCTATGAAGGCCACCAGACATGACCCATTACAGTGTGCTTATGTAGGCCACCAGACATGACCCATTGCAGTGTGCTTATGAAGGCCACCAGACATGACCCATTGCAGTGTGCTTATGTAGGCCACCAGACATGACCCATTGCAGTGTGCTTATGTAGGCCACCAGACATGACCCATTGCAGTGTGCCTATGAAGGCCACCAGACATGACCCATTGCAGTGTGCTTATGAATGCTCCATGTGTATCACTTAAAAAAAACAAACAAACTAGGAGGCATTGATTTGTCTACGCACACATGCATTTTTATCCTTACTATTACTAGTACTGATGCCCACCTTTTATTGATGCCCACACATCAGACACATTGTTATCCAACATGGGAAGCCCTTATCTAATGAACATTAACCCTGCATCACTGCAGATCCCTCTCCTGAATGTAGCTCAGGATCCCCAGCACGATCCCCTGAGACTTTAGTCTCGTTCCCAGACCCTCTAACCACAGTTGCGGATGGATGATGTAATCATCTGCAGCTGCGGTTAGAGGGTCTGGGCCTGCTGTGACTCAGGACCCCCTGAGGCCTGCCACACAGTTTCAATCTCCACCATCCCCAAGCAGAGCAGCTCTCCCAGAGAGGCTCTCGGTTGTCTCCCTCCCCGGCTTGGAACAAGCATCGCCAGGGCAAGGCCACGCCCATGTGGGGCATCGCTGGTAGAGGGTCCCAAAGGTCAGAACCATCAACCAAGCTGTCACTCCCACAGTTGGGGGAAATGCCCACCTTACACAAAGAAAATCACCCACCCCACTTTTAACAGGGGAAAATCTTAATGTGTTTGTAGTTTGATATATATATATATATGTGTGTGAATACAATCTGTTTCTTTTCTGGGATAAGAATGAGCCAGATGAATTTTGAGGACAGATGGTATGCTGACTGGGCGTACATGTACTAGTAGGCTCGAAACACATACCATCATGGTAAAGGCAGCTTCTGATCTGGCAGTTTCCTCCTCACAATCAAGGGGTGGGGCTGGATCATAGCCGTATATGGTGGAAATCCGCCGTATGTATTATAACAGGATCGTTAAAGATGGCGGCTCGCAATGTTGTCGTTTTGGGACGGACTGGTGACGGGAAATCAACTCTATGTAGGTGCTTAGCTTCGTGTCTGGATATCTCACCCGAAGCTGCAAGAGTGTTTCGAGAATCATCGGGAGTCATCTCCCACACACATGACCCAGTTTCATGTTCGGCTGATGGCAATCCTGGCACGGGTGTACCTGGTACTAAAGTGACGGACACTCCCGGCTTGATGGATACAAATGGAGTTGAAAAGGACGAGGAAAACATTTCTAAAATCGTTCGATACGTTAGGGCCCTTGTTTCTGTAAATGCTTTCTGTTTGGTTGTGAATGAACAAGCCGATAGGTTCGATTCCGGAATGCAAGATGCAGTGAAGTTGTTAGTGGACTCATTTGGTCCAACATGTATGAACAACATGGGAATAGTGTTCACAAAAGCATATGGCGTTATCTCCTCTGAGATATCTAGAAAAAGAGCAGCTCAGATCGCAGAACTGATCACAAAACGAACTGGTTTCTCAGTACCTTACATACCTTCCTGGCAGATCGACTGTAAACCGGAAGAAATAGCCACTACGTTCGGACTACCGCAGTCTGAAATAGCAAAACGCACCACGAAGAGAGATGATACTCTGAAGGAAGTTCTACGTTGGGCCTGGGGCAACAATCCTATCGATACCACAGGTGCTACGGTGGCAGAGTATGAACAGCGGCGCCTCGCTCGTGAAGCAGAAGAAAAAAGACAAGAGGCCGAAGAAAAGCGGGCGTACGACAAGAAAGTTATTAAAACAGATATAGAAAAACGTACAATAGAGTACAATCGCACTTCGGTCCCGATCATCCGAAACGAGCAAAGGTCCAGGCAAATGTGGGATGGAACAGTGGGGAAGTGGCTAGGACAGAAGAAAACGGTTAGTTGGACGGAGCAAGTTCACGTAGGGAACACTGTGACCATATTTAAGCGAGAGGAGCAGCGCACAGTGGAAACTCTCGGGAGTGGCAAGGTGGTCTATGGCGACTGGACCACAGTTCGCGAATGGCAGGAACATCAGTGAGACATGAAATACTTAACGTATGCAATAAGCCTCCACTATTCAAGTTGTAATTTTTTGTTTTGTTACTGACGCAAAATCAAACACTTTGTATGTGGAATTGATGATTCAATTGAGGGGATCAGTACGACCCTGATGAGCTGCTGTAAAGACCTTAAATTTTACAGAGCATTATATCCAAGCGAGCATGTGACATGCTGTCTGCATGTTGCTTCTGTTTCATAGACAGAAGAGAAGCAATTTGACCACTTGTATATGTTAACGAATATGTATTTCTTGCATTTCTTGGTGCAAGCAAATGTGAGTATACCGGGTGTCCACAAATGAACGCAATGGTTTTAAATGAATATAAGTCCTTAATGGGATTATCACTCTAAATGAATTTATGAATATACAGTGTCTAAGGACTAAGGTACCACATTATAAAAATTCTATTACCTGTACCTTTAGTAGTTCAAAAGATACAATCAAATAACTTGCAATTAATTAATGTGACACAATAATGTACAACAACTTTTCATTAATTTATAAACTGCAAATAAACTGTTTAAAAAAGTATGAAATTTCATTGGCATCTTACTAGTTAATATTCAACACAAATAATCAAACTTGAACATGCTAAAAGACCACTACAATTTTAATGAACTTTGATTTTTAATAACTCACCACTGCATAATTCATTACCAATTAAAATGGTGTTTCCTACTTCATTTAATAATTGACTGTTTAGTGGTGGTGATAAAAATTAATTAGTTATACCTTAGCTATAGCTATATAGCAGCTTCAACCTTAATAACTTATATGCAAATTATGGCCTTAAATGATTATAACTCACCACTGAACTCAGTAACTTGAAATCAATGCTGTTCCACTGCATATTCAGATCTTCCGTTACTTATTAATGGCTATTAAAATCAATTATCTCTAACCTTAATCTTGAATAATTTTGGTTTTGTATACTTTGATAAATGAGGGTTTTGAAATAATAATCTAATTGAATTATTGGTATTTGCCTAAGTACTCAGTGTAACATTGCATTCATTTGTGGACAGCTGTCTGTTGAAGTGTTGAATACAATTACCAATATATTTGGTTTTGCATATGTATAGAGCAGGTGATTCCTACAACTTAGAAAGCTAAGACAACTGGGGGAGATACTGATAATGCTCACTCGTTCCCACAACCAAACCTCCAAAAATATTCTTTTCCTTCTTCAGATTTGGATCTAATAATAAGTACACATTATTATTTTTTCTTTCCTTTACAGCATATGTAGGACTACGAGTGTGTCTTTGATGTATAGCTTCTATATTGACGTTCTAAATCAGTCTGGAATGATCAATCAGTGTGTTAACATATATTAATTGAATCCAGATATTTATGAACTAGTAGTGGGTAAGGTTACTTGTGTGAAAAGCATTGAGGGATTGTCAGAGAAAATGATGTTGGTAAGCCCCCAAACGTTGCTTGGTTTAAAGATTACTAGTGAGATGCACATTGCCACATGCACAAGAGTATAACCTTTTCTCCCTTTTACATTTGCATGTGTTTAGTGAAATTATTTGTGGATCTGTTATTTGATCAGTGTGTGAAGATTTTTAAGTCAGAGATTGAGAATTTGCCAGGACCCAATAATTATTTTGTTTTTGGCTGCCAGTAGCAGGGAGGGGTTACTCATGATAACCACAATGTTTCTGGATTTAAATAGTACAAATTTGTGGCAGTGTATGCAGACCACCACTGGCAGTCTGTCTATGGAAAAAGACAAAGGGAAGGCGTCCACTTACTGCAAAGCAAGTGAATCAATGCTCTTAACATAAATAACCTTACAATGACAACAGATGAACCACATGATAGGTGGAACTCCACTGACATGTACAAAATCCTATTGTCACTAACAAAACTAAAGCAACTGACTCAAATGAATATGGGTAAAGTTCAATAAAACTCTTGTTTACTGATGAATTTTATCTATATTCATTTGAGTTGCACGCCTAGTGTATGTGTCAAGCATAACTCCATCTGCAATGATAATAATAATAATCCAACTCGGCAGTAAGTTTCAAACTTGCTGGTTCTAGTGCGCCCAATAAACCTCTTCTCCTGGGAACGAGTGAGCGTTATCTCTGTTGTCTGAGCTTTCTAAGCGTCGGCAGTTGTGCTCATTGTATGTATTCGACGGCTTTATCCAAATACGCTCAGGTGGTCCGCGTATTCAAGGAGATGGGGCTGGACAGTATCGTCATATATGGGCAAATCATTAATGTGAATATGTTATAGATGGCGGTTTGTAATGTTGTGATTTTGGGACGAACTGGTGACGGGAAATCAACTCTATGTAGGTGCTTAGCTTTGTGTCTGGATATCTCACCCGAAACTGCAAGAGTGTTTCGAGAATCATCTGGAGTCATCTCCCACACGCATGACCCAGTTTCATGTTCGACTGATGGCAATCCGGGCACGGATGTAGGCTTACCAGGTACTAATGTGACCGACACTCCAGGCTTGATGTATGCAAACGGATTTGAAAAAAGAATATCCAAAATCGTTCTATACATAAGGGCCCTTTCTTCTGTCAACGCTTTCCTTTTGGTTGTTAATGAACAAGCCGATACGTTCGATTCCGGGATGCAAGATGCAGTCAAGTTGTTAGTGGACTCATTTGGTCCAAAATGTATGAACAACATGGGAATAGTGTTCACCAAGGCGTATGGCGTTGTCTCCTCTGAGATATCTAGAACAAGAGCAGCCCAGATCGCGGAACAGATCACAAAACGAACTGGTTTCTCAGTACCTTACATACCTTCGTGGCAAATTGACTGTAAACCAGAAGAAATAGCCACTACGTTCGGACTATCGCAGTCTGAAATAGCAAAACGCACCACGAAAAGAGATGATACTCTGAAGGAAGTTCTACGTTGGACCTGGGGCAACAATCCTATCGATACCACAGGTGCTACGGTGGCAGAGTATGCAAGACAAGAGGCCGAAGAAAAGCGGGCTTACGACAAGGAAGTTATTTTAAAAACAGATATAGAAAAACGTACAATAGAGTATAATCGCATTTCTGTCCCGATCATCCGAAACGAGTTAAGATTCAAGCATACAGGGGGTTGGCCAAGACAGAAGAAAACTGAGTATTGGACAGAGCACGTTCACGTAGGGAACACTGTGACCATATTTAAGCGAGAGGAGCAGCGCACAGTGGAAACTCTCGGGAGTGGCAAGGTGGTCTATGGCGACTGGACCACAGTTCGCGAATGGCAGGAACATCAGTGAGTCATAATATACCTAACATCTTTAGCCTGTGGCGTACTATGGCTACATTTTATTATACTGATATAAGCCCCCACTGTGACACATGACTGATGTACATTATGTACACAATTACAATAATACTATTACTACCAAATGCATTTTGCTAGGCTGCAGTTCTGTTAAGCCACATGGAATTGCAGTATAGGCAGTCTGTATCAATGTACATATACTAACATCCTGCTGACTGTATATATGTATTAGTGGCCAGTAGTTAAATAACTGCTGCTATAACTATAAGCTAGATATTAAAATAAAATTTGTGATGTAGGATATGTAAGGAAGCAAATGAGTAAAAATATTATGCAATTTATAAATACTACAGACCTACATTTAACATGCACTGTTTGTATAACTGATATCAGTAATACATTAATTGTGTGATATAAAGTACCTTGTTTTAAGGGACTGATTATGAAATTATACAATTATGAATTTAAGACCTAGATTTAAAACTTGATAAATCTAGGTTGTGCACAAAAGTTCAAGGATGGTGCTAGAATGACTGACATTATCACAGATATATATTATCTAGTAATAGGCAGGCCATCATTACCTTCCTTAGTTTTGTTAGTTAACTTCCTGATGGTAAAGGTGTTGAAATTGAATCGCAGTTTGCTATACCAATTCTGTTCAACAAGTGATCAATGTATTGATTGAAATATACATTCCTAGATAACAGCAATGTATTTCTCCATGGCTATTTGCACTCTGAATTGTTATTATTCCCTTTTTGCTACAATTCAACAGAACACCTCAAAGCCAACACTCATATGTAGATGATCAAGAACCAATAGGTAATTAGCCCTTGTACGTGTAAGTATGTCTGATAAAGTGCAAACTGCTCAAGTCAGTTTGAAACTGCACTGCATCAGGTACATCAACATTACAGTGTACAAGTGTTTTGTAGTATTTCCAACCAACCCTAATGAGGTATGTTCGAGGGGATCAACACAAGGCCACTAGGATACAATTGTTAGAAAAAAATATCTCTGGCTGTGTGGTCAGCATTGTAATTATGTTTCCACTTTTGCTGTGAACATTTCAATACAAGAAACAGTCACTATTGTGTTTATTTTACATGCTACATCTCTTGAATAGTAAAAACTACCACCTTCCTATTTCAACACTTTAAATCTTCATTTCAGGTGGTGACAGTGGGGCTAAAAATGGAGTTGGAGCTGTAGATAGAAGAGGAAGTGAAGGAGATAAAGGAGGTGCAGGAGGAGGTAGAGTTGGTGCAGTAGGAGGAGATGCAAGAGGTGCAAGAGGTGGTGCAAGAGGAGGGGGAAGTGGTGATTTCTCAAATGTGTTTGATTACTGTCTTGGTATGTTCCAGTAAACTGAGTACACCAAGATATTGTAAACACTTACTCTATATGCCACACCCCCTTCATCCAGGTGAGGAAAACTTAATCGATGTGGTGGAGGAGGTGATAGATATGGCATCAAAATGGATGCTACTGGGATTGGCTCTGAGGCTTAGTCCTCGCGAATTGGATACGATTAAGGAAACAAACCACAATCAACCTATTGAGTGCCTTGCATACATGCTTCGTGCTTGGCTACAACAACGCTATGATACCGGAACATTTGGTGAGCCATCTTGGAGGCTGTTGTGCCAAGTCATACATAAATGTGCTGGAGGCAACCCAAGACTGGCAAAGGAGATTGCGAAACATAATTGTAGATAGACTATTCTATGGTATATGTGTTGTTATGTTTTTGTATGTATTAACTGATGTGTACATGTTATCATTGGTACCAAGTATTAATCAAATTTTATAGTGTATTTTTTTAACCACTGCCCATGGTGTTGCAATTAAAAAAAAGAAAAAAGAATGCACATAACGTCTCGTTGAATTAACTTGTACAAAGTTCCTTGTAATGTGTGTACAACTGCAACATGTATAACATTGTGTTTAGGCGTCTGTTTTATGCCTCAACTGGGCAAGAGCAGGATGTTTATTGTCCTCTACCCTGCATGAACACTGCGCAGCTGATTCTGTTTTGTGAGTGTCTGTGTGTATGTGTCTGCATGTACATGTATGGATAGGCACGTGTGATGAGATATTTACGTTAAAACACTTTAAAAAACTAATTGGATTACATGTCATACATGGAAGTGTCATGAGACATTAATATAAAAAATTCAAACCACCTTCATTCTATTTAATTAGCAAACATTATCCATTAAATTGATTTCATTAATATACATTACCGTTAATAATACAATTAGATATAAATTATTGTAAATGGTTGTGTACTTGTATCAAAACCCTCATAAATCAACGTACATGTATTCCAGCAAAGCCCTCTAGATCTATTATCAAAGTTGTTCAAGATCAAATTTAGAGAGAAATATATGCAATACGAGATATGCAGTGGAACAGCATTGATTTATTAACAGTTAAGGTTTTAAAGCTCTTAATGTTGAAGATGTTATTTGATAACAATGTAATACTAAAGGAAGGACTTGTCTGTGACGTCACCGCTTAAATCCAATGTTTTACTTGAAGCGGGAATAGCAGCAGGTCAGGCTGCCGCCAGAGCTACTGAGCAGAGAAAACATGACAAACGCAAGGAACTTGCGTCCCCATGGTGGTTGAGGCATATGGTGCTTGGGGGACAGAAGCAATGGAGTCATTTTCACTTCTGGCCTCTTGTCCCAACAGGGCTAAGGCTGAGGTCCTAGCTGCCTTATATGGCAGGCTGAACCTCAATTTAGTTAGAGCCAACGCCACAGCCATCCTCTCCAGATATTTTGCCCCTGCCTGACTATTAGCAATAGTAGGGTGCATTTATTCTAGTTTGATTTGTTGTTTGGAATACTAAACATCACTTTCATCAATGTTATTCATAATGCTGTACATTATTATGTTCTATTAGCTATTTGATTAATCTCTTCAATCATTAAGGCAATCGAAATTCAAGGAAAATTGCTTATAAGTTAACCGCAACCAGTTAATTATCTTGTTAAAAGTTGTAACAGCAAAAGATGACATACTGGTTTTTTAATTATATTATTAATGTTAATAAATGTCGGATGGGTGGTTAGTAAAAATCTGCAGACTGTAATTAATTAATTACTTCCGTTTAGAAGTTGAAATCTTGATTTTTAGATACTTGATTTAGGAGCCATTGTATCTTGATTTATTGGTTAGTATTTACCAATAAATTAATTGTTGTGTACTCTTATGGTTGTGTACTAGCTGTAGTATGTAACACCAAATGGTGCTTCTTACTTCATTTTGTAGTGCAATAACTAGAAATTTTTTTATCAATTATCAACTAACAGCTTGAACCTTAATAACTTTAAGCAAATTATGACTTTTCATAGCCGTTAGCCATTAGTTGACCTACTGTATTGTTATAACATAACTAAACCAGTTGTCATTATAAAACTACCAGGTATGTATTCGTAGGGAGTATGTATTATGTAATGTATGTACTAGGTTAAAAATATCTTTATCTTATAAACAGCGTCCATTTTGGCTCGGAGAAAAAGATTTTTGCTAATAGTAGCCACCTCACCCCCTACTTCTCTCAGCTCTTCTCAGGTCTTGTGGCCTCCATCTTGGCCCATGACCTGAACGACCAAGATGAGGGAGGCCATATCTTATATGACAATGCACATGCATGTACATACTAACACATGCGGGAGGATACAGTCATGATACAGAGCAGGAGGGAGGATACAGTCATGATACAGGGCTGGAGGGAGGATACAGTCATGATACAGGGCTGGAGGGGGATGTGATACGTCACCTGTGTTGGGTGTTGTGTTTGTCTTATGTTGTGTACTCTTTACAACAGCTGCACAGTGGCCATAATGTTTAGAGGAGGTGGAGTATATGTGTGGGAGGGTATGAGGGCGTTTGAAAATAAGAACCGACAGTCCAAATTTATACCAACTGGTATAAGTTGGCTTCCTTTTTTTTACCGGTAACACTGAGCTCAGATTCAGGCCGTCACTCCATACCATCACCTAAAACAAGGCCGTGTTGTGTGTGTTTGAACAATAAACAAATCTGTGAGATAGTCTGTGCATGCATGCCATGAGGTGATGTATGAAACTTGCCTTTGAGACTTAATATATGTGTACATGTAATTGCGGAAATCTCATGTAGCATGAGCACAGTTAAGGGGGACCCTGGGGGTTATAGGTCACTGGTCCAGATGGGTACCTCCCCTCACTGGTCCATATGGGCACCTCCCCTCACTGGTCCATATGGGCACTTCCCCTCACTGGTCCATATGGGCACCTCCCCTCACTGGTCCATATGGGCACCTCCCCTCACTGGTCCATATGGGCACCTCCCCTCACTGGTCCATATGGGCGCCTCCCCTCACTGGTCCATATGGGCACCTCCCCTCACTGGTCCATATGGGCACCTCCCCTCACTGGTCCATATGGGCGCCTCCCCTCACTGGTCCATATGGGCACCTCCCCTCACTGGTCCATATGGGCACCTCCCTTCCCTGGTCCATATGGGCACCTCCCATCACTGGTCCATATGGGCACCTCCCCTCACTGGTCCATATGGGCACCTCCCCTCACTGGTCCATATGGGCACCTCCCCTCACTGGTCCATATGGGCACCTCCCCTCACTGGTCCATATGGGCACCTCCCCTCACTGGTCCATATGGGCACCTCCCCTCACTGGTCCATGTGGGCACCTCCCCTCACTGGTCCATATGGGCACCTCCCCTCACTGGTCCATGTGGACACCTCCCCTCACTGGTCCATATGGGCACCTCCCCTCACTGGTCCATGTGGGCACCTCCTCTCACTGGTCCATATGGGCCCATCCATAACTCTTTACCAATGGATTGTAGCTAAATGTAGCCAAGAATCTTATCATATCCCATCACACCCTCACCTGCATTTTGATCCTTATTAATGCCTACCTTTTATTAACAACGAAAGAGCAGGGCATAGGCATATTTTGGCCACAAACAAGCTACATATACGTTGTACAAGCTTTATCAAAGTTACGTGATATGGGAAGAAAATTCCCCCTTAAGTTGGTCGCCGTTTTACTCTAGTGCAAGTCTTCCAAGGCACTACTTAGATGGAGAAGTGGTATAGTAGGACTCTAGACTCTAGCTAGGATATATATAGCCCACAGCTTCCAATCTCTCTATATTATCTCTGACAATGCTCTTATCTGAGGAAATCTGATTCAGACAGGAGAAGAAACATTTAAGGTCCGTGTGTGTGTGTGTGTGGGAACGAGTGAGCGTTATCACAGTTGTCTGAGCTCAGCAGTTTGACTGATTGTAAGTATTCTTTTAATTGTCTCGTACCCAGACTCTATTTGTTGAGAAACAGTACCTTCAAGGTCTGGGAACGAGTCTACTCGTAGTGGTATTTTGCTAATCGTATTCACGACACCACATTTCTACATACTGTAGCGACTTACGATAGTGAACGATGGAGAATCACTTAAAAGCCTACATGCAATGAGAAGATCTTTTTTCACAATAAAATTCACATCTATCTATTATCTCTGCTACAATTAACCGCTTTCTACATGACGGCTCTTCCATCAGGCACTAAGTGTTGCAAATTCGGTAAAATCGTCAGCGAACTGAAGTTTTTCTTGCCATTTACTCATTTCATTTGCCAGCCTGGAGTTTTTAAAACGTGCTTATAAAAAAAAACTATGAATGTATTATCGTTCGTTATCGTGTGAAAAGATATTCCAATAACTAATGGGGGATTCCCTAACGTTCGCTATCACGAGTCGCTACTTAACTTGTAAGAGGATATTGCATGTATTATACAATAGATTATTGTGATTGTGGTTCTCAACTTCTGATCACAGTTGTTAAAGATGGCGGCTCGCAATGTTGTCGTTTTGGGACGGACTGGTGACGGGAAATCAACTCTATGTAGGTGCTTAGCTTCGTGTCTGGATATCTCACCCGAAGCTGCAAGAGTGTTTCGAGAATCATCGGGAGTCATCTCCCACACACATGACCCAGTTTCATGTTCGGCTGATGGCAATCCTGGCACGGGTGTACCTGGTACTAAAGTGACGGACACTCCCGGCTTGATGGATACAAATGGAGTTGAAAAGGACGAGGAAAACATTTCTAAAATCGTTCGATACGTTAGGGCCCTTGTTTCTGTAAATGCTTTCTGTTTGGTTGTAAATGAACAAGCCGATAGGTTCGATTCCGGAATGCAAGATGCAGTGAAGTTGTTAGTGGACTCATTTGGTCCAACATGTATGAACAACATGGGAATAGTGTTCACCAAGGCATATGGAGTTATCTCCTCTGAGATATCTAGAAAAAGAGCAGCTCATATCGCAGAACTGATCACAAAACGAACTGGTTTCTCAGTACCTTACATACCTTCGTGGCAAATTGACTGTAAACCAGAAGAGATAGCCACTACATTTGGATTACCACAGTCTGAAATAGCAAAACGCACCACGAAGAGAGATGATACTCTGAAGGAAGTCCTACGTTGGGCCTGGGGCAACAATCCTATCGATACCACAGGTGCTACGGTGGCAGAGTATGAACAGCGGCGCCTCGCTCGTGAAGCAGAAGAAAAAAGACAAGAGGCCGAAGAAAAGCGGGCCTACGACAAGAAAGTTATTAAAACAGATATAGAAAAACGTACAATAGAGTATAATCGCACTTCGGTCCCGATCATCCGAACCGAGGAAAGGTCCAGGAGAGTGTGGGATGGTACAGTGGGGAAGTGGCTAGGACAGAAGAAAACGGAGTATTCGACGGAGCAAGTTCACGTAGGGAACACTGTGACCATATTTAAGCGAGAGGAGCAGCGCACAGTGGAAACTCTTGGGAGTGGCAAGGTGGTCTATGGTGATTGGACCACAGTTCGTGAATGGCAGGAACGTCAGTGAGTCATGAACGTAACTTCCCCAGCCCGCACATATATACATTTAGTATATAGTATATATTAATGGGCAAGTATTGTACCTAGCTAGCTGATAATACTTTGGTGTACTGTCTGAATGGTGACTTTGATTCTGTAAGCCGTTTGTTTTATATGTACTAGTATATATGCATACGTGTACATGTAACCTGCTGAAGCACAACCTACTTGTACATGATACCAAATGTAGCAACACTTTTCAGTAGTAACTGAACCTAAAAAAATATCAACTAATCTAATGGAATCCAAATGACCTTGATGGGTTGTAAAGGCAAAGATCTTAATAATGCCTACCAGGACGTCCTATCTCTACAGAATGTACAAATGACTGTTGTGATTCAAAGCTTCTTTCTATAGGAGTGCCAAGATATAGCTGTGCAAACATTTCCCATACCAATTGGGCTGGAAAATGTGCACACACTTCACAACAGGGCATGTAAAATTTAATGAACATGACAAATCAATAGCAACAGGATCCTTTTCCAATTTTAAAACGAATTGCACACTCCTATAGATAAATATTTAAGTTTTGAACCATGCACAATAGCTGACGTCCTTTGAACGTTTTTTAGGGATAGGAATCAAGTGAAAAAATATGGTTTACCATAGAGCAATGGTGTGGTATGATATGTTCAAAATAGCAAGCCAATAGCAGTGATCGTTTGGAAGTAATAGCAATTCAAATAGAGAGCATTTTTATAGCTTTTATATATAATAATAATAATAATACATTAAGTTCCTTTGATGGTTTAGATGACTTCTAGTTCTGTGTGTGAGTGATCGAGTGTGTTAGTGTGCCAGTACATTGTATATGTTAGGTTGTGTTGTTGTTAGCCATATATGTTAGTTTATCATGTATGTTAGTTTATATTATAATTATATATATGAAAAAATAATAATAATAAAATAATAATAATAATAGGTCTATCTTGACCAAAAATTCAGAGGAGGCCTGGCTGAAACTTCTTATGTTACCCAAGTGCGTGCTTCCCTCTTTAAAGCGTAAAGGTAGACATCTAAAACCCACAAATATATCTACTCTTTGTGATCTCTGGTCCAAAAATGAGTTGGGAATTCTTTGGAATCGGGCTAAGGAAAATGCCATGGCAACTCCTAATAGGTATGACTCGGATCCAAAGAGAACCATGGAGTATGCTGTAACACTGGCAAGGCTTGGTATGTATGGGAAAGCATGTCGCACTCTTCTTTCTGATGGTGTAGCTCCCAACAATGACTCAACATGGCAAATGATCAAAGACAAACACCCAAGTTGCCCACCCCCTCCAATCCCAGATTTGTCGACCTGCACGCCTCTTTCCCTTGGCTTAAATTTTGACATAGCTGCCATCTTGCACTCTTTCCCGAGGGGTACAGCAGCAGGACCATCTGGCCTTAGAATCCAACATCTCATTGATATTATCAACATCCCTCTGCCTATTTCTATCAGTTCTTCCCTAAGAAGCATCGTCAACCTTTTAGCTTCAGGAAATGTCCCAAAGAAAGTGTCGCAATTTCTAGGTGGAGCCAACCTGACGGCCTTAAATAAATTGAAACCCAACTGCCCTGCAGACATAAGGCCCATTGCAGTAGGTGAAACCATTAGAAGACTAACTGGTAAGTGCCTTTGCTCCCTTGTCAAAGAAAAAGCATCAGACTTCTTCCAACCACTTCAACTTGGGGTCGCTTGTTCTGCAGGGTCTGAAAGGGTGATACATAGCTTAAGGAACATGATTGACAGTCATTGGAAGGATGAAGACTTTGCTGTAATGAAAATTGACATGAAGAATGCATTTAATCTTGTTTCTAGGCAGGTACTCCTCTCTGAGTGTGTTTCTGTCTTTCCTGAGCTGGCACCCTGGGCAGTTTGGTGCTATGGTTCACATCCACTATTGTTTCATCCCCTTGGCCAGCTTACCTCAGAAACTGGGGTGCAGCAGGGGGATCCCTTAGGTCCTTAGTTTTTTGACCTTGTGCTGCAGAAAATTCTATCAGCCATTGACGCGGACGATGAGTGCCAAGATTTATTATATCAAGCTTGGTATCATGATGATGGCGTCTTAGCTGGAACCAAATCAGCATTAGTGCGAGCTCTTACCCTTATTGAAGAACTTGGGCCTACTCTAGGTATCTTCATTAATCTTTCAAAGTGCGAGATCTTTTGTCGGACCAACACTGCAATGTTCCCTACTTCAATGAAGGTTTCCCATGCCCCACACTTGGACATTCTTGGTGCTCCAATTGGGGATTACCTGCATTGCGCTAACTTCATTTCTGCAAAGCGCAACGAGGCGGCGAAGTTGTTGTCCAAAATTAAAGACATTGCAGCTATTGATCCTCAGGTAGCTTTTAATATTCTCCGCACGTGTGGTGCCTTTTGCAAGCTGGCACATCTTGCAAGGAGTACGCCTCCAAGCCTAGCCTTTGACCCTTTGACAGCCTTTGATGCCGAAGTCAGAGAATGTTTTGTCTTCTCATTTATACTGGATCTAACTGACTCTGCTTGGCAGCAGGCTCAACTGAGTCTGAAGTATGGTGGGCTTGGTCTACGTTCAGTTGCACTCCACTCTTGTGCTGCCTATATTGCCTCAGTTTGTACCACTGGTTGTGCTATAGAGGGTAATCACCACCTTACTCGTGCTATTGACACCTTCAATACCCTAGTTTCTCCACAAGATACTGTCACACTTGATTCCATTGTGTCATCACCTGTTCACCAGAAAAACCTTTCTAGTTGTATTGATCTCAAATGCTTTAGGTCTCTATTGGATGCTTCCTCTGTAGCCAATAAAGCTCGCCTTCTTTCTGTATCGGCGCCCCATGCTTCTTCATGGCTTACTGTGGTACCTACAATGGAATTAGGTTTACACCTGGACCCAAGTGAGTTTTGTGTAGCAATTCGGTGGTGGTTAGGTGTGGATATCTCTAGAGGGCTCTCATGTCCTCTTTGCACTGACATAGCTTTGGACCCACTTGGTCACCATGCAGCTACATGTAGGCGAGGGGGTGATGTGGTTCTCCGCCATAACCATCTGCGGGATGTTTTTGTCGAGCTTTGCCATCAAGCACATTTAAGTGTAAAGGTGGAGGAAGGCAGTGGTCTTACACCTGACATGTCTCACACCCGACCAGCCGATGTCTTAGTGCAAAATTGGTTAGGTGGTAAGCCAGCTGCATTCGACTTCACCGTAACATCTCCATTGATACCAAAAACTTTGGGTCAGTCAAGTATTCACTCTGGTTTTGCTGCTGAGTTAGCTGAAACACGCAAACATCAGAGCAACGATGCTAAGTGCTCTGAGCTTGGTTGGAGTTGTCTTCCCCTAGCAGTTGAGACTTATGGTAATTGGGGGAAGGAGGCAGTCAACACATTTGCGCTACTGGCCTGCCGAATAGCCATGCATTCAGGGTATGCGAGGAGCAAGGTCACCCATGACCTATACAGCAAGATGAACCTCACCTTGACAAGGTCCATTGCTCAAGCCATCCTAGTTAGGGGTCTTGGTATGTGAACTTTAGCTTGAACATATATCAGTGTATATAATTTAACAGTTGTGAGTATGTATAATTATGCAAGATTAAAAGTCGTTATTTTTTAATAACAATAATAATAAATTTTCGCGCGGGCGGTAGAGCGGTGCTCTCTTTTTCTCTCTCTCTACTTGCTACCCTCGGGACATAGCTCTTGCCTTTAAGTTTGGTACGTGTAGGCTGGCCACCTCACGGTACCTGCCATCTATGGCTGAAGCCACGATGTACGTGTGGGGTGCGCTCCTATTAGGATGCGGCTCTCTGGATGGCTGGACTTTGGGAACGGGTGACAGGGCTGAGGAGTTGACCTCGGGAGTGGCCACGAAAAGGGTGGATTGTTCCACGCAGACTAGGGCTACGCAAGAGGAACAGTACTCCAGGGCTGCCTTCGAAGACCAAGTGGATCATTGTTTAAAACCACCGACGTCTGACGGGGCTAGACCTGAACACATTGTCAAGCTATCGTATTGAGCAACTGGATGAGGAGGTGAAGGGCGCATCGTTTGAGGCTTTTATTAGTTATAGGAACAGACGGTAGTACTTGTAATAGTAGTTGCACATACATGTATAAAAATTGTTATTTAATATAATAATAATAATAATAATAATAATAATATTATATCATAGGGGTGGCTGATAGACTTTGCATATACATGTATTTTGTATTTAAGCCAATTCATGCTAGTGTGGTGGATCCAGGTTAACTGTATAGCAGGGTATTTCATGCACTGAATTAACCGAGCACTCAGTTAGCAAGTGTACACGTACATGGGAAATGTTTGCATTTCTATCAAGACTCGAGAATAGGCAACCTACCAGACCCTCCGTCCACATTAGGGTCTAGCTCACCGGACTACCTACTGTACATGTATGATATCAGCAATCACACATCTGACCTCTGCTCAGTCATTTAGAGATTGATCATCCAGATTTTAATACAACTAATTTATTTCCTAAAGTTTATGTATGGCTAACTTTAAGGCATTATGACAACCAATGTTTGCCCCACAACCTGAATTCCTTGAAGCTGTCCCCCACTTTAATTCTCACGGCAATAGTATTTATAAATGGAAGTACTCTTTATTCTGAATTCAGGATCGTTTCATGTACCGAGGTAGATCAAAGATTAATAAATGATCATAACTCACTATTGAAGTTGATAACTTGGGATCAAGATGCTACTTGCACCCATATCTTGAGCAACTTATAAATGTATAAACATAAATTATTAGAAGAGCTTTGAATATGTTTATGTGAATAAAATTACTGCTTTCAAGAATAGAGTACAATCCTGGATATTATATAGTAAGTCGAAAGAATACCTCAACGGCAAATCATAAGGAAACAAATGTGGTACCAGTATCTAACGGAGTTTGCATGAAAAATAATGTTTTTAATAAGAGGAAGAAAATAACATCTATGTGCTACAACTTTATCAGTGGATCTCAGCAGAGAGTGGATGTAAAGATGTGTACGTGTACAAACTAGCTGCTCCATGCCGGAATAGCTTAAAAAAATGGATGTAAATCATTCTGTAGAACAATTTTGAGGATTAGAGTGAAAAAAATGTACATACCTTGTGTGGAGTACCACAATTTTGTATGGGTTGCTGTGGTTGATCGCAATTGCTGCTGACCTGGTTTCTGATTTGAAATTTTTCTCAGTGGTTATGTGTAATCGATTATATTGTATCATAGATATTAAAGTATCTATGATTGTATATATACAATACGATTTACAGATTCACATGAGATTTAAAAAATAAACAAACCAAGATTAGAGGCATGGTTTACTTTTGCCAAAATGACTACTGCAAAGGGAATACTGTGGGGATGGAAAATCACCAAAAGAGAAAGGCAACAAACTATCAGCAGTTGTTTGAAGGCCAGAATGTGTGCAGTAGATTTTAATGTCATCAGCAAAGATTTTGGCTTGCACTGGAGCAACCGAGACAATTGTTTTATTTTTATTATTTTTTAATATCACATCAAGGGACCAAGGTTACAGCAAAAGAAAATGTATTCCCAACATAGTAGATTGAGTACATATGTAGTGGATCGTTTTATATAAAAAGTGTCATTCTATGCTTATTTTAATTTTAATAAACAAGAAAAAAAAATGCTACACATGTATAAATGTTGGGTCTACTTCAGAATGAGGCCAGACCTATGTTCATAAAGAAAATACAAATAACATTGTCCTGTATACAACACTGTTCACGGTCTTTATGAAAGGGTGGGTTGTTTGTTGGTGTTATTTACCTTCTGTGAATTATTACGTTTTCTGTCATACCACTCAGAGGATCACTTCAAAGTGAACATCCAGACCAAGGACCATCAGGTAGTGAGCCCTTGTATGTGTTCATATGTATGCTTCTCATTGCAATGCATTCATTTGGTTGTTCTTTTGATTCGGCATTGAGAAATACAGATAATATCACGTTACTTATAGAGCCCTATGACCGATCCTGATAGGAAAAATCAGTTGGCAAAAGGTGCTTGTAAGCTTACATCGTAACATTTTCTTTCATAAGTATATCAGTACTCCGCATTGGGGGGGGGGGGATACTTTAATCTACAAGGCCATCAGGTAGTGAGCCCTTGTATGTGTACATATGTATGCTTCTCATATGGCCAATGTAGAGAGGATATTAGGTGTTCACTGGATTAAAAGAAGCATGCAAATGGGCATACTTTGGGTTATGAGTACAGAGGGGTTGCATATATCTGGAGGTACTGGTAAATTATCATTACATAGTTACATGTAGCAGAAGCATGGGGTTGTTTGGCAGCAATATGTGTTATCACCATTAATGTTTTATCAGTACTGCAAAAATTATTTAAGATATACAGGTGTTCACTTTCACATTTCAGTTCCATCTAGTCCAGTTGCAGTTAAAGCTGATAATGTCAAAGCTACATCCATGACCATATCATGGCAGCCACCACATAACACAAGTGGTATCATGATTAGAGGCTACCAAGTCAGCTATACATGTACACCACTTGGTAAAAGTGAATGTCTTCATAATGTTGACGGGAACACTACCAGTACTGAGCTGACCTCTCTCGAACCGCACACCGAGTATACCATTTTTGTGCGGGCCAAGACTGTGGATTTTGGCATGTACAGCACTCCAATCACCATCAGCACACTTGACGATGGTCAGTGAAATTTTGATCAATACATGTACTTGTATAAAGAGCCACCACTAGCACTATTATTGATATGGTTTGTATGGCAATGAATCACATATCATTGTTACCAGACATTATTATTGCAAATGGTGCATCCTCAGTATATCAAAACCATTTCATGTACAGAAATGTAGAAGCTTGAAGCAGCCAAAGGAACATATAGTCAATTAGCACAAGGTTCTGTTAAATAGAACCTTGTTAATTAGGTTGAACATGTTAAAATTGTAGTGTGTTCAGACATGTAAGCCTATCAGTATATGATCACAGCAATGTATTGTTTTCGTAGGCAGCACTGGGCTTAATAATGTTTTTGTATAAAAGTGTATTCCAATAATGAACATACATAAACTGACACAAGACCTAGGATGAGGGGTGGCTTTGCAGCCTATTAATTTTCAGTTCAGACTTCTAATGCCTCTACAAATTGGTTCTTACACAGAGTACATTTGTTTTACTGCTTTATTTATTGTACATGTGGCCAGTGTGTGTATGTAAATGTACTTTGTATAACAGTATACGTTCAGCTGTTACTGGTAACATTTTTGGAACAGATTATAGCATACCTGATGACATAAAGGACGTCTGCTGTGACCTGTACACTATACAATTGAATGAAGATGGTTGTACTCACAACAATGAATGTCACGGCTTTTCAATAGACTTTCCACCAGGAGTACTCTTACCCAACCAAAGCATCACCTTGACCATTGGAGTGATGGCATATGGTCCATTCCAGTTTCCAAAAGATGTTCAACCTATTTCTCCAATCCTGTGGGTGTGTGGTGACACTGCAGATGTGAAACTTCTGAAGGATGCCCAAGTAACATTGCCTCATTACCTTGATATTGGAAACAATGATGACAGAGAATTTGGAATTGTTTTTCTAAAATCAATTATAAAACATCGTCCTGTCCTTGAAAGTGAAAAACAGAGATACACATTTGAAAAAATGGCCAATGCAGCTGTACTAAAAGATCACAAGGCAACATTATTCACCAACCACTTCTGCTGCCTCTGTCTTGCTGCTGATGTGTCAGAGAGCGTAAAAGAAAAGTCAGAATACTGTATGACATTGTTCTCTGATAACACTGAAAAGTTCATTTTTGCTGTTACCTACTTTCTGAAAACTTGCATTGAGGTAAACTGCACAAAGAAGGTGATGTCATTTACTGTTATTTTCCTACGTTTAGTCTCTGGTACAAAATTTCACACATATGAATATTGTGGAGCAATATGACTTTAAATTTAATGACAGCTCAAATATACTGAATATAAATTATTCTGCTTCTGATGTGCCTGAATGGATGCTCACTCTGGTTAAAGGAAGTGAAGGTGTAAGTGATGATTATTTGTGCTATTTTAAAATGTTAAAGTTCATTCTTTTTCTTTTTGGTTCATAGATTGACCTACAGGATCTAGATTTCTGGAAAATTAATTTCGATACATTAAAATTGAAGGTTGAAAGAAGATTATATCCTCCAAGCTTTGTTCTTCATTATCATGCATTATATGACACTAGACTCCAAAAGACAAACATCTTGGTATCATTTTCTGGGACCAGACTCAAGATAGAGTTGCCACTAATTTTTCATGGTAAGTAAACTTCTAGTTTGTATTAATTTTATAGCTGAAAATTGAGCTGTAAGCAAAGGAACTCTAAGAATTATGTATCTCAGCCACGCAGAATAGTTATTGATAACAGTACAGTATTGGATTATGATATTATCATATCTGCACAACAAAATACATGCAATTCAGTGTACTGATGTTGTAATTGCATATTTTATACACAAGGACAGAGGAGTCTGACATTGCCTATATTGAAAACAGTACTATTCTAGTAAACCAGATTATAGAGTTGTGTAGATGATGTTATAAGACACCAAGTTTTAGTATGAATACTTTCCTGAACCCTCACAGATCAGGACCTAAGACTAATTAAAAATGCCATACCTTTTAATAATGCTGTGACTATTTTGAAAGCATAACTATTATTTTGTGTATGACATTTTGTATTCCCAGAAAATCAAAGAGGTTTTTTTTTTTCATTTTTGAGAAAACTGATTATTTTACTATCTTTTTAAAAATCCATTTTTGAGTCAGTATTATGAGTGTAAAATTGCTTAAAGTCCTGGCAGACAAATAGAATGAATCGGGTGAGAAAATGATGTGCTTACCTGTATATAGAAAACAAAATGTGAGGTATAGGCCTAGGGTGCATACAGAATATACGTTCCATTATGTTATGTGTATTACTCATTTCAGGTGGTGACAGTGGGGCTAAAAATGGAGTTGGAGTTGTAGATAGAAGAGGAAGCAAAGGAGATAAAGGAGGTTCAGGAGGAGGAGGAGGTGCAGTAGGAGGTGGTGCAGGAGGTGGTGGTGCAGTAGGAGGAGATGCAAGAGGTGGAAGAGGTGGCGCAAGAGGAGGGGGAAATGGTGATTTCTCAAATGTGTTTGATTACTGTCTTGGTATGTTCCAGTAAGCCAAGATATTGTAAACATTTACTCTATATGCCACACCCCCTTCATCCAGGTGAGGAAAACTTAATAGATGTGATGGAGGAGGGGATAGATGTGGCACCAAAATGGATGCTACTGGGATTGGCTCTGAGACTAAGTCCTCAAGAATTGGATACCATTAAGGAAACAAACTACAATCAACCTGCTGATTGCCTTGCATACATGCTTCGTGCTTGGCTACAGCAACGCTATGATACAAGAACATTTGGTGAGCCATCTTGGAGGCTGTTGTGCCAAGCCATACACAACCCTGCTGGAGGCAATAACCCAGGACTGGCAAAGAAGATTGCAGAACGTCATTTACAAAACTAGCCTATCACTAATTGTCAAAGTCAGCTAGAGTAAGGTTTAGTATTAGTGCTGACATGATATCACTACAGATTAAGTTCTTTTATTTTTTCTACTAAGGCTAAAGTTATTTATTTTCCGGCCAGCTCATGCATCAAACACATACATGTAGTTGTGCAATAAAAGAGTGTAGTATATAAATGTATGTATTGCTTCAAAAATAGCAAGTGCAATACATATGCATGCGTCTGCATGTTTTGCCTATTAGTATGTGTATCAGTCTGGGTTTTATGCCGGTACGCATATACATCTATGTGTGTTTGTGACAATGTGTGTCTGCTTGAGATGTCAATGGTATACAGACAATTTGTAAGAGAGTGGAGGACAAAGATTACAGACCTGTAGTGAGGCCACCCACGTTCGATGATGGATCACGTGCATGATTCAATTATGTATTGCTGCTGGACACGACAATGTCCACCTACCCACTCTGTTGATGTGTTGTGAGCCATATCAACAATGGAAAAAAAAGGCCCAATGCTATACACAGCAACATTAACGTTGTAAATATACGTAAGAACATAATCCTACAAAACTTTCAAAGTGCCCCTTTCTTAGCCTCCTGCAAGCAGCCTTGACATTTCTTTGGCTCCTTCTGCACACTATCACTTACCTCACACTAGCTGAACAGATCCTATTAAACACTCTGTATATGTACTGAAGTGTGCAGCAACAAGGAGGAAATAAGCAATGGCAAGAGAAGTAGAGTGTTAATTATTCAAATTCAGAATTAGAAAGCAATCACATCTGACTATTCGACATCTAAAATAATTTTTGCTAGAGCCTTAATTGCTGGGTCTGTATATAGCTTATTTTGTGTGTTTGTATGTCGTGTTTTCATATACCATGCGTGTTGTCAGCTATCTAAATTATCAAAATACTTCTACAGTTTCAAAATAAAACTTTATTCATAAAACCAAATTACAATATACAGTGCAACAATAATAATTCCCAACCAAAGAATGTGCTCTCCAGTGGAGCAACCCAATCATCCAACTACGTCTCTGCATCAGAAGGACACAGCTTGCTCAGTTCAGTTCTAAGGGTGTCCACACTGGACGTAAGGTTCTGAAGGTGTTCCTTGAGCTCAAATCCTGAGGTCTGCATCTGTATGCCTTTCATTATGGCGTTCTTCCACTGTTCACACTGTGCCAATACCTCAACCTGCCTCAGGTAGAAGTGCTGCAAGATCACCTGCAGGGCATTGGACCACCAGTTATGCCACATACTGTAGACCAGTACACATGGGCGTCCCCAGCATTTCTGGAAGGGTGTCCACTTTCGGCCAATTCAACCAGTGGGGAGGGGGGGGGGGGGGGAGGGGGTGGGGGTGCACATGTTCCTAGTAATACTGAATACTTTTAACTTTTATTAGAAGTGGGAAGGGGGGGCGCCATTCAGTCCCATGGTACAAAGGGTGTGTGTGTGTGTATGTTTGTGTGTGTGTGTGTGTGTGTGTGTATGTTTGTGTGTGTGTGTGCATGTTTGTGTGTGTGTGTGCATGTTTGTGTGTGTATGTTTGTGTGTGTGTGCGTGTGTGTGTGTGTGTGTGTGTGTGTGTGTGTGTGTGTGTGTGTGTGTGTGTGTGTGTGTGCAAGTGCATGTACAAGTATGTGTGTGGCAAACTGACAGTACTGTACAGTGCTTCAGGTTAAGGAAAGCAAACACTCACCTCCCTGAAGCAGGGGGATGGGTTTCGGAGCTGGCTGAGCATGGCCCACTGCACAGTGGCTGTGCATATGTTGGCATTGTAGGCCAGCGACTTCAAGTTTCCATAGCCAGTGCCTCGGTACTGCTCATAGCCTGGTTCATTGAAGAAAGGCTCAGGAACCAAGATCAGCGACTGAATGGACACCAGGACCTGTATGGGGTACAAGGAGTGCAAATGGCCACACACATATTGAAAGTATGTGCATAAAAGTATGTACATGCTAGATAGGCTAGAGTGCATGTACGACATATTTACCATTAGCTATATTCCACTGCATACTTTGGCTGCTGCTCTATTGCAGTACTGTGAACATAATCACACATGTACATGTATGGTGTACTGCAATATGCCCATGTATGGCATACTGCAATATGCGCCCATGTATGGCGTACTGCAATATGCCCATAAAGATAAGTCAGAATACTGTATAACGTTGTTCTCTGATAACACTGAAAAGTTCATTTTTGCTGTTACCTACCTTCTGCCCATGTACAGTGTATGGCGTACTGTAATATGCCCTGTACTGCAATAGAAATTTTTGCTGTTACATGTAATCACCCACCTGCAAAAAGCTTGAGGTCTGTGCATTCCACTTCTCTTCAGGACTCCCGTGCCATGTGTTCAGAACACTCAAACAAACCTGAAGATATTGATACATGTACAGAGGTAGTCTCTCATCTCACACACACCAGACAGGTATTGCAATACCTGTAGTACATGTATTACTACCTTATAGACCCTCTCCCTATTGCCAAACACATTGTGGCTACTTGTATATTAACATTGATAATATATTTTAACACAACAATGATAAAATTAGGACTACATGTACATGTATGTTCTAACCTTGCCATCATGGCAGGGGACTATGTTCTTACCTTGCCATCGTTGTAGAGGTTTGGGTTGAAGCGCACTCTTCCCTGACCTGTGGTCATGAGGTTCACCAGCATGGGGACCCGAGGGTAGTCTGGTGGGAAGTACACATCAAATTCGAAGCATCCGTTAGCATAGGGTGTCTCTGATGGGCCCGTGATGAGAACCTGAAGAGCAACATGCATGACCAGGTGCCTCCACACATCACACCATTCCAACAGTGATCACCACCTTCACACCCTAAACCACACCCCAATGGGTTGGTCATTATAACGCACATGTACATGTACATGTACATGTACATGTACCAATGCCTTCTCCCCTATTAGCAAACATCTTTATGGCCTCTTCCTAATTAATGATCACCTTCATAACGTCCAGCCTCTCCTCATCGCAGCACACAAACACACTGGAGCTTGGTGACAGGGGTAGCGACGTGGAAAGGGTGGCAACTTCCTGGGCCAGTCGGCGGGCCCTGGTGGCAGCTACACTGGAGGAGGATGAAGACGAGACGGAAGACTGCACTCTGGAGTCAAAGAAGAAAGGGACCTTGAATCTGATTCGTCCATTGTCATCTTCATCAGTCATCTGATACATTCCTGAGATTGAAAGGCCCTTAGTGATCAATAGGCCACACCAATATACAACTTCTGAGCTGTACATTAAATTTAATAACATGGCTTTACATAACCTAGCAGATGACGTGCTACAGTGTATGACCCTCATTACGAGAATTTATACTCATCAAAAGGCCACACAAATATACATGTACATGTAGGACTTCTGAGATGTGCATTAAAAAAACATGGCTTTACACACATGTAACCTAGCAGATGGCATGCCATGACACTAGAATTAAACCTCACTCTGAGAATTTACCCTCATCTACATGTACTTTGAATATGTGTACATCCTTATAACCTTCTTATGTCACATGACAATCTTGCTCTTACTAAATTGAAGTGGCTTGATCAGCTTCATGTACGAGCTGAAAGAGTTGTCCACAGTCTGTTCATCACCCGGCCTTTGGGGAGGGGAAACCTGTTCTGCCTGCATCGCCCTCACCACACCCGCCACCTTGCTGTCAGTCACAATTATCTTGGACACCAGCTCATTCAGACCTGACTCCTCGCTGCCCCCCGGGGGGTCAGCAGACGATGGACTGCTTGACATGGTCTGTAGCAGCCGCAGGAAAGATGCATCTGATTCACTTCCCGATGGAGCAGACGGCTGGGAGCTGCCCTCTGTGGTTGCCATGGTGGCAGTGGTGTCCGTTCTGAAATATGACGGTCAGCCTTATATACGTATATGCAGAGGAACAGTGCAGCAGTTGTGTGTGCAGGTTATAGAGGGAATCCTACAGGTACTGACCTGTACATGTAATATGTGCACAAAATACACATCAAGTCAAACACACAAACACAAGTAGATATGAAATGCGAACAAGTCCTGCACACTACACCATTCAAGTGATCACACACACACACACGCGCGCGCACACACACACACACACACACACACACACACACACACACACACACACACACACACACACACACACACACACACACACACACACACACACACACACACACACACACACAGACAGACACAGAGCTCCTGCTCACCCAGCAGTCTTCTGGTAGGTCTTTGCGAGGGTGCCAAGCTTTGCAAGTAATGAACTGAGGCAACTTCCATCAGAGGACACGACCGTTGCTTCAGAGAACACAGGGAGCATTAGCAAGTGTCTCAGCGACTCATTTGAAGCCAGACAGAAGAGCAGTTCAAGAACAGAGTTGTACAGTGGAATATGTTTGGATATGTCCAGAACTGAAGAAGGAAGACAGCAAGAATACCACTGCTGTCATTTGTATTAGGTGGGCCACTTGAGAAGTAAACATTTCATGATGCAAAATATTTCATACAATGTACGAACATTGTTGGATTAGTGCCAGTGCTTCAAAATATAAAATACCACAATCAATGAATTTTTCTTGACACAAGAATGTACATGTACACGTAAATGAAAGTGCAGCAAACCATGATTGCAGTTGTTAAAAAAATGACATGAAATGAGGTAGTACAGGTATATGAAGGGTAGTTAAAAATACATGTATATGTAGTTGTCCATGCATATGTGGTGTGATACGTGTGTGTGTGTACCTGTACATTTGCCCATACAGCTGATCAGGTACAGTCCCCCCCCACAGCCTATCACATACTCCCCTCACAGCCCATCACATCCTCCCCTCACAGCCCATCACATCCTCCCCTCACAGCCCATCACATCCTCCCCCCACAGCCCATCACATCCTCCCCCCACAGCCCATCACATCCTCCCCCCACAGCCCATCACATCCTCCCCTCACAGCCCATCACATCCTCCCCCCACAGCCCATCACATCCTCCCCTCACAGCCCATCACATCCTCCCCACACAGCCCATCACATCCTCCCCCCACAGCCCATCACATCCTCCCCCCACAGCCCATCACATCCTCCCCCACACAGCCCATCACATCCTCCCCACACAGCCTATCACATCCTCCCCCCACAGCCCATCACATCCTCCCCTCACAGCCCATCACATCTTCCCCCCACAGCCCATCACATCCTCCCCTCACAGCCCATCACATACTCCCCCCACAGCCCATCACATCCTCCCCCCACAGCCCATCACATCCTCCCTACTGAAGACACTTCATACCCACTGACCTGAATCATTGAGCAGGTAGGATGCTGCAGCAGGCAACAGGCAGGAGGTGGTGAGGATGTCACACAGCTCCTGGGTGCAGTGAGCAGCGGGACCTTCACTGGTGCCCACAAACTCGGCCAGGATCGCAAAGCATAAGTAGACAAACTTCTCCCCCGACCTCTGCCTGGCCAGTGTGGCGTCCATGTTCCACTTGGAGGCAGTGGACCCTGTGCTGAAGCCGGTCCCCTTGGCCCAGTAGTGCTTGTCAGTGGAGACTGTCACCCTTGTGGTGGTGCAACTGTGGAGGGGGAGACATAGGGGAAAGAAACCTGAAACCATACCAACATCAAATTTTCTTGGTGACATATACAGTATGTACACTGTACATGTACATTGTCCATGTAATATTAGGTATTTACATGTAACCCCTTGCTGACCAAGGGCTATTAGAAATCAAAGAACTTTGTCCCATCATCAGTTTTGTATGATAACTGTCGTACAATCTCATGCATTGAAATCCCCCATCTCCTCACTAAAGATGGAGGACAAATAGTTTGTGTGTGTGCATGTTTGTGTGTGCACTGGTCGAGTGCTTTTAACTGGACCACTTTCCCCCCAAGTTGTGCCTTGGCCCCAAACAGTATTACATCATCATCCAATAAAGTACCATTTGTCTATATTTTATTAAAGAGTATTGATCAACAGCCATTCCGCATTAGGGATTGTACATTTTTACATGTATTGGTGTGTGTGTGTGTGTGTATGTGTGTGTGTGTGCATGTGTGTGTGTGTGTGTGTGTGTGTGTGTGTGTGTGTGTGTGTGTGTGTGTGTGTGTGTGTGTGTGTGTGTGCGTGTGTGTGCGTCATACGTGTACACGGTAACTACCTGGTCTCCAAAGCAGAGACGACTGCAAACTCTCTGGTGGTAACATCCTTCTCTGGAACACGAGGAGTGTGGTGCCCGCTCACACTGAGGCAGAACAGTGTGTGGTGGATCACACCTGCAGCCAAGGCACTGCACCTCAGGGAGCAGCCCGGCTCTGTGCTGGCAGGAGTCATCACCAAAACCTTGTGGAACACCAAGTATGGAAGGAATGAAAACTCCTGCTGCACTGTTTTAGCCAAAGAACCTGTATGGGAAAAGTGAAAGTGACTTACACACATGTGTGTGTGTGCCTTGATGCAATATATATTCACAATCACCTCACATGTCATTTTACATGTGATGTGGTTATACAGTGGTATGTATGTACAGGAGCATCATAAGAGGCGCAAGTACATTGTACATTCACAACAGGAAACTCTGAAACATAGTGCACAGGATGCACTGCACACAAACATTCACTCTACTGTACTTTTATGCACTACATACAAACTTCCTCATATGCATCGACTCAGAGCCACAAATTTACCAGTCAGTTCTGCTCCCAGCAACATCCGTAGAAGAATCGTGGCCACTGGAAGATTGTCTCTCAAGGCTCTGCAGAAATGGACGATCTTCAAACACAGCCCGAGCATCAGGACAGAGTGGAACAGTATGTGTGGCATGAGATGGAGCAGGACGTGGGGCTTGAAGTGGCCGGCTGCAAGCTGTGGCCTCTCTCCCTCCGAGGCTACTGGCTCAGGCCAGTTGTAGGAATAGAGTGCCGGAAGACACCCTGCCAATACCTCCAACCCGCCACACTGGATGAACAGGTCCAACAGGCTTGGGTTCCTGGCAGCATCGGTGACCTGTGTACTACAGACGCCCGTGTCCCTGTGCTGACCGCTGTCAACGACGGCAATCAGCAGCAGCTGTCCCGCCAATGTCGTGGCTCCAGATGTCATGAGCTGCCCGATGACAGTCGAAGGAGAAAGAAACGTTTGGGCGCTTCCGTTCTGTAAGGTGGTGAACAGAAGAGACGACTGTTTACTCTTGGTGTTGTCCTTGGTTTCAGACACAGCCAAGCTGTTCTGCACACCAGTTTTCCAGCAACCCAGGTCAAATTTACGGAGGTTGTGCTCCCAGACCTGCCAGGCCTGAGGCAACTCCGATGGTGCCCGCTTGGCCCCAGAGGAGGGTGGGGCCGTGTCACCAGACTTGACACACATACTTTCCAGCTGCTGTAAGGAACAAGAGCTTTGCAGCTGGATGCAATATGAATGTTCTCCGATGGGAAAAGAAGGATGAAACTCTTGAGTGTCAGTTGTCTTGGTGAGAGAGAGAGACGGTGATGGCAGATGACTGTCAAGCTGAAGAACAACTGTCACAGACTCTTCCTTGAGGACAAGGTTGACAATTAGCTTGTACATAAAGGTGGTAAGCAGAGGAACATCGGCATGCCCCCTTGTGCTAACTCCTCCATTGGCAAGTCCCCCTGTCCTCTCCCTTCCTTCTCCACCAGCAAGTCCCTCTGCCATCACCCCTCCTTCTCCATTGGCAAGTCCCCCTGCCCTCTCCTCTCCTCCTCCACCAGCAAGTCCCCCTGTCCTCAACCTTCTTCCTTCACTCTCTGGTTCTTTCCCAGAATATGCTCCTCTAAGAATATTGCACAGAAGTCTGGCAAAAAGAACCTTGTTCTGCCGGTTGAGCAGGCAGGCACCAAAGAAGCTTAGAGCCACGTCATGGCAAAACGATATATCAAATGTGGACACAAAAGGAGGCTCCAGAGACAAGAACTCCATCATGGGATACCAGAAGTGAACATTCTCTGCCAACCCTAACCACTCCTGCACAGGACTGCAGTTCTGAGAAAGGTCTGTGAAGAAAGCCAGGTATGCAGAAGCCTTTGAAAGAGACGCTCGTACATCGTCCTCCAGAACCCCTGCATCGCTGGTGTGCGCTTTATCCCTGAGGGCCGTAAATGTTGCACGTAGCCAGGAGATGAGGTCTTGAGCCAGCTTGGAGGTCAACAGGTCCCGAATGCAGTCATCTGACTTGGCCACATGGGCCAGCAGGTGAAGGAGGCTGGGCGTATTGGGCATGTCCTCTGCAATGGCTGCCTGGCAACGATTGATGACCAAAGAGAAAAGATGCGGTGAATGCCTGCACATGGCACAGAGCAGTGAGCCCAGAGAGGAACGAAGGGAACTGTTCAGGTCCAAGGAGAGAGCTGCATCAGCAAATGAGCTGTAGAGGTGATGGTAGGGGGAGGTGATAGGTGGATGATGGTAAGGGGAGGTGATAGGTGGATGATGGTAAGGGAAGGGATAGGTGGGTGATGGTAAGGGGAGGTGATAGGTGGGTGATGGTAAGGGGAGGTGATAGGTGGATGATGGTAAAGGGAGGGATAGGTGGGTGATGGTAAGGGGAGGTGATAGGTGGGTGATGGTAAGGGGAGGTGATAGGTGGTTGTGGTGATGGATGGGTGGTTGTGGTGATGGATGGGTGGTTGTGGTGATGGGTGGGTGGTTGTGGTGATGGGTGGGTGGTTGTGGTGATGGGTGGGTGGTTGTGGTGATGGGTGGGTGGTTGTGGTGATGGGTGGGTGGTTGTGGTGATGGGTGGGTGGTTGTGGTGATGGGTGGGTGGTTGTGGTGATGGGTGGGTGGTTGTGGTGATGGGTGGGTGGTTGTGGTGATGGGTGGGTGGTTGTGGTGATGGGTGGGTGGTTGTGGTGATGTGGTGATGGGTGGGTGGTTGTGGGGATGAAAAACAAGTTACAAAATGTTCAACAACACTTCCCAAGTAACTCTGTTGCAGACACACATGTACATGTAGACACACAATGTACCTAAACAGCTCTGTGCCAACTGATGTAGACTGGCTAAGGTTGTGCCACACAGCACCTGCCAGAACTCGAACGAGAGGTGGCAGCTGGCTGGTGAACTCTTTGTGTGCAGGGGAGAGAAGACTGTTGAGCAGCTTCAAGGACACCAGCAACCTTCAGTCACAGGATGACAGAAGCAATATTACATGTATATAACACACCGCCAATTATGACTGGCTAAAATGAGCTGACAAAGGGCCCAGACCAATTCCACAAAAAAGCAACGAACTGCATAACACACAAATGCAGGTGCACATACATATACATGTACATGTAAGCTTTACCCCACATGTAAATCACCTACATGTACATGCACACACACACACACACACACACACACACACACACACACACACACACACACACACACACACACACACACACCTCGGTATCACATGCTCATCATGCATCTGAAACAGTTCGTGTAGTAGAGATATAGACATGCTGTTGACAACGAGAGAGGGTGTTGATTGTGATGGGAGGGGCTCATTAGGACCAATGGAGGCCAAAGAGGGGAACCCAAGAAGGTGCTGGACTGCAGTAAGGCCAAAGTCTGGGAACCTGCGCACCATAGCCAGGACACACTCCCGCAATTGTGAGACGGTTTTAAAGCTGGAGTTGAACACATGAGAAAAACACAGATGGTGTTAGAATGCTCACAGAGAGTACAAAGGGTACACAGTAGCACAAATACATGTGTACACAATGTACATGTACATGTAAGCACACACAACATAGTGTTACTCAAGTGTGTACATTTGTACATGTACACAGTAGATGTAGCATACATACATCTACATGTACATTGTATATGTACATGCCTGAAATGTACCAACATAGTGCTTCCATGCTGAAATACACGCAACCCACAGTAGCACACAGTACATACACACGTACATTTACAACTGTACATATACATGTACAAATATGTACATGTATGTACATTGTAGGTAAAGTGTTCATATGCTCACATAGTGACCACAAAGGACACACAGTGATTACAAAGGACACACAGTGACTACAAAGGACACACGGTAGCACTGTGATGAGCACACCATGCTAAGACACACAGAAATATAGACAGTGTACATGTACATGTACATGCTGATAACTCGTAAGCATGAATATGGGTACAGTGTGTACACGAGCCCTAAACCCACAAGGTCACCTCCACTAGCTCACATGATCCACTGTCATTCACGATAAACAGCACACTACAGAAGCTTACTCTAAGGAGTTGACATTTTGGAGCAGAGAGAAGCAGCTGGACAGGAGCTCCAGATGATGGCCTGCCACGTTGAGGACTCTCTCTGCCATTTCCCCACCTTGACTGATCCAGTGATCTACAATGCTCAACCAACCAGAGCTGCAGGAGGAGGGGCATACAGTATATCATTGGCCATTGAGCAAAGTAATGTACATGTACGTTTGCTGAGAATAAAGTACACGTATGTCCTTCAGACACCACTCACATCCCAAATGGAAAATTAAGAATTGAACCACAACATGTGATCTATACATGTAAGCTTATCTGCAAAACACACACACATGTACTCACACACACACAACACTACATGTACATGTACACACACATGTACACACACACTACATGTACACACACACACACACACACACACACACACACACACACACACAAAACAGGTCAGGGCTTAATTACCATGGATGCAAGGTGTCTTCGGACACTTCCACAACACTCTTCTTTGCCCCGTCAGCGCTGCTCCCATACTCCAGGGCCAACACGTGCATGTGTGACAGCGATATGATGTTGGACACCATTGGCTTCTTCATCATGATCACCACGTGCTGGGCCACTGCCGGTTGCAACAGTTCCAGGCGGATGCACGGGAACCGTGTGGTGTCTACGAGCGGCGTCACGGGCAGCACGGGACTGGACCCGGGACGACTGCCGCAGCTAATCTGGACAACAGAGGGACCGCTGAACTGCGCCCCCATGGTCTGGAACAGCTGCACGGTGTGGAGGAGGACGGGGAAGTGTAAGGAGATGTCCATCTTCAGCCACTCCTCTCCCGAGTTGAAGACGTGGTGGAAGGCGCTCGAGCGGGATGGATAGTTGCCGTGGGAGCAGTTCTGGAGGTCGCGGATGTTGGTTCGACATGGGGAGAGCTTCACGGATGCCAACGGGAGGATGTCTATCAGCTTCGAGCCTTCCTTAAAAGGCTTGGTTGTCTCCCTTGAGCCAAGACTTGAGATGCTGTGGTCCAGTGGTCGCTCGGGCGACTGCCGGCAAGTGGAAACGAAACAGTCAAAGACGCACTTTGCCCCGCCTTGTTCGATGAAGCCCAGCAGCTGACGAGATGTGCCCTGCCTCTGGGTGTCGGCCATCAGCTTGCCGACAAAACTGACAAACGGTTTGGAGATGGTTGCGTCACTCTGCAGCGAATGCAAGGAAGACAAGATTTCCAAGATGGGTTTGAAGAAGCAGGTGGGGTCAGCGCAGTGGGCCTGCAGGAAGTGGACAAAGTTCAGGAACAGGCCCTGCACGCTGCTGCTCGTTGAGGGGGCAGCGGACGTCTCCCCAGCAACCCGAAGTGGACCGTCCGTAGAGTTGAGCAGGTACAGGAGGGATGTGAGCTGTGCAGCATTGCTGTAGATGAGAGTAAGCAGGGGTGTGGCCTCGTCAGCAACCCGGACTGGGTCCACAGTGGTTGTGTCCTCTGTGGGGAATTCCTTGCGACAAAAGTCCCTCAGGTAGGCGGTGACGGACTCTGGCACGGGAGCCGAGAGGGTCTCACGCAACAGGTGGAGCAGCTCAGAGATCAGCTTGGAACCGGTGTTGGTCTGCAACGGGACCTGGATCCACCTCAGCTCCTGTGACGCGTGCGAGACGCTGAGGTACCGATACTTCCTACGGTCCTCGTCAAGCTCAGCCACGTGAAGAGTAACGTTTGATTGGTTCGTCAGGGTTACCGAGGACGACAGGAGGTCCACAACACTGGTACACAGACGGCAAAGGGCGGATAAGGTTCGGTGATGGCAGCTCTGATTTTCAGTGTTCCACAGCAACTTGAGGTGATTCTGGTTTCCCAGCACTTCTACCAACTTGAACAGGGCAGAGGAGTGGATGGCCACATTCTCACTTTAGCAATTTGCACAAGGATGGAGGGCAAAGGGGCAATGATGAGAGCAAGGTACATGTACAGGTAAAAGCCCGCTACATTGTAGGCATGGAGTAAGTACATGTAAGTACAAGAATAACCAAGTTCCATGCATCATGTTGCATGGGTGTCATTGTGGTTTGCATTCATTTTTGGTGTTCACATAACTGATGTTCAATGGTGTATTGGCACAACAAGTCATCATGCTGCCCCAAAAATACAATGTACATCATGCACATGTAACACCACTCCAACAATCATATAGCAACGTCTCATACAGAAACACCCACCTGTCCTCCATGATCACAGACAGGATGTCCAGCAGCAGAAGGATCCCGTACTGGGGCTCCTTCCTTCCACAGCAGTCCACCACCCTCACGCACAACAGGTCGGTGAAGAAGGTCACCAGCACGGGACCCTCGCTCGCACTGCACTCTGGCCAGTCCGAGCACAGCCTGGCCACCACATCGGAGAACTTCTCCACATCCACTACAAAGTCAAAGGAGCTGGAACCTCCGGCCATGGACTTCAGGTGCTTCAGGACAGAATGGAACAGTGCAATGATCAGGTGACAGAGCCTTGAGTCCAGATTCAGGTTCGCCGTTGCCAGTACAAGATCCATAAGCAGTCCAAGTGTGCGGTCTGAGAACACACTGAGAGCAGTCTTGCCGTTCGATTGGAGGTTACTTTCTGCGTGTCCAGCTACTCCCCTCCGAGCCGCCGAAGATCTTTGGACTTCAAAATCAGGGTGCCAGTCCAAGGAGTTCAGCCACACCCACAGCTCCAACAGCGGCACGATGTCCAGCTTGCAGTGGGACGTCCTCGCCCTTTCCAGAGTGCTCTCCATGGCCCTCAGCAGCATCCCTGTGGCCTCCACACTGTGCGCAGGATCCGGGCACCCACGCGCCGCTGCTCTGGTGCACCGGGGCACGCTGTCCTCGGGGGATGATGTAAGGGGCCTAGCCAAAGCCAGGGCCCAGAGGATCGACTCGTAGACCCTACGGGCCGTGCACTGCAGCTCCAACTCGGCCGTCAGCTCAAGGCTCGTCAGCAACCTGCTGTCAACAGTACCGGATATGATGTACAGGGAGTAAGGCAGCTGGTCGAAGTCTGGCACACTACTACCGCCTGGAGGGGCCGAGAATGATGGCACCTCAGTGTAGTCACCGGGAGCATACTTCATGGCGCTGGTGGAGTGCTGCCTCGAGAGCTTCTTCTTCTGCTTCGGCTTCCACTCAGGTACCACCTGCAGCTCTTCGTCCGACTTCACAGCGGTGTCTGAAGTGTCGGTGGTGACACCTTCATCCTTTGACGACGCCTCTTGCTCCTGCTTCAGTTGTTCATCGGCCTGAACAGGCACCACCCCACCACCCACCGCTGTCACTTCCTCATCGGTGGCCTCGCTGCTAATGGCGGCAAGCAGCTCGATATATCTCTGGGCGTCTTCATCTGTCTCCTGCAGGAGCTCTGCACAGTGGGCCTCAGCTTTCTTCATGACTTTGGCCATCGACGTCAACAACTTGGCGCCCTCACCGGGTTCCCCCACCTTACCCATGGCCTCTGCGTAGCTCTTGGGTTTTGCCTCAGCCCTGCGCTCGTCGCTTCCCTGCAAGACTCCGGCAGGATGCGGCGGCTGCATGTCTTCAGTGCCGCCCGAAGCTCTGCGTATGGTCGACAGCAGTGTCTCCTGTGGCTGCAGCTGCTGCTGTGAGGAGCCTATGCCCTGGCAGACCAGGCTGACCACGAGCCACTCCATGGCACATATGCACCACTTGAGGCTGCCTTGGTCCTGGGCACCCGTTAGCAGCTGGGACTTCTGGCAGAGGAAGAACAGCAGCTGGTCCAACTGTCGCTGAGTGACCACGGAGGACAGCAGTGGCACGGTATCGCTCAACCTCAACACGTGGGTGAGGGCCTGGAAGTGAGGAAGATGATATCGTGGTGCTTAGTTATTGGTGCTTAGTTATTGGTGCTTAGTTATTGGTGCTTAGTTATTGATGTTTAGTTATTGGTGCTTAGTTATTGGTGCTTAGTTATTGATGTTTAGTTATTGGTGCTTAGTTATTGGTGCTTAGTTATTGATGTTTAGTTATTGGTGCTTAGTTATTGGTGCTTAGTTATTGATGTTTAGTTATTGGTGCTTAGTTATTGGTGCTTAATTATTGGTGCTTAGTTATTGGTGCTTAGTTATTGGTGTTTAGTTATTAGTGCTTAGTTATTGGTGCTTAGTTATTGGTGCTTACTCGTGCCAGGTGTGCACACACAAAACTGTACCTTGCAGGCAACGGGGACAAAGTGACAGCTACGACTTTCGATAAGGAGGATGATAAATTCCACCAGACCTTTAGTCATCGAGGCACACATATCAGGACTGACAGAGAAGGGAAGTACCAGAGGAGACATAGGTGTTGATGTCTGAAGTGGAGGCTGTGGGAGGGAACGAAATAATGCCATGACAACGCAACTAATTACACATGTTACTAATACATGCTTGTTCCATTCTAACATGCCCTAGCAGTAATGCGCTGTATCCCTTAGTAATGCATTGGGTAATCCTCAACACAGCATGAAAATATGTACATGTACATGTATATACATGTATCCAACAACATTATCAACATGTTAGTGTTCACCTTGGTCCCAGCAATACGGAGGGGACATGGCCTAACATGGCCCCCTCAATATTACCAACGCCAACACTAACATGTCCCACTCAATACTACCAAGGCCAACACTAACATGTCCACCTCAATATTACCAAGGCCAACACTAACATGTCCCCCTCAATATTACCAAGGCCAACACTAACATGTCAATATTACCAAGGCCAACACTAACATGCCCCCCTCAAAATTACCAAGGCCAACACAACAACGACCTTACATACTTGCCTACATGTACATGTATTCTTGCACAGGACTAACCACTACACTTTTAAAGATGCACCACCAGAAAACTAACCTTCATGGCAGGCACCGCATCCTCAGCAACCAACACATCAAGCAACCTCGGGACAGTGGAGCCACCTCTCATCTCCCTCTTCAGCTCATTCAGGTCTCTCAGTATGCTCCTCCAGTCCCCCTTGGAGAGGGCAGTGGAAACAGCTGATGCCTTGACCTCCAGCTGTGCCTGAGAGGATTGCTGGGGTGGGCGTGACGGCAGAGACTCCAGCGATGGGGAAAACAGGTTGCCATGGTGGGAAGGTGTGAGGGAGGAGAGGGAGTGGGAGAGGAGGAGAAGGAGCCACTGAACGAGCTGCTGGTCCAGCTGCCTTGAGCTGCCGTAAGTTCCATTGGCACCGAGAAGGCAGGACAGCTTGCTGTGAAGGAGATCCAGGAGACACTGCATGACGTTGCTGCTGGTACAGGTCCTTTGGCACAAAGCAGACAGCTGCAGCAGAGCCCTTTGGAGCATGTGCATATGTGCACATTGTGCGTGTGTGTGTATATGTGCGCATTGTGTGTGTGTATGTGTATTTGTATTGTGTATGCATATGTACATGTACATGTTCATGCATGTGGTGAACAAAATTGAGCAAAGGCCATAAAGGATGTCAGAAAGTCATTACATAAAAAACTATGCACACCAATTACATGTGTACATGTAGATGTACATGTACACACACACACACACACACACACATTTACAGACTGAACATGTTCCTACATTTGTACATGCTCTCAAGTCAGGACAGGGCTCCACCTGCCCACTGAAACCCACCAATACAACAGCTTCCCCCAATGAAGATACACAGTGATGAAGGCCGTGTGTGCATCGTACCTTTCTTTGTGGAAGACAGTGGTCTGCGACATGCTGTACAGGCTTGTCACAGCCCCGGTGACAAAGGAGCCCCACCATGGCTGGGAGCCACACAGAGTGACGAGGAGGGCGCAGGAGCGGGCGTGGAGCTTGGGAATCCCCTGGACACACAGGGTCATGAAGAGCAGAGAGCAATCCTCCTCGGACAGGTAAGAAGGGGGAGGAGGAGGAGGAGAAGACACAGCTGCTGGCACATCATCTGCCGACCCCTTGCCCCCGGCAGCCGCAACAGCTGGAGTTGCATTTAGGCTCAGCACCAGGAGTGTGTCCACCAGGCAGCCGATGGTCTTGCACAGCTGGCTCGACGCAACATCCACGAGGAGAGCGCTCCCAGCCTCCTCCTTCAGTTCAAACACCCTGTCCCCGCTCCACGCGCACCCGCTCGACGCCCGGTAGTGGCGCAAAAAGCTGCGCAGCCGGGCCAGCCTCACCTGCAGCTTGAAGCACGCCTGGTTGCTAGCGGCAACCAGGTCCTCGTGCTGCTTGACCTGGGCAGCGTCCGACGACTTGTTGACCACTGAGGTGTACAGAGCCAGGGAGGAGACGAGCTTGTCCTTGGCACGGTAGTACTCGGACAGCATCTTGCTCTCGAGGGACTTGAGGGTGACGGGAGGGAGAGCCTCTCCACTGGGGATCGCTGGGTGGCCGTAAAAGGCTCCCAGGAACACCTGGACCTTCTCCCTCGAGGCTCCCAGTTTTCCAACAAAGCTCACCTGCACACGAAACAATGAAATATACTTCATAAGTACATGTACATGTGATAATGACGACACTACTTCTTCGCCTCCATTTAGAAGTTTTTTTTTGTTCCCCGATCCTTCTTACACATAATTACACTGCCCATCACAAAGTATAAGGCAATGAATTTTAATTAGCCGTACACCTGAAAAGTGTTGCCATTTAAAAAGCATACACGGTAACTGCTATTGTAAATTAGTTTACATGTTGCATGATAAGGTTTAGTGTGTACATGTACATGTACATGTACAGGTGTATTGATACCAAAATGTTAGTGGACCCAACAGCCTGGCAACTCAATTTGCACACACAGTGCCTGGCTTAGAACAGAGGCCCACATTACATCCTATAAGGCTCCTCTTTAACTCGACACCATGCAAGGCCTCACCTTGACATACTGGCACAAGGGGGGAGGCATGAGGTTCCCCACCATCAGAGACTTGTCTATGATCTCGGAGGAGTGGGCTACCCTCACCACCGCATCCCCCTCGGCCTCCTCCTCCAACCACACGTCCACGGTCACCGAAGACATGAACTCAGTGGACGGTATGCTGAAGTCCGTGAGGGCCACTGGATGGGCAAACTTGAGCACGGCAGAGTAAGAGACGCCGGACTTCAGGGACTCTATGGACATGACGAGCTCCTTGGGGAGGATAATAGGGGTGAGGAGGAGGGGTGGGACCTGCTTGGTTGTGCCGGCACCGTCACCCCCAACCCCCACGGGGGCAACCGGAGGAGGAGTGGCTTCGGCTGACTCCCGCTTCCTTGCAGCAGACGCCGGGAAGTGGTAACCGACGGCGCTGTGCGGCTCTGGCAACTGGGGCTGCAGGGGGATGGAGGAGGAGGAGGAGGCCCCAGAGGGGTGCTGGTGTCCCTCCTCCACCATGGCGCTCCCACTGATCGTAAGGCAGGTGTACTCGAGTGGGTGCGTCTCCAGGAGGCCCCTCTGTCCGTAGAGGAGGAAAGAGCCGTGCTTGAAGATCCCCATGGGGTCCTTCAGTAAGGTTGACCTTCTGCCTCCTGCCTGGGTACCCTGGTTCCCATGGTTCCCCGCCGGGAGCGGTTCCAAGAGGAGCTCCAGTTCTGCATCGTATATGGTGTGGTTGCGCTTGTCGACCAGTGTGGGAACGGGAGAGCTGGTCGGGATGTTTGTATGAGAGGAGGACAGCAGCTGCGTGTGCTGCTCGGTTGCCGTGGTGCTTTTCTGTGCAGACTTGCTGGTTCCCTTCTGGCTGTATGAAAGGTAGACATCAAAGAGTTCTGGCTCGAAAACGTATCCATCTTGTTGGAAGCTGAAAGGGTGGAGCAACCCAACGAGAACCATGAGGAAAGGAAGTGTGTGCCACAATTACATGTACATGAGAGAATACTGTCATTGATGGGGTAAAACTAATAAACCAGCCAAAGTTACAATTATGGTTATGTTTCACAATCAATTAAACTACATGTACAATAAATGCAGTTTTAATGCTCAACCGAGATGGCTTTATAGTTTTCAGGTGGGGAGGCAGAAAAGACACCATCCTAAAACTTCTTTGAAGACAGGGCCTCCACACCATCTACATGTTATTGTACACATTAAGTCCCCCCTCCCCCCATTCCCAACATGTCCTAGACACATCTGTGAACAAACAGTTCAGCACATCAACTAGTGTGCCAGTATATGAACTGTTCTGCCCTGGATTCAGATACACATACATATATCACTTGTTTATATTTTATACGCATATCTAAAGCACAACACTAACTATCACCAATAACCATGATTATCGACAGGCATTATGAATGGCCACTTGAATTAAGTACCACAAAAAATGTGCCTTTTTATGAAAAGCAAAGGTATATGTATGAAACGAAAGGAGCGATATCAACCTATTTAATTACCATGTTTACAAATGTACCCCATGCAGAACTGATTAAAAAGCAGGCATTACTATGTGGTACTTGGCTTCAATTGGCCATTGATTTACATGTACATGTAATTGTAATTCAAAATAAAAATAAACAACTATTTGAACCTGCATAACTTTTTACCCTAACCTCTTGCAAAACCAAGACTAATTTTAGAATGCTCTCAAGAGGTTTTACCCCAAAAAAATATTCTTGGATGTGTGTGTGCCCACACCTGTTCTTTGCTCCCCCCCCCCCCCCCCCCCCCCAACCCTTTCATGAGATAATAGACAGGTGGAAGAGGCAGGCGAAATGGGGTACAGGGTACGCAGAAAGCTGACACTCTTTACACTCACTAAGTGTGCAGGAGTTGAGTGTTAAGAGAACTCTTCTCCTGGAGGGCCGTTGTCATATCAACGAGGCTCTTCAGGCACAACACCATGGTTGCATGGCTCTCCTGCTGACCCATACAGAGGGAGCTCAGCATCCGGAGGAGCCAGTGGACACACGCAGCCGATCTGCACTGCAGGAGGAAGGGGAGGAGGGCACACAGCGAGCGGAGGAACGCGGGGCGGCAAGGGTTCTCGTGGACACCACCATCTCCTATGTCCCTAAGATGGTGGAGAACATACAGTCACAAAGTCTTTATGTCACGGCCTAATTTTGCACACATGCATTGTACACACTAGATCTAATTAGCGCCTCATTGCACACATCATGAAATCTGCACACACACACACACGCACGCACGCACACACACGCACGCACACACTGGACACTTGCCTACACAGGGCCACAATTAGCCTGCTGCATTTATGGGCTAGCTCCCTGCCACCTGCAATGTAGCAGCTATGCAACAAAGACACCGCCAAAGGCAGAACTGCATCCTGAACAGGCTTGGATCCTCTCCTGCAAAGGAAAGGGTGGATGTAAAAAAACAGCAACACATTGTATACATGTACAAACAACACACTTACATGTACATGTACGAACAACACATTGTACATACATGTACATGTATACATGTCCATGTACAATGTGTATGTACAGTGTAGTACAGTGTCAGGTTTCACTACAGTATGCACCAATAGATGTCATTTGTACAAGCAGTTCAGTCACACACACACATGCTTGCACAAGTTGTGCAATCACATGCGCATGCAGTCCAGTCACATGCACAAGCAGTTCAGTCACACACACACATGCATGCACAAGTTGTGCAATCACATGCACATGCAGTCCAGCCACACACACATGTAGTCCAGTCACATGCACATGCAGTCCAGCCACAACATGCACTGCATTAGGTGGGCACATGCTAAACTTTGATGCACACACAGCCAGGCAGATGTACCTCCAGCTGTGTAGGGAGGCGGCCCAGCACAGCAGCTCAAGAGCCCTCAGCTGGTTCTCCTTCGAAAGTAAAGGGTCCTTCCCCTCGATGCTATCCACTCTGGCCTGAAGTGGGCGTGGCAGCTTCTCGTACTCCGCCCGCTGTACCCTGTGGGAGCACGCGACCAGCACGAGGTGGGAGAGGAACTGCTGACTCTCCATCAACTGGATGAAAAGGCCCAACTGCGACGACATGGGACTGCTCTCCTTGGGCGGGTACAGGCTAACCAGCAATATCCCCTGTTCGGTGGAGGAGAAGGACTTGGTCTGGGCCGCTTTGTTCCGTTGCCTGAGCGCACTGATCAGCCGACTACCTGGGGAGGAGGTTGGACTGGCAGGGCGCGCAGCAGCTGCTGCCGAAGACGGCCTGCCGCCATATTTCCAATCGTCTGAGAACAGGTCCTCCACCAGCAGCCACAGGGTGGTGACCTGGCCACGCAGGAGGTCCGGGTGGCAGAAGTTGATGCGCACAGAGTGGTTGGTGATGTCCAGGAACTGCTTTACCCGCACCGGGCCACACACACACTCGGAGTCGGGGGAACTCAGAGGGGTGTGGTCCAAAGGAGAGCCGTTCCGATGAGGGTGCGATTGCGAGGGTCGAAGCAGGGTGACCGTCCCGTTGCCCGAGATGCTCTGCGGGTCAGCAAAGTTGAACTGCACGCTCACGCATCCGATGTGACTGGAGAGGTGGTCCACTGTGAGCTCAAAGAAGTGGCGAGACCTGCATGCCAGAAAAAGGGTGCAATAAGTTCAGCCTCGTACCCGGGATAAAGGACATATGCTCTGCAGTGGAACATAACTAAATTCAAGGAAGGTTCCACGCAGCGCCCCTTCCTCCAAAAATAAAGCCACTGTGTCCTTAATTGTACTTGTGCTCAACAGGTTAAATGCAAAGTAACAGTTAGCTCAATAAAGCTTGACAAGGGCCTGGGAACTTTACAGTCCCCAGACCTTCAGGGAAGGTACCATAAACGGTATTTATGGAGTCCAATTGCTTGAATCATTCATCTACATGTACATGTACATGTATGCCCGTACATGTACATGTATGCCCCCCCCCCCCTACACGTACATGTATGCCCCGTACATGTACATGTACATGTATGCCCCCCCCCCCCCCTACACGTACATGTATGCCCGTACATGTACATGTACATGTATGCCCCCCCCCCCCCCCTACACGTACATGTATGCCCGTACATGTACATGTACATGTATGCCCTTACATGTACATGTATGCCCCATACTTAAAAGATAGACAAATGACCAAGGATAAACGTTTAATTTAAAAACACCTACATGTACATGTACATGTATGATTACATGACCACAACAAGCATTTTGCATATGGTTGTGTCTATACATACCAGAGGACTAGCTATGTACATGTAGGTATGTACATGTATAGCATATCAGTGGCTGCTTCTACACTGAGGTAGGACTAGGGTATGAAAAGCAAATTTATATCAGTGGCTGACCAGAGGAGTACATGTAACATATATGTTATGCATCATTCATGAACTATGTGCTCATAAATGACCGCATGCATGCCTTCTGCTCTGACAGGCTTCGATCCACATATTCTGAAACGCCAAATAGTGGGACCTGAAACCCAAAAAAAGCTTCTTTGATTTTATAAAGTCATTTTCCAAGCCAGAATAGCCTCAGATTGTCTTGGTCTAGTCTCGATAACAAAAGTCCTTTAGAATCACTGCCTGGACTATTATACATGCATATCAGGATTACCCTTTCCATTGTACGAATAACCTGGCCACTGACTCGCTATGACACCTGCTGTACCCACAAGTGTCTTAAGCTCCTCCTTTCCAGACCTACTGTTTAACAACCAATAAGGTTGATGTGTATAATGAATGTGGTGCACGTGACATCACCTGAGCGAGGTATCCTTCTTATTGGTCCAAGTGGGCATATTGTGTGCATAATGAATGTGGTGCATGTGACATCACCTGAGCCTGCCAGAGGTGTCCTTCTTATTGGTCCAAGTGGGCATATTGTGTGCATAATGAATGTGGTGCATGTGACATCACCTGAGCCTGCCAGAGGTGTCCTTCTCATTGGCCCCGTGCTGGTACTTCCATATCCTCGTGTGTGGCAGCTCCTCCTGGCCACCCCCTGTTGACTCGTAGACCACATGAGCCAGGGATTTGCGCATGTACTGCAGGAGGGGTATCTCCAACCAACCCATAGGGGCGCAGGCGTAGAAGGGGAGGGAACGGGAAGAACACTTGGTCAGCTGCACAAAGGTTTCCAGCTGCTCGGGAGTGGGAAGAACAGTGGAGCCATCTAGAGGGTGAGAAGGTACAGGTGGGTATGTCTAACCATACAACCTGGGCAAGAAGCCATGCCATATCATACACCCCCATACATGTACCATACACCCTATACATTTACATGTACATATGTATATCTAACCATACATACAGTGTACATGTACATGTATGTATATCTAACCATACAACCTGGGCAAGCAAGCCATGCCATATCATACACCCCCATACCATACACCTTGTACATGTAAATGTATATATCTAACCATACAACCTCTGGGCAAGCAAGCCATGCCATATCATACACCCCCCATACCATACACCTTGTACATGTAAATGTACATGTATATATCTAACCATACAACCTCTGGGCAAGCAAGCCATGCCATATCATACATGTGTACATGTACACTCTGGACACACAATGCATGCTGCCACACGATACCACACACCCCAGGCAGCCACATGGCACATGATGATACCATACCATCCCAGTGGGTACACAGAGATGCCATACAACACACCCCGTGCTGTGCAGGAAGTGGGCCAATTTAAGCATGTGCAGAACATATCACATACAAAATATTCCCACTTCTCAAAATACATGTATAATACATGTACATGTACATGTATGTACACAAATACACACAACAAACACACACATACATGTAAATACACACACGTCACACATACACACACACAGTAGAGGCACATGACTTACCACCAATGGGAGCTTCAGCAGTCATGGCCTCACCCGCAACAGGAGGCAGCACCAACCTCATCACTTCAGTCTGCCCGGACCTCCGCACCACCACCAGCTGCTCCACCCTGGCACACACGCGGGTGTAGGGATTTTCATGAGCAGGGGGCCGTTCAGCCACCTTCACCAGGTCAGTACCGTAAACCACCACCGAACCATCCCTCGTGACGGTGGCTATCAAGTCACAAGGAGCCTGCGACTGGTCGTCCATTCCCAAGGCAGCACACAGGGACACGGCCTCGCTCTCCCTGGTGAATTTTAGCGTACTGGTGGGGGTCGCTCCCAAGACCACCTGCCCCAAATCGCTAGCGGTGACGGGGTACACGTGGAGACCCCCGTAGGGATATTCCCCCGTGCTCTTGGCACAGCGGACGTGAACAACGAGAAGGTGTCCACCCCCCAGGGGGATGAGGCTCTGTACCTCAGGTGGAGACTCGTCAAGGGCACTGGTGAAGTGGACGAGAGGGACAACGCTCAGCATCTGGGCTGCTTCGGGGCAATGAGGCACAGCGACCCCTCCCCCAGCTCTGGGGAGAGGGACCTCCTCCTCCTCCTCTTCCCTGTCATCGAGCACGTTCTCTATGCCGGCCAAGGAGGAGGGAGGGAGGTACATGCACGTCAGGTCAAACATGGACTGGGAAGGCGAGCCAGAGTACGTGCTGTGGAGGTTGCCCTCTGCCGGGTGTTGGTCTGAGGAGGAAGAGGAGAGGACGGGGATGTAGGACGGTGCAGACCCGTACTGGGTGCTGGTGGCTTCCTGCTGCTTCAGGCCTGCAAGCTGCTGCTTGAAGCAGTGGAGGAGGAGCACGGGAAGAGTGCTGTCCCCCAGGCACACTGTCAGCCCCGCCACCAGCAAGACGCTTTGGCCCTCGGTGGCAGCGTGCGAGAGCAGAAGCGTGCTCGAAGGGGAACCCACGAGGCAGAGGGATGTGATGGAAAAACTATGGGCGCGAGAGAATGGTGCCTTGGTGAGTGGGACACTGTCCTTGTTGGGCACCATGCAGTTGCTAGGGTCACTGTCTGCTTGACGCTGACAACTGCTGGTCACACTGGAAAGGCAAGCATCCAGCAGCTGCACAGATATATCCAAGGATGTGCACTCCTGGTGGGTGAGACAACAGTTTGAGAAAAAAGATGAAAATTTTGGAAGGGAAAGTCGGAACAGGGGAATTAGGTCAAAGGGAATGAAGGAGGGAGAAAGGATATTATAAGAGATAGGGTAGAGGGGAAGATATAGTTGAAATGGAAGGGGGAGGGAGTAAAAGGGTGGGGGAGGAGAAAGGAAGTTGAAGTGGAAAAAGGAAGGAGGGTGAAGGTAGAGCAAAGAACAATGGTACTACTCAATACAACTGGCCACATATAATGTAAACACATGCATGTCTGTAACAGACAACACTTTCAAACAGCAGGATAAGACTTGCCATGATGAAGAGGACTCTGTTGATGTCCCACACAGAGATGTGGCCCAGCTTCGTACCCACAGCGACCAGGTCGGTGTTGGATACGGTGGAGATGCAGGTAGCACAGTCCTCCTCTTCCACCACACACACAACAGCAGGGTGGGTCCCCTCAGTCACTAGCCGACAGAACAGAAGTAAGTCCCACACATACATGTAGGCAATGGACCCAGTAGTGAAGAGAGGTACATGCACACACACACACACACACACACACATGCACACACACACACACACACACACACACGCACACACAAATACACATACAAATACACACACACTGCACAACAGCTGTACTACTTGTACTTGCTCAGCACGAAGTAGCACATGAATGGTCCATACCTGCAACTGGCACGTTCTCTGTACTCTCCCCATGGACAAAGGGACACAGCGGTGAGTGGCGCTCGTGTTCTGACCTAACATTGGAAGTGGGAATACGTTGAGAGCTGAATAGCAACAGTAGCCCCAGCCCATTTTTGAATGCTACTAGCCCTGCACTAAAGTGATACACTCTCCTTAACAACCTGCACTAAAGTGATACACTCTCCTTAACACCCTGCACTAAAGTGATACCACTCTCCTTAACAACCTGCACTAAAGTGATACACTCTCCTTAACACCCTGCACTAAAGTGATACACTCTCCTTAACACCCTGCACTAAAGTGATACACTCTCCTTAACAACCTGCACTAAAGTGATACACTCCTTAACAACCTGCACTAAAGCGATGCTCTCCTTAACAATGGGCACTACATGGACTATGCTCTGAATTTGCAGATTAATTACTCCAGTTAATTTCGTGCTTCTATACAAATATGTATTTTTAATTTAAAAAATAAATAAAAACCTTATACCCTTGATTTTTTTGCAAGTGCAAATATAAATGCACACACCCATCCACACACCCATCCACACATCACATGCACACACCCATCCACACATGCACTCACCCATCCACACATCACATGCACACACCCATCCACACATCACATGCAAACACCCATCTACACATCCACACACCCATCCCACATCACATGCACACACCCATCCCACATCACATGCACACACCCATCCACACATGCACACCCATCCACACATCACATGCACACACCCATCCACACCCATTCACACACCCATCCACACATGCACTCACCCATCCACACACACACACACACACACACACACACACACACACACACACACACACACACACACACACACACACACACACACACACACACACACACACACACACACACACACACACACACACACCATGGCTCATCTGTTTTCTCCCAGCCATATAAGTAGATGTGGCACAGAAAGCATGAGGTGCGGTCTCCTTGTGAGTGGGAGTGGGCAGCATTTGGTGGTATGTTTGGCTGCAGGGGAAAAGTCAGGTGACCATGGGCTGAAGGTGTAGACATTTTATCAGATGAAGCTAATGAGGTGACAGTCAGGTGATAATGGTTACATGAATATGTTAAGGCTAACCACACTTCTCCTACAACTCCATATACACCACTACAATGTTGACCTTATACATGTATAATCAATTCTGGTGACCTCCATCCCAAGAGGGGTCTTCTGATCAGCTTCTTCCTCCCCACAAGGCTGCAGGCCCTGTTACATGTACTCCCCACAAGGCTACAGGCCCTGTTACATGTACATGTAACAGGCCCCCCAAAAGGCTATAGTCCCTGCTACATGTATAAGATGACCAGATGAACCAAGTGATTTTAAAACAACATGACCTGGACGTAACCAGACAAAGCCATGACAAACTGTCAAGTGATAATGGTTTTGAAGTGGTCAAATGATCAGGTGATCACAGTGTAATGCCCATGCAAACTCACCAGATGGCAAAAACCTGCTGCTGCCATGGTCTTTGGAACAGCCCAACTACAGAGACGGCAAAGTGCACATATTACAACAAGTACATACATGTACATGTATAAATGCATATATAAAACCCGCACACATACATGTATAAACTTACATACATACATGTACATTGTACAAACATGTACAAACTCACACACATGTATGTACACACTCACATACATACATGTACAAACACGTACAAACTCACACACATGTATGTACACACTCACATACACACATTGTACATGTACAAACAAACATACATACATGTACAAACTCATACACTCGTGTTACATGTAATCCCACATGCAAGCAAAAAGTGACTCACACATAGTCTTTATGAGGCCACTTCTGAAGGCTCAGCCTCCTCATGGCCTCAGAGTACATCAGCTTCACGTCGTCTGGATCCAGGGAGCCACCCAGCTCAAGTCTATGCAGCTTCTCGTCTGGCTTAAGGAGGAGGAGCCTGAGTCGAATGGCAGAGATGATTGGGAGGGCGGGAGAACCAACATATACGGAAGTCTGCGGCTCGGAGCCTGGCTCGGCAGAAGCTTGACTGCTTCCCTTCATTTTGACAAAAATCTCCTCAAACAGTTCGTACAACTTCAACACGGGACCTTCGAACGAGATGGTCGACCACTGCATATGGATTTGTTGCAGCGCGGAAAGGAAGATGGTGCATCACTTAACCATTATTGGTGCAAATATGAATATGTCACTTAAAACATTACTAGTGCAAACATGTCACTTAACCAGTATTAGTAAATATGTCACTTAACCACTCTTGGTGCACAGCTGTAGGTGCAAAGGAAGGATAGATGGTACACTAATACAGTGAACAAAATGAAGCAGTTTTTTTTATTTTGCTACATTGCAGTGATACATATTCCTCTTACGAGAACTTATGGCACTCTGGACAGAGATCGAAGAGCATTATTGAAGGTACGTATTTTTAAAATCCTATTTTTCGAGGCACTTTTTCACTGGTATTCAAAACTATTGCGCACCTAACAAGTAAATACGTATTTATATATATACAACGTTAATAACGATGAGTGCTATATGTTCAGGTGTGAGGAGCTTCAGATCCAATGCTACGCATGCTTACCTTGAGGGAACCTTTATGGTGGGTGCCACCTCCATCTGCCAGCTTTGCCTCCAACTGGTCCAGAACAGACGACAACAATTCAGAGTCCACAGACAATCTCTGCGTCTGGAGCTCCTTCACGAGTTTGGGTACCTATTGAGATGGGGTCAGAGGAGATGGACAGGGGAAGGTGAGGGAATAAAGAGGCAACAACAACCAAAATGTCACCAGGGGTGGTTCACAGGCTGTTCTACTGGAGAGCTAAGCATGTCCATGAATATGATACAAATGTACACGTAGTAAACTAATGAATTTAAATCATATTCACAAGGTCACTTTTTGTCCTCTTGTAATGTGGTATCAAGCAGTACCCACATCACAAATGTGCTTACACCTAGCAACAAACACATGACATTAGTATACATAGATACATGTAGACATAGATTTTTAAAACTCATGCACGACACACACAAAAACATATATGTAGCACCGCCCTCCCACACACACGACGTGGACACACTTCCGCACATATACGCATGCTCCAACACACACTACAAGCGCACACAAGGATACACTGGATGTTCACCTGCACTACCGGGATCTCCAGGGTGACCAGTGAGCTGTTGTCACTGGCGGGAGGTTGGAGTATGGTGTCTAAAAGGATGCCTCCTTCAACCATTCCCCGCGCACCCATCACACCTTCGTTCACGACAACCAGCTTGGTTGTCCGCGGATGGACCACTGTCAGCACAGCACCTGACCCTCTGTGGGGCACATCTTAGGACAGAGAAACAGCTGGTCATTACATATAGCCCGCCCAACATGTACATGCCAACCTTAGCCCATCCCCGCATTAGCTACATTGTAAACCCAATGTTTACCCCCACTGGCCTAAGACAATATCAATTATCATTGGATCATGAATGAGATAAAGTAAATTAGTTATTTCGCATCAAAATACACAAGCCAATAACTTTCCCTACTTGTTTCACTGTGTTTCAGTGAACACTTCCCGCACCATAAGTACTTAATGCTTTATATAACTCTCAAGTGTGCTCCATCTGTGAACTCGCTCACCAAACCCTCACCTTTGACGGATAGTTCGTCTCCAGACACAATGTCCAAGCAACTGAACTTTCCATTATCGTTAGTCGCCAAGATACAATTCGTTCCGTAAAGGTGGTGAAGAGTACTTGGGGCAAAACCTCTAAGCTGAAACACGTTCAGGGTCTCTAAATGCAGTCGCGCCATTTATACTTCAAAACGAGGAACTATTTTGTAGTGTATTTTGTTATATACGGCCACGTTTCCACTTCGGGTTCAAAGCCACGCAAAGGTTATCCGCCTGAAACTGCTGTTAGTGGTCGATACAACCCCAAGGGTTCACTCACAGCTTAATACCGCCGCTGCATCCACACTAGAAACATCCTGTTGGCTGCAAAAGTATGACGCAAGCTTAAACAGCTGAGACTTAGAGTGGAAAATACACATGTAATACCTGTAGCTTTCCTAATTAGAGCCCGCACTTGTTATCAAATTCCGAGAAAAGCTAATCACATACCACATGTACATGCGCATGCATGATCGTAGCGGAGATTATTAATTGCCACTGGCCCGGGCACGAGGCAATGGCCATGCTGAAGTCGCTCTTCAAGCTCTGCAGGCGTTGCTCTACGTTGTCGCCTGCGTGCATACTGAGGACGTTAGAAGCACGCGGGCTACTTAGCCAGTGTACTCGGTGAGCCCCAACGGGCTTACGCTGTCTGCACGGGGCAATAACCGGTCTCGTTATATAGAGTAGAGGATACTCGGATCCCTCCAAACAGTGCGGTGTATGTTGGGTTTGACCCCACAGCTGACAGCCTTCATGTTGGAAACCTCCTTGCCATCGTGGCCCTGCTTCACTTCAGAGTCGCCGGCTACCAGCCAATAGCCATTGTGAGTTTATAGTTTGACATTATGGTAATCACCTTTGAGTGATTCTCATCTCACGTGCTACTGTGATTGATATAGTCAAATGCTTCTAAGCTAAGAGGCTCTTGAAATGTGTGCTCACGTGGAATTGCTGCTGCAGTTCTCGGAAATATCTGATTGCATGTGTACTACATGCACATGTACATGTCTCACTTTGATGTTTTTAATTAATATAATGGCCAGCTGACCTTGGGTACAGCACAGCATATATTAAACCAGATGTGAAACACAACACACAGGTGATATTGCTGTAACAACAAATGTTTAGTAACAAGTCATAACTCAATGGTGGGGTTGATTTAATATTTATTTATATTAATCGAAGGTTTGGTTATTTGTGCTAGTGTTTACATAGAAGCAGAATCACTTCTGGCAAGTAGGGAAGCATGAAACCTATCCCTCCCCCACCTCCTCCCCCCAAACCCCCTCATCCCAAAAAGGATATTTCTGCATATGCTTCAACTATAAGTGGTCCTTCACATTAATGATATTTTATGTCAGGTGGGCGGAGCCACTGCAGTGATTGGTGATCCGAGCGGACGGACAAAGGAGAGGGACAAGATGGCGCTTGAGATAGTGGCGAAGAACCTGTGTGGAATAGCTGAAAACCTGGAGCGCATCTCTCACAACCACGAGCTGCTCGTTGAGGAAGGCAAGAAACCTCTTCCTCCCTTCAAGTCAGTGGGATTCACCCCCCTCGGTGCAAGCAAGGAGATTCAGCCATGTTCACCCCCATAGGTTGCTGAACAACGCACAGTGGTACGAAGACATGAAGGCTATGCACTTCCTGTCGGACATTATGAGGCCCCTGCGTCTTAACACTTTGCTGAAGAAGGACAGGTCAGCACCACACATTGGATTCTATCTAAACCCGCTATTCCCCTCGCAATGACTGTGACATCAGCATCATAGCGCCCTGCAGGCTCCACTAATCTCACTATGGTCCTCACACACCACACCTACACATTTTCGTGCAAAACACCACCCACTTCCTCACCACACCCACCCACTAAATCTCCAGTGTGAAGCAGCGCAGTCAGTGTGAGGAAGGGATGGGCCTCACGGAGTTCATGTACCCTGTTCTGCAGGCTTACGACTTCCTCCAACTCCACACACACCACAACTGTTGGATGCAGGTATACAGCAGTGGTCTTTGAGACCTGTGTGATCACAGTCCTGTTTACAGCTAGGTGGGTCTGACCAATGGGGGAACATATACATTGGATGTGAATATGTCAGGAAGTTGACAGGAAATGAAGTGCATGGTGAGAAGATGAAGGGATCTAGTGTGGGGTGCTTGAAACCTATCTCCTTTTTTTTAATGTTGCACTTTACTCCTCGTTTGTGAACGCGGCGTGGACAGGGATCACTGTTCCTCTGTTGCTTACAAGTGCAGGGGAGAAGATAGGCAAGAGTGCTGGCAATGCAGTTTGGCTCTCTGCTCACAAGACGTCTAGTTACACTCTTTATCAGTACTTTGTGAAAACAGCTGACGATGATGTGGAGAGGCTACTGAGGTACTTCACATTTCTGCCACTGGAGGAGATTGCATCCATCATGGAAACCCACAAGGTGGGTACATTTCTCTCACTTCCTTCTCCCCTCCCTCCCTCCCCTCCCTCCCTCCCTCCCTCCCTCTCTCTCCCTCTCCTCCCTCCCTCTCTTCCTCTCCCCTCCCTCCCTCTCCTCCCTCCCTCTCTTCCTCTCCCCTCCCTCCCTCTCTTCCTCTCCCGTCCGTCCCTCCATCCTCCTTCCTTCTCTCCCTTCCCTTCTTAGAACCACCCAGAGCAGCGCATTGCTCAGAAGGTCTTGGCTGAGAATGTGACAAAGCTAGTCCATGGGAGTAAGTACGACACCACAGGGATGATGTGGTCACAGAGCACCACAGGGATGATGGGGTCACAGCACCACAGGGTTGATGGGGTCACAGAGCACCACACCACAGGGGGATGATGGGGTCACAGAGCACCACACCACAGGTGGATAATGGGGTCACAGAGCACCACACCACAGGGATGATGGGGTCACAGAGCACCACAGGGATGATGGGCTCACAGGAGCACCACAGGGGTGATGGGGTCATGGACTGCATGGGGATATTGTAGGAGCACCTCTTGCTGTTATCATATCTGGCTATGCAGAGTGTGGGCTGGATACTGCCATAACTGCTACGGCTGCCCTCTTTGGGGACCCAGAGGCTCTCTCCTCACTGCCAGGTACATGGCTTTGTTTTGTTTGTTTGGTTCTTATATACTCTCCTACACACACATCGTTGTCTTAGAGGCTTCATTTGAAGATGTCTTCAGAGGAGTGCCAACAGGGGAACTGTGCCGTGATGTGTGCACAGCTGCTGAAGGGATTAGCTTGGCCGAGATTGCCGCCAAAACAGGAGCATTGCCTTCAAAAAGTATTATTTTAAATTTTTGTGCTTACATGATTTGAAATTGTGGTGTATTGGTAGCTGAGCAGTGTGTGTGTATCTTACCTGCAGAGGAGGCCAAGAGGTTGATTAAAAGTGGCAGCTTCCATGTCAACAACTTGCTGGTGGAGTCACCTTTGGAAAGGCTTGACCCAGCTAAGCACATACTGAAGGGACGCTTCACTGTTCTGAGAATTGGTATGTTTCAAACAAACTTAGGTGTCTGCATTAACATTCTGGTTTGCCCTTGTTTTAATTGCAGGGAAGAGTCGTCATCACCTGATCAGATGGACATGACATCATGTTGTTATGTGTGTACTCTCTTGTACAAAATCACTTCCTATGTCATTGTGCTGTCATTGTGTTGTATAATAATGATCCCTCGATAATGATGACCCTACATGTAAGCTTCATTATTAACAACTGGTATTTAATCCAAGGACTATAGACCCTTTTCCATTGTGGGCGTATAAACAAATAAACGTCATCGTATAAACAGAAAACGTCATAAGACAGGGGCGTATAAACATATAAACGTCACGTGCGCGCCCAAAACTCTGCTTTGGTATCGTACATATATCATCGGTTGTATGTTAATCGTTTGGATTTTTTGGCGCAAAGATCATATTTTCAGAAGCAGCAAGTGGATGAAGATGTTTTTCCCGACCCATACAGCATTGTGTTACAAAATGGCCAGATTTACAATTCGGCGATTATTATTATAGCTTCTTCCAAGTGCTCACTGTTAATACTTCCCGATTGCACAACGATTTTGTATCAAGTGTTTAGTTTTGGACGCGCACGTGACGCTGACGTAACGTTGATTTTGTTTATACGCCCACATTTTGTGACGTTTATTTGTTTATACGCCCACAATGGAAAAGGGTCTATAAAATTGCATATCTAGAACAATTTGTCAAACTACCATTGAGCATTATGATAATACTAATATACCTTAATGTGATCAATCCGCTCAACTCAACCTTTTTATTGGCAGTAATAAGCATGACCTCAGGTTATACTGCTGAGCCGGGAGAGCAGGACAATTCAAGCACCCCAAAAATGACATTCCCTGTACAGAGAGAGGGTGGGTATGTGTCCCATTGGTGGAATTTTGTTACCGACTTGTCAAACCACGTAAACGGCACTGTTTAGCGAAGCTCACGTTATATGTGCATATCTGTCATGTTTGGGATGGATTATATGCGAGCTGGCGAGTATAGGCAACGCTTCGTTACCATTTTAAAACGCTCGAGCGAAAACCACGCCCACTAAAGCCAATCCGAAGCCAATCCTACATATTCAATTACACACATATTTACAATATTGTTACTTTTAAAAATTGAGCTCTGGCATTGCAATGATACTGTTGCTTGAATAACTGCTTTGCACATTACGCATTTTCGGCTTCGCCCGAAATCTACCTGCTCTTGTATGGTGCCATAAGCCAGTTTGCTCTTCAAGCCTGCACCATATCGTGCTTTTGCACCTCTCTCACCAATAACAGCCTTTGAAGAGGCGCAAACTTTGACTCCGACGGCGAGCCCTTTTGCCATGCTAATAGAAATTACCAATGGCGGCAAAAGAAGTCGGTGGAGTGGATTTGCTTGTAACGCTACAAAAAGCGAGAATTGCGCCTAGAACTGGTGTGGCGCTAAGACTTAACAGATATCTGTATAGGACAGCAGTGCTGTTGTAGAACACAACCCCTTCTATAGTGTGTAATAGACAACCGGTTAAACACCGGACATTCTATGAATAAAGAAGAAAGAAGACGACTATGGACAAAATTGGGACTGGGAACGGGAACAGTACGAGCTTTTATGTTCTCTTAAATGGTGCCACCATCAGGTGCGTAGGAAGGTATTTAAAGGTGGGGGGGGGGGGGGGGGGGGGGGGGGGGGGGGGTACAAATAAATAAGTGTGTCTATAGGCTGAGAACCTGACAGGATGGTGTATACATCGTACTGAATAAAGGGGAGGGGGGGGGGGGGGGGGGGGGCAATGCCCCCCCCCCAATGACAATAAAATGGGGGCAATGGCCCCCATGTCCCTTGCTTAGTCGCACAAGCACTGCACCATACCACTACGTCACAAGCACTGCACCATAGCACTACGTCACAAGCACTGCACCATAGCACTACGTCACAAGCACTGCACCATAGCACTACGTCACAAGCACTGCACCATAGCACTACGTCACAAGCACTGCACCATAGCACTACGTCACAAGCACTGCACCATAGCACTACGTCACAAGCACTGCACCATAGCACTACGTCACAAGCACTGCACCATAGCACTACGTCACAAGCACTGCACCATAGCACTATGTCACAAGCACTGCACCATAGCACTACGTCACAAGCACTGCACCATAGCACTACGTCACAAGCACTGCACCATAGCACTACATGTACGTCACAAGCACTGCACCATAGCACTACGTCACAAGCACTGCACCATAGCACTACGTCACAAGCACTGCACCATAGCACTACTTCACTAGTACTGCACCATAGCACTATGTCACAAGCACTGCACCATAGCACTACGTCACAAGCACTGCATCATAGCACTACGTCACAAGCACTGCACCATAGCACTACTTCACTAGTACTGCACCATAGCACTACGTCACACAGAGGCACTCTGCTTCATAAATGCAGCACCATAGCACTACACAATCAGCACCATAGCACTACACAATCAGCACCATAGCACTACACAATCGGCACCATAGTACTACTTCACCCATGGCACTACTTTAGCACCATAATGGGTACTGCACAATGGCACTACTTCTCGAGCACAACACCATAGCACTACTTTACAAGCACAGTAACAGCACTTCTTATAACTGGCACTGCACCATAGCACTAGTTTGTACGTTTTGCAAACAAGGCAGCAAGACTTATATATACAATAAGGCTTGGCAATCGTACTTGTCCCCGGAAAGCCTTTTCCTAAATGAATCAATCCCCACCCTCCTGACATCTGCGATGTCGTACGTACCGAGTTGGCACGAGAGTCCACGTGCATTGCATGATCGCCTCAATTACTTGTTAGCTTTACTTCGTTAATCGCTAGTTGTAAAGTCAAAGCCAGCCGTAACGAGATTGTTTCTTAATTTCCAGCAAGCCAAAGTGGGCCTTTGGGGCGGAGAATAGGCGGAGCCAGATAAAATTGCATATTCATGTCTCGGAAGAACGGGAAGCGCATTGGTGGCGCGAATCCGGCGGGAAATATGCACTAACTTTGCACTGCCATATTACCGTAACGGATAATATAAAGATCAACGATCTGAAAAATCAATAGCTACATGTATGTTCCGAATTTGACGCGTTTTCAACACTCGCTCCTTGAGAAATGTGGATTTCTAACCCGCGGGGTTAACGAATGCTGTACCCGCTGCACCGAAAATACGCAGATTACAAAAATCGATTTCCACAGAGAGAAATTATGTGGGACCAAGTGTACGAAAATTGAAAGGAGAAGGTTGTACCGTTGCGAAGATGTGCTGTTAAGTGTAACGTGCAATTTTTATAGTGATAAGGGACAGTTTCCGCGAAAATGTCACCCTTTTATAATATTATAAGGTTATAAAAATGCTTCTTGTTTGAATGGCTATATCTTCCGAAAGCTACACGCTATCGACTTTCTATTTTCCACAGTTCATACTACACTATTTCTCTATGACAAATTGCATTTTGAAGTCTTGCACTTGCTCCACGCTAGTATTGCAACGTTCGATACCCGACCGAGTTCAAACCCGCCATAACTTTAGGTAGGAGTTATCAAATCGCTTCAAATTCGGTTTGTAGGTACAGAGGTCCTGTACCTATCGATTTGTACTGTTCGCTAATTTTTATGCCATCCGTTACGGAGATACAGTTGAACAAACTACGTGCACTTTTTCCCGCTTGATACGCGCCAATGTTATAATTCCCGCCTCCCATACATTGAGCGGGACGCGATTTGCCAAAATCATTGGCGCGAATCGAGCGGGAAAAGTGGACGTACTTTGTTCAACCGTAACGGATGGCATAAAAATTAACGAACAGAACAAATCGATAGGTATAGGATCTTTGTACCTATAAACCGAATTTTAAGCGATTTGATAACTCCTACCTAAAGTTATAGGGGGTTTGAACCCGGTCGGGTATCGAACATTGCAATATTGATGTGGAGCAAGTGTAAGACTCCAAAAAGCAATTATTCATATAGAAATGGTGTAGTATGAAGTATTGAAAATAGAAAGTCGATAGCGTGTAGCGTTCGGAAGATATAGCCATTCAAACAAGAAGCATTTTTATAACCTTATAATATTATAAAAGGGTGACATTTTCGCGGAAACTGTCCCAATTAAAATTATAACCCCACAAGCGCGATTTTGCTGGACACTGTCCATATACATGTATATATAGTGAATCATCATCAGTGCATGCCCAATGGATGCTTGATACTGACTTATGCTTGGGAAAGAGGATAGGAGGGTAAGAGTCCCTTTTTCTTACCTTTCGTACTCATTCATGCATACAAATCCTCAACATTAATCATTTTCAATATAATTATGATTATAATATTTTTTATGTATATCAGTATACTCATAGTATACTGACGTATCATAGTATAAATAAATACCTCCAATTATTCAAGTTTAAATTCATTTCACGCCAGGTGACACACTGCATGGAATTCAAGGTTACATACGATACTACTGAAATGAGAACTGCATTCCAAATAACTCTACAGTTTGGAATTCAGAACGTGGAAGGTTGCTGCATGGTACAAAGTTGTAATTTGACGTCACCAGAACCATTTCTCTATAGTAGGTGTCAAATAGATTCTTTAACTGCTTAACTTCTGCAGTCTTCTTCTTGGCATTTTCTATGCTCAATTTCATGATCTGCTTGTAAAAAATAGCTTCCTTTGAAAAATATTTTGACATACTTTCAGAGGTCTCTTCGAGACTTTTCATTATTGTCTTCGTATTTTCGACCAGGTGCTGTAAAAGTGTGAGGAGGTAAAAAAAAATTAAAAAAACATATACCACTCTCTGTAGAATAATCCAATTATAGATGGGTTGCTGTGTAATTCCTGAACAATTATTACCAATTTATCTGCACTACGCCCACACATTCTGATATTCTTCGTTATTTCATTATGTACCCTTCTTTACCGTAGCGTGTATAAAATTATTTATATAATAGTTATCATTATAATTATAATATATATAATAAATTATTATTATCCTTATGTAATGTATTCCCTGTTTATTATCTTTATAATTTTAAAAAAAATAAATAAATAAAAAATAAAAAATAAAATAATAATAAATAAAAATTATAATTATATATATATATTAATTTTTTTAAAACTGAATACCTTCACTTGGTACGAGCTAATGAATGTCATTGCTATCCTTCCCGTAGCATCGGTCAAAGTGATGTAGGGTAAGTATAGTTGGCATTTTGTGTACATTGTGTGTAGTCTAGTTATATATCAGTGTATTTAATTATAATTATTATATAATATTATTATTATTATTATATAGATATATTATTTAGTCTAGGTGGTAGGTTATGTGCTTGTTTATCTGTATTGTATTATATATATACCTATATGTATGCTTCATTAATTATTATTATAATTTAGTATTAATATAATTATTTAATATTAATCACATACTCATTTTATAACATTTTACTATACTATCTATGACCTACTCACAACTGTTTATTAAAACAGTACAACTAAAAGTCACAAGATGTAGTTGGTGGGACACATCTGGCCAAAATTGCCCTGGCATTCTGCCTCATGAGGATGAGGCTCTAAGGCGACTGTAGATGGTTGATGTAACCTCAATAAGAGGTTGACATTGCTGGGTGGCCATCTTTTTTGACAGTTTAGTCAGCACATCAATAGCTTCATTGCCCCAATTCCAAACACTTCCACAACCAAAGGGATGCATGACCATTCTCTAAGGGCACATGCCTCATCATTTGCAGAGTGCTTGGATTCCTCTCCCATTTCAGCTGCATGACCACAGGTTTGAGCCGCTTCTTGTAAAAATTGCAAATTTAGCGGATTGATCACCTTTATGTCAAATGCAGCTGGGCGGGAGAGGGATCCTTAGGAAGAATGCCACTTCCTTTCTCAATTTGTGGGGAAAGGCATGCCTTGTTGCAGAAGTTGGCAATGCAGTCTCTGAGCAGGTTGTGTCTAGTTATCATATCACCTCCAGAACGGCAAGTTCTGGAGGTGATATGATATATTATTATTATTATTACATTATTATTAAATGTTATATATACCTACCACCTAGACTACACAAAAAAAAAAGAATGAGAAAACACACACACACACACACACACACACACACACACACACACACACACACACACACACACACACACACACACACACACACACACACACACACACACACACACACACAACATTTTCAGCCCTCGCCCACTGAATGCTGAAACCTAGCACGGAATAGCAAGGCTCTGGCATATTATTATTATTATTATTATTATTATTATTATTATTATTATTATTATTATTAGGAAATATAACATTACGTACACAACTCACAAGTACAAAAAACTAACTCAGGCTACACTACACTACACTACACTACACTATTATTATTATTATTATCATTATATGTATAAGGTATATTAATTATTGTATGCGCAGCGGCACCTCCCCTGCCGGGATGAAACGGCACTAAGGCCACTATGTGTATACGAATACGTACTAGAACTTTCTGCTTTTGGTCGGACACATCACTTAACGTATCCTTGGCTGCTTCAAACTTCTTTTCAGCTGACTCCATTTCTTGTTTCAGTTTTTGGTCCTCATCAGGTATACTCCTAAAGGACCATGACCATGCATATGAGCGGTTTTGTTTATAAAATTCATCCTGGTAGACCGCCTGGTGCTTCGCATTTTTTGCCTCGTGTTCTGCAGCCTTAGCTTGCTCTTCTTCTTTATTATACAAATCCACTAGGCCATTATCCAGCTGAACCATAAATTTGTGGGTGAATTTCTTGATATCTTCAAACGCTTTGGAGAACTTTTCTGAAGTCACAAACATTTCCTCACTGAGCATATCGATATTATGAGTCTCCGCACTGTTTCCGCCCACTCGGGCCACTGCGACACACTCAAGCAAAACCGTGCAATTTTCACACCAATCGGATGCCCTATCCACCAGCGTAGCACAGATATTTGAAAGTTGGCGAAAATCTAGAGCCAGCCTATCTAATTTCGATACCAGTTGCTGCTTGTCCTGGCACCTGTAGTGGCTCTCGCGAAAACTAGCCAGAATTTCCCCGAGAATTTCACCAAATATCTTTGGCGAGTTATTAGTAAGTCCATCGATAAGCTCTAGCTCTAGATCCATCAAAAATATAGATGCACGCGTGTAACTGGAGGTGCAGCTGCTTTGATGAGAAGCGGTATTGGGCTATTCCAGTTAATAAGTATACACCCCTACTGATGACATAAAATTTGTGTCCTGGGGGGGATTTTTGAAAATTGTCCTGGGGGGGGGGGGGGGGGCATCATAGCATAAAATCTCATGTCTTGGAGGGGGGGGGGGGGGGGGGGGGAGGGGGGGGGGCGTAGTGTGGCTACATCCTACATCACTGTCCTAGGGGTTGTGTACATATCATGTTGGATAATTATTGTTCTTGGGGGGGTAGTGTGGCAATATCACTTTATTATGGTGTTACATGTATGTATAAATAATAATGTCTTGGGAGGGGGGTAGAGTGGCTATGTCACTGTCCTAGGGGGTGTCTACAAATAGTGTCTTGGGGGGGGGGGGGGTAGAGTGGCTATGTCACTGTCCTAGGGGGTGTCTATAAAAATGTCTTGGGGGGGGGGGGGGGGTAGAGTGGCTATGTGACTGTCCTAGGGGGTGTCTAAAAAAAGTGTCTTGGGGGGGGGTTGAGTGGCTATGTCACTGTCCTAGGGGGTGTGTATAAAAAATGTCTTGGGAGGGGGGGGGGGGGTAGAGTGGCTATATGACACTGTCCTAGGGGGTATCTAAAAAATAGTGTCTTGGGGGGGTAGGGTGGCTATGTCACTGTCCTAGGGGGTGTCTATAAAAAATGTCTTGGGGGGGGGTAGGGTGGCTATGTCACTGTCCTAGGGGGTGTCTACAAAAAGTGTCTTGGGGGGGTATAGGGTGGCTATGTCTATAAAAAGTGTCTTGGGGGGGTTGAGTGGCTATGTCACTGTCCTAGGGGGTGTCTATAAAAAATGTCTTGGGGGGGTAGTGTGGCTACATCACTGTCCTAGGGTGTGTGTATAAATCATGTCTTGGGGGGTAGAGTGGCTATAAATCATGTCTTGTAATAGTGTACATGCTTGCTGGCACGTTCAACTATCCCAAATCATACGTAGCAAGGGTTTGGCTGGGTACCAGACCGACTCCCCTGGCTTCATACGTGATACAGGGGCGGGTATGTGATACACCCTATGGAGGGGAGTGGGTCCTATCTGCCTCTTTCCGTATCAGCCTCCCTAAAGTCATAGGGTTGACCATGTAACAGCCGACCCCTCCCCCAAGCCCAACCCCCACTGTTATGCACCTTCTCTCAGATAACATGATAAAAATTTGATTCAAACAGCAAACATTCTAAAAGCATGTGCAGTCCAAATTCTGTTGTTGTAGAGCATTCCAAAATTATACAGCATCTCTAAACAGAATGGAAGAGAAAATATGTAAATTAAAATGATACCACCATTGCCTTCAAATCTTATATACCATCAACTTTCTCAGAACTCAGAGAGAATGTTGTAACATGTGAAGTCACAAAGGCTTGCTCTTAAGTGAGCAATTGAAGAGCATTTTAAAAATGAATCTTTCTCAGTGCCAAAGAAGGGAATATATATAACTTGAAGTTTGGGGGTAACCAAAGTATGTGTACTAAGCCCTCCACCCCCCACACTTAGCCCTCTACCCTCCACCCCCACACTAAGCCCTCTACCCTCCACCCCCACACTAAGCCCTCTACCCTCCACCCTCACCAAAAAAAAGGCTCATGTTTTGAACAAGGGTACTGTTGTGATCTCGAGCACTGCTGCACTTTTTGCTTTGAGGGCATTATTTCTTTCCATATATGTTGAACAGGTACACACTAGCATTAATGATTACGACGATACAAGCCATTTTATTGTGGGAGTGGAGGGGGGGGGGGGGGCCCTTAGTATATGCACTTTACGGTAAGTGTACATGTAACACATGCACAAGTCCAGATATGTACACCAATCTTGCTTAACAGACACAACACAGAGACACACACTAACAGACATATGAACACCACAACATAAAGAGTGGGCATGCTCTTATGCAAGCTGGGAGGATTGTAAAATGGATTGAAATTGAAACATAACATAGTGTCACTGGTTCAACCACAAGAAGTGCATACATGTAAGTACAATTAGCTCTGTTAAAACAAACATGCACACCCCCAACAGACACATACACACACCCAACAGACACATACACACATCACACCCAACAGACACATACACACCCAGCAAACACATACCCAGCAAACACATACCCAACAGACACATACACCCCCACATACACACTTCACACCCAACAGAAACATACACACACCCAACAGACACATACACACCCAACACACACATACACACACCCAACAGACACATACACACACCCAACAAACACACTTCACACCCAACAGACACATACACACACCCAACATACACCCCCCACATACACCCCCACATACACACACCCAACAAACACACTTCACACCCAACAGACACATACACACACCCCACATACACATACACCCCCACATACACACTTCACACCCAACAGATACATACACACACCCAACAGACACATACACACTTCACACCCAACATACACATACACACACCCAACAGACACATACACCCCCCACATACACATACACACACCCAACAGACACATACACCCCCCACATACACACATCACACCCAACAGACATACACACACCCAACAGACACATACACACCCCCACATACACACTTCACACCCAACAGACACATACACCCCCCACATACACACCGAACAGACACATACACACCGAACAGACATATAGACACATATAAATATAACAAAGAGTGAGCTTGCTCTTAATTTATGCGAGCAATGGATGATGGATTTACATAACATACGTTTAGTCAGTGCCAAGGAGTTCATACAGTTGGGTATGTTTTTATCACACAGGGGATTACAGACTGAAGAGAATGGAAGGGGGAGTAGGGTCATGGTGATAAAAACTACATAGACAGAAGTGTACACATAACAGTTAAAACTAGATATGCATTGCTACACACATGCTAAACACACACAGAAGCACCGAAACAGATACACATAAACGTAAGAGTTAGCTTGCTCGTTGTCAGATGGGGCCTGGTGGCGCTAGCTATCTCCAAGGTGGCGCTTCAGTGGTTTCTGGCCACAATGACAACTGACCCTGACCACAAGCTACATGGGAGTTTCAATCTTTATGGCTTCCAAATCTGATAAAATCTGTTGTGGGTATTGCTAACTACATGAAGTTGTAAGTTTCTAACTTCGTCCCAGCTAACATTTCGCTTCAATCATGAGAAAGATGCAGTGCAATAAACCTCTTATCTGAGTGAATCATTTCTTATCAGTTCCGGAAAACACTTTTGTAAGGTTCAAGTGTGCGTTATCTACATGTATGTCTGAGCTTTCTAAGCGTTGGCAGTTTTACTACATTGTAGGTATTCAATGGCTCTATCCAAATACTCTAGCTAAAGTCGAATTGATTCTACATGTACAGTACATCAGCAATTGTAGAATAGCTTATTGTACTCATGACAGACACTTCCTTCATAGGACCTACATGCACTAACATGTAGTAGAATGAACTGCCCAAGGAGGTTGGGTAAACCAGATGATCAATGTTCAGGATAGAACAACCACAGTAACCACAAAGACAGATGTAACAGTTAAACAGATACACGTATGCAACACTATCTTGCACACAACAGGACAATCACAAACGCACAACACACACACACAGAGCATGTACAGAGGCAGACACACAAACGTACAGACACAAACAAACGCATAACAAAGACATGCACATGTACAAGCACGCACGCGAACACACACACACACACACACACACACACACACACACACACACACACTGTATAACATGAAGCTTGCTCTTAGTGAAAATGGATCCAAAAGAAACATGCATAGTAGAGCAAACTGCCCAAGGAGGTAGGGTAAACCAGATGATCAATGTACGGTGGCCCTGGAAGTCGCGCGACCAAACATTGCACGACACGCGATTTTGTGATTGAACAATATAGCAACGGTCCGATTCCGCGATCGAGCAATGTAGCAACCGTCCGATTCTGCGATCGATCATTGATCCCATTCCGCGTCCAAACAACCGTCCACTTCCGCTACCGTACATCAACGCGAACTAGCATTGATCTATTTTTGGGATCAAACAACGGTCTATTTTTGGGATCGACCAGCCGAACGTTTCTCAGACCGACCTGCCAAACGTACTATGGGATATACATGTAGGCGGTACCTTCCATGACGTCACCGAAAATAGTACTTCACAGAGACGATCCGGGCCGTAAGTTATCACTAACAGGTAACAAATTATGCATATACACGCACATGCAGGACTAATAGTACTGGAGGCAGCAGAAGACAATAATCGCGTATCAGCGGCTATTAAATGCACCACGTGGTTGACAGTTGGGTAAGTGTGTCACTATGCTGGCTACATTGGTGCAGTACCAGTAAACCAACAGCATCGCTATACCGGTCCGCTAAGGTCAGTACTTTGCCGAGCTACGAATATACACAGTGGTGTGATTGGGGAGCCATAGAATGAGCTGCAAATGTCCAACTGCTACCTTGGGTACCGGTCAATGTGGCGAATGCTCAAATGAAGTAGGCCTACTGATACACCATTCAAAGGTGCCCCATATTTGGGTGAGGTACACGTGGTCCTTGGCAGACACTCTTTTGTCACTCATCTAGATCCGCTGTGATGATGCTACTTGCCATAATGGATCCTGTTGGTTCATGGCTTTGTGACTGACTAGGAGAACCTATGGATTTTGTGTTTCATTGCAGGGTCCAAACTGTTGTTGGCACATCGATGGGTACGACAAGCTCATCATGAAACCTTAGAGTTAGAGAATCATGACTATCCTCTTTTGACATATTGTATATGCATATAAAATGAAAAATTCAAGTGCAGAAATAAAAAATGAAATAATTTCATAATGCATTTAATACATGCAAGTATTTGCATGTTTTGTTGAATCTTGTTAAGGATGAAAATGGCTCCTTCCCAGGCCCTGGAGACCATATGTTACATGTAAAGAGCCAGGTATGCTGTTCCTCCAAGCCATTTGCCTCATCATAATCACCAGGTTACAACAGTGAAGGATCTGGAGGACCTCAACAGCAGGTGCATATCCCTCGATAGTTGCCATAGTGAGTTTATATATTTCTTTTTGTCCTGGCGGGATGCTCTCAAGTTTTTGCTGTGCCCAAGAGGACAGGTTCTCCAATTTGCTACATGAAGAACCACTCTTGGCTTGAGATTGAAGTAGCAATGCATATGATGCTTACAGTGTTTCTGATGGAGCTTCCCTGCAAACTGGTCATCATGCTCATGTCATAAAGCCATTCTTTCTGTCCCACAATCACTTCTTACATCGAACATCCTGAAGTATGCAATCCGAAATAAAGGAAACATGGACACATACAAACACACATACACATGCAGTCACATATTAAGTAATCTTTGAAGATGTGACCACAAAAGCAGTGTGGAGTTTTGTTATAGCACTTGACTGTAACATATCAAACATACAGTCCCAAAAACAGTCACACACACACACAGCCACATTTTAAAAAGTAATCTCTGAAGGTGTTGACCACAAAAGACAATCAAACACCTCAGTGGGGGGAGGATTAGTTGTTTTAGCACTTAGTAGGAATAGAGCAGCACAGGCACATGCACATAGCACATATCACACACAAACACACTGCACATATCACACAACACACAGCACATATCCCACACAGCATCATGCAGGCACATATTAAGTAATGTTTTTTTTTTTTTAATGGTGTGCACAAACAAAATTATGTAAACGTGCAATATAGATGCATGCATACGCTATCAAGGCATGTGACATGTATCTCACTCAAATATGGGGCACCTTTAAGGTAATGCATGGTGCATGTATCCATACTTCATTTGAAGCATTCGCCACATTGATCGGTACCCGAGGTAGCAGTTGGACATTTTCAGCTCATTCTATGGCTCCCCAATCACACCACTGTGTATATTCGTAGCTCGGCAAAGTACTGACCTTAATATCCTGTGTATAAGACGTCGCAGCGTTGCGCCGTTTTAGTCCCATGCTGTGCAGCGAGCCTTTTCTTGAGCCATGTTAGCCTGAAGGTATAGCGGAGCGGTATAGAGATGCTGATGGTTTACTGGTACTGCACCAATGTAGCCAGCATAGTGACACACTTACCCAACTGTCAACCACGTGGTGCATTTAATAGCCGCTGATACGCGATTATGTCCAGGATTGTCTTCTGCTGCTATTATAGTCCTGCATGTGCGTGTATATGCATAATTTGTTACCTGTTAGTGATAACTTACGGCCCGGATCGTCTCTGTGAAGTACTATTTTCGGTGACGTCATGGAAGGTACCGCCTACATGTATATCCCATAGTACGTTTGGCAGGTCGGTCTGAGAAACGTTCGGCTGGTCGATCCCAAAAATAGACCGTTGTTTGATCCCAAAAATAGATCAATGCTAGTTCGCGTTGATGTACGGTAGCGGAAGTGGACGGTTGTTTGGACGCGGAATGGGATCAATGATCGATCGCAGAATCGGACGGTTGCTACATTGCTCGATCGCGGAATCGGACCGTTGCTATATTGTTCAATCACAAAATCGCGTGTCGTGCAATGTTTGGTAGCGCGACCTCCAGGGCCACCGTATCAATGTGATAGAACAACCACAGTAACCACAAAGACAGATGCACAAGTTACAGTTTTAAAAGACAAAAGCACAAGGAAAAAAAAAAAGAAACAAGACACACCACACTGACAGACCTGCACACTATAGAGGCTTGCTCTTATTGAGCACTTTATAAAATGGATTGAAAGGAAACAGACAGGTACAAGAACACATGTTTTGTCAGTGCACAAGGAGTATGTAATGCTTAAGTCAACCAGTAGCAGCGAGTGCTTACCTTTGTGAGCTGAATGTCTCTTGAGTCTATCCTGTGCCATTGTAGTGTACTATTCAATACCAGCAGTACCTTTCCTATTTCCCGATGTCTCCTGACATGCCATCATGCCCAAGCAATTCATGGAGAGTGGGCTTTTGGTTCAGAGGAAAAAGTTGGTGAGATGATCATATCTCCTGGAGAGATAGATGTATACATTTGAACAGTTTAGCAAAGTTAATAATAACCTTAGTGACTCACATAAAGGATACAACAAATAATAGTTAAGTGGCTTTTTTATCTACATACATGTCTCTCTTCTTTAATGACAGTACAATAATACTTCAATAGGTATTAATAACAGACAAGGGCAATAAAAATACTCGTTTTTGGATACTCCTACTAGAAAATTACATCTCACTTTTAACACCGGTTCCATGTAAATAGAATGTATTTTTTGTCGAACCTACTTTTTAGAAAATTAGTCGGAAAAGGTGGTTTTAAGTTGAAAAAGACATATTCTGACAGCCCAACTCTTTCTACGACGATTGGTGCTATTCCTAGCTTCGTATCATTCACGGTGACGTAGTTAGCTTCATTTTTAAAAACAGACGCGGTCGCCCGTTTTTCGATGCTCGAATGCTACCGAGTACACTTTTTTCCGGAGAGGTTTCAAACACATTTGATGGTGTCTGTAGACGTGTTTAGGTACCCAATAAAATATAGCACAAGTGAAACGTTCACAACTTACCTCGTTCTCGTACAACACACTCTCGCCTGGTACCCAGACCCAAACGTTGTCCCAGACTTTTTAATTATTTGCCGTTAATTTTTTTGCCATGAATTAATTATGTCTCTTCCTTGTTCTGCCAAACACAAGAAACCTGTATGCGACAAATGCACCGCTGGAACCAACTGTACCAAATGCTGCTTGTGCCAACCTCGTTCGCGTGGTCGACCTAGAAAGGATACATTACTGAGTTGCATCGGATTCCGAAACGGCAGCTCGGTCAAATCCGGAAAGGGAAGCTCGGATCCATCATACTACAGATGCTTCAGCGAGTTCTGTCTTGGAGGAAACGCCTGCTATAACCGATGAGGCCATCCAATATGCATCGCAAGCACACATTTTGAAGGTGATGGGTTGTGCAGACGGGTATGAAAGCAGCGTGCGAAGGCTCCCTCATATTGATGTCCGTAATCAGATACAGTATGCGAGTGAACTTGATGCTGCTAGTGTGCAACGAATTGAAAATGTGTTCAAAAGAGGCATCAAGGCCTTGGCGCGAATGCTTTTGCCTGGTCTGAATCTGAAAAGCGATAGTGATAGCGACAATAGTTTTGTAGTTGCTTATTGTATTGACCTGTAAGGGCATTTTTACTAAGTGGATGTGTACATGTACTGATGCGTTCGTCAGTGAGCCATTAATTCACCCGCCGTTGATGTTAAATATTTAGGTCTGGGGTCGAGACTAAAGCTACCTAGCTAATCGGGCGGGCCCTACTACCGCGTCAGTACAGCTGTTTCCAATGCTTCCGTACAAGTAAAGAGTCTTAAGTTGTATGAAAGCTATGTCTTTTGTTGAGGTAAGAACGTTTGGACAGTTGTTTTAACTTTTAAAAAGCCCAGAAAAAAAGTGTACCTTTTTTCGGGACGGGTCTAACCGTTTCGCTTCTAACCAATACTGCAAACGAGCGGAACAATGTACGAAGCTTGGAATTGCGCTAAACATTGTGTAAAAGGTTGGGTTACTATGTACGCACGAACTTGCGACATTTAGCACTCGTCCGACTAATTTTCCAAAATGTGAGTTCGACAAAAAAGGCCGAAAAAACATTCGATTTACATGAAACCGGTGTTAAAAATTATAGTGCCCATTCATCTAGAAACTGTAAGTTTTTAACAACACAGCACAGAGAACTCCTCGCAGAACTGTACCTTTAGCCACAATACCAGGCTGGATCATGCCCAAGCTGGTTACGAGTACTGAGTACTGGAACGGACGTATATGAAGTATAAAACTGCATGTATAAGAATGATAAGAATGACATGAGGAATGACACCCAGAGAAACGCACATGCATCAGAACTTTGTTCCGTTGACGAATTCACGTGCACCCCAGGCCCCCCAATTTCTAAATAGAGCGCATCTATCTTATATTTATGCGTCAAACTAACGACTAACGAAACTTGTAATAACGTTAACACAGCACAAAACTGCTTGTAGAACTGTACCTCTAGCCAAAATACCAGACTGGATAGCCCGCCAACGAAACGCACACAGCACAGCTGACATGATACACATCACGCGCGCGGATATAATTTAGTTTAATTAATGAACTGATGCAATTGGCTTGCTAATTAGCAAACAACACCCACGCGAACATGGTAGTTCACGGGACACTAAATTAGCTAAACCATAGATATTTAAGTAATTTAAGTAATAAAAGACTTTAATATCTATGGCTAAACGATCACACCGTTTTAGACCCTGACAAGCATCCATTATTACCCATAGCAGAGATTCTTGTCATATCCCCGGTGGTAAAACAGCGAATACATCTCTTACACACACATGGCATATTTAAAAAGGCATATTGAATTGATAATTTTGCCTCAGGGGGATGTACAATTCATATAATGACAAACATTCTTGGCAACAACACCACACATCTGCACCCACACCTTCCAACTAGGGATCTCTGACTGACCAGCCCACATGGTTTGTTCAAACTGACAAGCCGTTGAGTGCATGTGAATTCCACAGGTATTTGCTCTTCCATGGAGCTATTCAGTGCTAAAAGACACCTTCAGAATGTATACATGTGCATCATCATCACAATACACAGCATTTACCATACATCACATTAAATGAAAACTAATGGTATTGGCTCATATTTGCACCACTAGTACAGAATTTGCCTTGGTAAAGGAAATAGTTAATTGGATGTCAACATTAAAATCCCCCTATGGACATTTTTGAAGGGGGGGGGGGGGGGGGGTTAATAATTTACTGGGGGTAGTGGACCCAGATACATGTATATGGCTGTCCCAAGGATATAAATCACAGCCCTCACGACTGTTTAATTAGAATGTTAACCTGTTCCAGGGGTTCTATTAACAATGAATAATGCATAAAAATAAAATAAAAAGAAGCAAGTTTAAATTGCCATAAATCATGTGGAGCTACAATAAATATAGGAGCTCTAAATCATGTGTGAATTTAAATTTAGATTTTAAAAATTCATGTCCTGAGGTGGGATCAGGAGGGTGCTATAAATCTTGTCCTGGGGGGGGGGAAGAAATGATACAAGTCATGACCAGGTGGGTGCTTGTCCTGGGGGTGGGGGCGTGGGGGGAGGGGAGGAATGATATAAGTCATGTCTGGGGGGGGGGGGGGGAGAAATGATATAAGTCATGACCAGGTGGGTGCTATAAATCTTGTCCTGGGGGTGGGGGGAGGGGAGGAATGACATAAGTCATGTCCGAGGGGGTGCTAAAAATCTTGTCCTGTGGGGGGAAGATATAAGTCATATCCAGGGGTATAAATATTGTCCTTGGGGGGGGGGGGGGGGGGGGGGGGAAGAATCATAAAAGTCATGTCCAGGGGGGTGCTATAAATCTTGTCCTGGGGGGGGGGGGGGGGGGGGGGGGGGAATGATGTCCAGGGAGGGACCAGATGAGTGATATAAACCTTGTCCTGGGGTGGAGTTGTAATCCATGTCCTGGGGGGGTGGGGGTGGTATACATCATGTCCAGGGGGGGAACTATAAAACATGTCCTGGGGGGGGGGGGGGGGGGGGGCATACTATATCATGTGTTGAGGGAAGTTATAATCCATGTCTTGGGGGTGGTGGGGAATGATAAAAGTCATATCCAGGGGGGGGGCGCTATAAATTTTGTCCTGGGGGGGGGGTGTGTGTGTGTGTGTGTGAATGGTATAAATCATGTCCTGGGGTAACTACAAATCATATACTGGGTAGTGTACATACTGCTGTCCTGGGGGATGTGATATGATGTGTGACTGTCCTGGGGGGGAGGTAATATATCTGTCTTGGGGGGGGGGTATAATTAGTATCCGTGTCCAGGGGGGTTAATTTATAAATAATGTCATCAGTAGGGGTGTACACTTATTAACTGGAATAGCCCATTGCATGCTATTAATTTTATACATGTAGATCTATAAATTAACGGATGTGTCACGTCATTGTGCAATTAATAATAATTTGCATGCACTCACGAGTTACTGATGGCAAACCAAGGCTTACTTCCTTCAAGATCTCCTCAAATGGAAAATCAAGACGACTTAGCACTTCTTTCATGGTCTCCTAATATGTGCAAAAACGTGCTGTCCAAATTTCGTGACTGTTACTACATGTGTTGCTACTCTGAAGATTCAATTCTCTCAAAGAAGATAAAAATAAGCGTCGAACAATGTGCAGTTGATTTTCGGCATGTTTGCAACCAAACAGCAACGCTCGCAGAAAGGATAAATAGCAGTTGGATAGACGATTGCATCGTTTTCTTCACAGACGAGAAGGCTTATGCATCCGGCGAGATGGCTGGAATAATCGCTTCTCAGGCTACTGAATTTGAAAAAGGGTTTACTGCAATTCGTGACTGGATTAGACAACTGGCCGGAAGATGCAGTGGATGTTTGGAGGAAATAGGAAGGGAGAAAAAAGTATCACTCGATGAAGCAAAAGAGCGGGTTAAAGTCGCCGAAGTGAATATGATAAAAGCTGGGCTCGCTAGAGAGAAAGCGGAAGAGAAAGCGCGATCTGCTGAGGGTACCCAGTTTAAGTGGGGAATTGCCTCGTGGATACCCATAGTTAACCTGGTAGCACTTCCAGTGTACTTATTAAGTTGCCGCAGTGATACAGAAAAGGCTCGAGAGGAAAAGAGCATAGCTACAACTGCTGCTGCAGAAAGCAGTGCAATTGAAAGAGAAGCAAAAACAGATCAGGAGAAAATCAAGGTTTGCATTAAATAATACATGTTAATAGATATTCCTCGCGACTTTTGGACGAGGCTAGACCTAATAGACTCGCTCAAAGAACTGAAATGCGTAGGAAGGGGGTTTATTTACGTGAAGTGAATAGATTTAGAATATTAATAGTACTATAGTGTGCCATATATTATATAGACCTGCTGCCGTGTATTTATTTCCCTATATATATAACTGTAACAATAAATAATAATTCCCGTAGCTGTGGAAACCTACTGACATGTATGGCAGTTAGGGAAAGAAGGCCCAGAAAATGTTTTCAAGACTGTCATTCCACCTAGCCATCATGTCTTCCCGCAGGCTAAACATTACCTTAATCAGGTTCATTCCCAGAGCTATCCTTGCAAGGGATCTTCTTCATGACTTTGTGTGTGCATGTGTGTGTGTGTTGTCAGTAGCGTATTGTAATTGTTACTGTATAATATTAAAGATGCTATTATGATTGGTGAATTTACATTACAAAATAGCTACATTACTATCTATAATTCCAAAATGAATGTCCTAACTTACACTGCTGCTACAAACCTATACAGATGCCAGGCGGAATGTGATTAATTAGCTCTGACCAGAACCAAGTTTAACCTGCCATAGAGTGTGTGATTATCATAAAATGATCAGTTATTGTATACCAATCTTCACTAAATCTATTTCTTGTCATTGGTGCCATTTGCATACAGGCAGCTGCAGAGGAGCTTGCTAGTTTGGTAGAGACCATCAAAGACATAGAGAGTATCTGCAATGGTCAGATTGCATTCTGGAAATTTCAGGCTGACAAATTTAGTTCCTTTGGTGCAAATATTCACAAATACAACAAGATGAACCTGCTGGATGCGAAAAGGGGTGCCCTTCTCAAATGGCTTAATGAAAGAAAGGAGATGATTGAACGTTACTATGTCGTCATGCAGGATGTGGTCAGTGGCAGTAACTTTACTACTTCATTGACACATTCAGAGTTTCCCAGTATTGATTTACCTCATTTGCAGCTTACTTTATAATGTGTACTGGCGAGACTTTGGGTTTATTAATATGACTGATATGACAAGATATATAACATTTTCTCTGAGAAAGTTAATGGTACATGTATATAGGATTTGAAGGCGAAGGGAATAAGTGCATTTAGCACTTTGTAGAACGGTATTACAGTTATCAATGTTGCTAAATATAGGAATATTGTACCTATCATGCCTGCAAATGCTTCTTTATGATTATCATTGGCTTACATAAAATCTCATTGGACCCTCCCTGAGGACGTGATATTGTGTTTATTGTATCTTGAATAACTCGTTCCATGCTTCTCACACCACCATTGCCTTCAAATCCTATATAATTAACTTTCTCTCACAGAAAATGTTTTTATGTATGATAAAATATTCCAGTTAAAGCTTTGGTGTGAGTGTCCCTACATGTAGTTGAAGATTTCAGTGACATGATATGTGCCCCAATCAATTCATAATGTGAAATATCGCATCTATACCCTATGTACTTTGTACTGATCACATACAATATTAATATTTGCCTGATGTGTGTGTATTGTATTTGTAAATGTAGATAGGAGGCTAAGGAGAAAGAGGTTTAAAAGTCCCTGCCCCACTCACTTTACCCCGCACAGCAAGGAAACTAACATGTAAATACATGTAGTTACACAAATAGAGAAATGAACGAGGGTCTCCCATGCATTGTGGTTTGAAGAAATTTAATGCTACCCAGAATAAAATAAACAGCACACTTATAGTACATATAGTAATGACCATACATGTACACCAATGTACATATGGCTGATCCGGTTTGAAGCTTTATTAGGATTGATACATGTACATGTAAGGGAATTCACACTAAAGCTTTAACTAGGGGTACATGTGCACATCACAGAAAGCTCTCTCCTATTGCCTCCCACATAACTCTTGCACCCTACCCACTTCCATGACAACACATTGGTGTAGCGTTGGCTGTGTACATACATGCAGAGTCACAAAGAAAGCAATGAGTACTACAGGCCCAGGTGTTTGGATAGCTCAAGATGCTTTTCAGCTGAATCCTGCCCAAGTGGTTCAACACAGCCAACATGCAAAGGTTGATACTCAACACACAACACAGCCTCAACAACTGTGCAACTGGAATGAATCACAAAATTAATCCTAAGAGCAAAGTTAAGTATTTCCCCTGGAACAATACCTGCCCAGATTTGAAAATTATCAGAATGGAAGAACACAAATGTTTTCAAATATATTTGACCATTGGGTCATTTCAGTGGTCTAAATGGGCCTGATTCCCATGCAGGCATAACCATAGATTGAAGAATACCTGGATACGAAACGCGTCACGTGATCCATTGAATTGTCAATTGTAGGCGGCGGACCCTTTGAAGTGAGCTGTGTTTCGGTTAACCCTTTTGTAGATTACGCTTTTCCCCCTATTTTCACTGCTGTTTAAGAGAAAAATCGAGATCTTAGGCATTCTTCGTACTCCCACTGATCTTGCTTTCCAGGTTAGTGACTATTGTTCATGCAATTCACTAAGCACACTCTACGTAGGTACCGTATCTATCATTTCCGCCTCTTCGGAACATATATCTCAACTTAGAGATGCTTCCAACCATTCATTTCTAAAAGCAAAGCATTATGCTATTCCCTCTGTGGAACGAACGTATAGCCGTTGTAAGGGGCTTTAGCATGTGGGTACAACTGCCTGGTGAACAGGTCGCGGACCCATCGTGTTTCGGAACATAGTGTGTTAGTTAGACATACGCAACAAAGTCCAAATTAGTTTTTCAATGTTCAGAAAGAGTTGTTCTGTGGAACGCATACAGCCAAAGGTGGACCAACGTTATGCAAATGTCTTATAGAAGTTATAGTTGTGCGGGTTATTTTCATTAAATCGTCCCTGGACCGATATATGTTTCGGTACATCTCTTGCACGGTCAGTGCAAGCTAGATAGCACTTAGACACATCTACGCAGTTACAATGATCAGTTGTAGGGAATGCACTTATAGTACTTAAAGTTGTGTAGTAGCTGATTGAACAAATGCCTTGTAAGTGCGATTGATGATCCGACTGCAGACCAATGACACAGAAAAAGAAAAAGTGTTTCCAAATAGGCGGCAATTCCATCAAACGTGCCTGTTTGAAACATCTGTAAGCTCTCTCTCTAGCTGAATGTGCTTTTGACAAGCTAGAATAGCCGAACGTAATCCGGCCACAGCAAAATCAATTGAAAGCAACGGACCAACGGTATCGGAAGTTGTATAACCAACTCGTTAAGAGGATCTGTTTTGGCCTATGTTTCAGGTATGTTACTGTCCGTAATCGTCTCCTGTATCGCTCGTATTACGGCAAGTCACAACTGAGTCAGTTTCGGCCCTTGGTAGGCTATCTCTATATAAGTTTATTACACCAAATGTGTCACGTGCCGAAACGCGGATCATTTCTAATTATCTCCGCGTTTCGTATCCAGGTATTCTTCTATCTATGGCATAACCAAGGTTCCTATGCTTTGCATAATTTGGCATGTTTCAAAACCCTGCCAGTGCACTGTAAAGGCATCTAATGTACCTCACAAGCATACCAAGAGTTAAAGTGTGTTAAAATGACTGTGGTTGGCAAATTGATCAACTGACCCCATAACCTGTCCAACAAGGGCAAAGTGCTTCCAAATTCAACCAATGGGGTGTGTGTGTGTGTGTGTGTGTGTGTGTGTGTGTGTGTGTGTGTGTGTGTGTGTGTGTGTGTGTGTGTGTGTGTGTGTGTGTGTGTGTGTGTGTGTGTTGTGTGTGTATGTGTGTGTGTGTGTGTGTGTGTGTTACTAATAATACTGAATACTTTTAAAAATTGTATTACAAGTGGGCCCTTCCACCATGCAAATGCCATCATACAAACAAAGAACAGCTGTACATCCCTTAGCATGCCACAGGCGTATACCAACAGATGCAACAGTATAGTGTACTGGTTTAAACAGCAACATCGCTCAGGTTGACCATCACACTTCCAATTCAGAATGTGGGCTGCAAACAATGGGCTTCTCCTCTCCTCAACCACTAAGAGCTCAGCAACTGCACAATCATGTTAGCAAAATCTCCCTCCTGAATTGGTTGGAATGGGAACACATGTGGTAGGTGAATATACATAAGCTTGTCTAAGCATATTCAACTTCCCTCCAACAATCTGCTATACAGTATTAGATGTGCTGTGACAATGAAGATTCACCTTTTTTCAACACCACCAGAACACATGTCCTCCCCATTGCTCAGCAACTTTGCTTAATACATGTATTAAAGGATACGTTGCAACTGACCCACTTAGGGCATTGGCGCCTCCAATGGCCAAATTCTCCGTACTGGTGGCAGGCTCCTGGTGTGGGTACCAGTGACGCTCTTTGACCCTTTTCAGGTGCTTGCCATTGAGGAGTAGCAGTACCTTCTATCCACCTATCTATTCTTTGTGTCCACGCCTTTTTCCATGTGCGAGATGCTTGCCTGCAGTGGCTCATCAATGGCCTCACAGAAGTTTCCAGGTGCACTGAGTGACCTAGACTGACCAATATTCCCTCTCCCAAGGCTAACATACCCATCCAATGTGGCCAAGCTCACATGTGCTTCAGACGTACGTTATGTGTACCCTACATGTATTGCAATCACAGAGAGAGAGAGAGAGAGAGAGAGAGAGAGAGAGAGAGAGAGAGAGAGAGAGAGAGAGAGAGAGAGAGAGAGAGAGAGAGAGAGAGAGAGAGAGAGAGAGAGAGAGAGAGAGAGAGAGAGGGGGGGGGGGGGGGGGGGGAGGGAGGGAGGGGAGGGAGAGAGAGAGCATACATGTAGTTTCTGTCTAATTCACGAAACATTTACCTGCAACTAGGGGCACTCACACCACCACAGAAAGACATTCAACTACACAATGGGGTACCCACCAAAGTTATCTTTAACTAGGGGGAAAACACAGAAACCTTTATCAAGAAACACAAACCACAGATACATTCAACTACATTGTATGGGCACACACACATACACACACACACATACACACACACACACACACACACACACACACACACACACACACACACACACACACACACACACACAAGCCAGAAACATTTAACTACATATAACTAGGGGAAAACACCACAAGAAACACAAACCCCCCCCCCATGCAAGCCTTCAACTAGAGGCACACACCACAGAAACCTTTAACTAGGGACACACACACACACACACTCACACCACAGAAACATTTAATACACACCAATTAAAGATATCTTTAACTAGGGGAAACACTAGTTGGGCGTAACCCGACCTTCGCGTATTGGCGGAAGGTCGGGTACCAAACCCGCACAGTTCTCGTACAGGCATATTATGCAATACGTCGGCGTGTTATACAATCGGTATCAATGAATAATTGTGTAAAGGATGTCTAAATCAGATTGGCTTTACTACCAGCTGCCGCAGAATGTATTTATTGGGCTCCTGCATTCTGATTGGACTGCAATCCCTGATGCAGCTTGTACAAAAACTGTGCGGGTTTGGTACCCGACCTTCCGCCAATACGCGAAGGTCGGGCTACGCCCAACTAGGGAAACACCACAGAAACCTTTATCAAGAAACACAAACCTTCAACTAGGGGCACACACCACACAAACCTTCAACTACATGTGTATACATGTATTGTCAGTAGATAAAGATCAATGCAGCTGTGCAAGAATATTAATATTACTATAAATTATTCAAGTTACAAGTACATGTATTATTACAGTGATTTGTTTAGGAACAAGGTTTAATGTTCTGAAGGGTGAATGCCCTGCTTAGATAGGGCATGAGAAGCATATAGTGAGGTCACCATGTACACTGATTTTAATGTTACACATCGATGGTATGTGTACCATTTGGGCTCGTACCCTGACCAACCACTTCAACTCCATGAGCATGTCATTGTGTGGCATATCTGGTCTTACCCAAGACGTGACCAACGTTAACCTTGGTCCCAGGTTGGTCAATGGTGAGGGACTACCACTCATCATGATCATGTCATGGTAGTGGCACGTCTATCACCAGGTTGCTGCCTGACCATTTTTGGGCAAACTGTTATCTGTCAATTACTAGTAGTATAGATGCATGACAGAGACCCAAATAGGGGACACATAGTTAGGGATGCCTTTATGCATTCAGTATGAGCATTCGCCTAGGCCTATCAAACAGTATAATTAATTGGAGTTGTGCCAACTACACTATCCCAAACACTCCCTTTTCCTAGCACAGGTATATGTATGTAGACCATCTAATATACATCTGTCATATGCAATGTTTGAAACTTACGAGTAAGCTTAAAAATGTAGCCTGATGTTACTGGTGTACGGTATACATGTGCGAAAATTTTGAGCTTCGTACCCAGACCCAAATGTACATAATCTCTGACAGCTGTCGTAAAATCATAGTACGTACATTTGGGTTGGGTACTAGACTAGCCTCGTCCCCAGGCCCTATTTTTATATTAAAGTTAGCGGGGACAAAAAATATTTTTTGTCCCCGCTAACTTTAATATAAAAATAGGGCCTGGGGACGAGGCTAGTACTAGACTAGCGTCCATGCTGACTTTCATATGGTGTATGAAATCACGTGGTCTTACAGCACAAAGGTGAATTTTGAAGTGACAAATCTAATACATTATACTGGTAGTAACTCTCATGCATATTGATCGGCTAAAAACTAAGTATTTCTGTATGGTATTTAGATACTGATCATGAGTTGTTTGACTTGCACAGTGTTGACATATTGAAGGTGATACATGATCAATGTGCTTGCAAAGTTAAATTTGTGCCACCTTTAGAGACTTTACACATTGTTACCAACTGTGGTGCCATGGTATTATTAACAGCAATTGGCAGAAATGTTTGTGGTGTTATCAGTAAGGGTATTAATAGTAAAAGGAATTGCAGATCAGCTGCAAATTATTTGCATGTGTAGATCTCCTTTTTGCTGCATCAGTCTTTGTCCACACACTCGGATGTTTGATGTAGTGTACTGACGTCCACCCTATGTTCATGTATGTCATATGTTCATCCAATCACCACAACATGCATTAAAAATTATTCAAGATACAGTTGGGAGTTTTTTTTTCTTCTGAAGACAGAAATTTGGTGACAGAAGTGGTTCATTAATTCTATTTTTGGCATGCCTTTGACTTACAAAAATACCAGTTTTACCTCCAATGGTTGTGCAGGAGGGCTGTGATATCCACCCTTCAAAAATATAAGTGTTACATTGTGATGTAAACTCTGCTTGCACATACAAATAAAATGGGTTGAATGCTACAAGTATGGCAAAAAGTCATTCATGCCCCCCTACATGCATGTGGCCTGAACCCCTAATAACCTCACAGTCACTACTCATTTGATAAGCTACACCACATATGTGATGTCATAGCTAATATTGGTTGTAACCTTGTGATTAGCACGTTAATAATAATTAAATTTCACACAACATAAAGGACACCAGTCTGAACAGCTCCAAAATAACCAGCTCAGCAGAGCACAAATGTCCCCTGTGCACATCCATCCAACTGCTGCTGCCTTCACATTTCATTCAACTTGCGCTTCTTAGTGTTCTTATGTATCCTTGTCTGGGCAAGACGCTGCCTCACTGGTGTGAGGTAGGATGACCCGTGAGCGAACCCCTCCTCCCCCTGCAGAGATGGGGAGTAAGGGGGACCAGAAGGGGTAATGGAGCAAGAGACAAATACAGAAAAACAATTTCCTTGCCTGAGATTCGTATGCCAACTTCTTCATATCACACAGCCTGCTGAAGTACCTAGGTCATGTGAAGGTCACATGACATCAAAATAAGTGGACCGTTGCGCACTGCCAATCAACAGCTCTACCTTCGTGCCAACAAATAGGCTTCTGTGTTAGTGGAGTACACTCGCAGCTGTTCCTCTTTGAAGACCATCGGCAACATGTGGGATACCTTGATGGGATGGGGAGGAGGGGATTAATAATTATCATGCAGCCTGCAGTGGTAAGGTCCAAATTAATTCTGTACCCTGCTCCACCCTTTGAGAGAGTGGGGGGAGGGGGAGGGGGAGGGGGGAGTACTGCCCTATGTAGCATTTCAATCTTGCATGCCACTCTTGTTCTGACCTGGTTTTGATGTACTTTGATTGGTTTTGTCGGATCATCTTTGGAATAAAACCACACCCACTCCACAGGGTTCTTCTCCTTCATGCCATAGTCAAACTTCACAACCTGCCCATTGCAAGAATGCATGCACATAAGATCTAATAATGCATCCCTCACATCAACCACAATATCTTCACAGGACAGCTTTCCATCACTTTCTTCCACCATAATGCCAACAGCAGTATCCTGCAACAGTTAAAGACTTAAGCGACTATTTGAAAACAGTGTGCATGTGTGTTCACACGAGTGAGTGGGCAACATGCCATAGACCATACCTTGTCCAAGGTTGTACTGTCACTCAATAATGCCTGTCCCACACACTTGAATAGCTGGCGTCTGTCAATTCTGTCCAGGCAACTTTTTGGACTATAACATACACACAAGCACACACAAACATGCACAAATCAATACACATACATTGGTACACATAAATACACATAGTGTATACACATGCACAGACAAATAGCCAGGCTGTGATACCTAGGCACAAATCACTAAACATAGCCCCCCCCCCCCCCCCCTCCTCCCACATACCTCTGCCAAGTGCCCATCCTGTGAGCTACGTATCTGCTGTACCACAAAGCTATCTGTGAGCTTGGTGTAAGCCTCCATGTCATGAATGGCTTCTGACATCTTGATAACACTGTGGAGTGCTAGCTGCTAGTTCCCAGTCCTATAGCACCATGACCACACCCACCTTCCTCCTGTTCCTGGAACTTTAAGGTAGTCGTTGGCCTTCACAAAGGCCTCTGTGATCCTGATTGGCAGAGGCATCATTAATAGCATTTCTAGGGGACTACTTTATAACAGTGTATGCTCACATAGGTCCAGAGGGAGGGTGGGGAGGCAAGAAAAAATATAGGCACTATCCGGACGACAGTCTCTCCACACCACTTATCTACCTCTGCCCAACCATGCCTTTGATTAAAAATATTACTGTGATAATGTGTCAGCCATTGTTTTAAAGAAAAAAATGCATAGTCACTGTTAATAACTATTGCCAATAAACATGATTAAAATTTCTCTCATGTTAAACTTATCACCTACCTATTTTTGTTTTTGCCTTATGTAATGTATTCCCTGTTTATAGTGAGATTTGATTAAAATTCTATGTCATTGCTATTTGTGATTAGACTGGAAGACAAGACAATCCCTCCCTGTTCAAGAAGTATGCCACATGCTACCATGTAGCTATAACATGTAGCTATAACAGGTACATCCATGTAGCTATAAAAGGTATGTCCATGTAGCTATAACAGGTACCTCCCATGTACACTTTAGGTACATACAGCTAAATGTTTTTATTTTATTTTTAAGAACACTGTACATAACAGGAGCATATGCAGGACATATTATAATATATACCGGGTGTTTCTCAATCAAGGAAAATTGTGTACAAATTAATCACAAGCAGTTAATTACTGGTGAAATTATATTTAAATGGTCAATTAATATTGATAAAAGTTTTCATCTTAAAACCCCTATTCATTTCAACTAAATACTGTTTAAATAAATGTAGATGTACGGTGGGTGGTTAGTTAAAAGCTGCAAATAGTTTCGTTTAGAAGTTATTCAAATTGTTATTGTTTCTTGATTTAATAGTTTGAATAAGTTCATATATTAAAATTAAAGGAAGTGTTTGAGCTTTTGGATGTCTCTCAAACGATATGTTAATTAGTAATTCATTTTTGTTAATTTAACTTTCTTTGATTTTAGATAATTTGAAATTTTTTCAACATTTAAAAGCCCACATTATTAGAGCATTTTGACTATTTGTGGTTAATTTTCTTTGATTGAGAAACACCCTGTACATGTGCTTATGTGCACATGCACAATAAGCATGATCAATAATAAATAATTTAATCAGCCGCATAATTGAACACATAAACATAGCCATTCATTCAACATTCAAGTTAAATTTAAAGAACATCTTGGTCTGCTTCCCCCCCCCCCCCCCCCATGTCAAAAGGATACATATATTTTCAAAATTGGTCATGTAAATACCTTGTAATACTCATAAGGTGTGCTGTGTGTAAGATGGATTCAATTATATGATGTGTTATTTCACGAAAGATATAATTCAGCTGTACAGATCTTTGAGGCCTCTTGTGGAATATTTAAGAGGTAACTGAACACAGCACATGACAATCCTAAATGAATTCAATTAACACCCACTAATCATTAATTGGATGGGTGCTGGCTTACCGGTGAAAAAATAAACTCTACGTACGCATACATTTATGTACATTTACATGTAATAAGGTTGAGTAATCATTTCCCTACATAACTATGCCACTGATATAAAATGAAATATGCTGTATACGATATATATGGAGACACATAAAATCCCTGCACTCAATGCTTTGAACATTCTTAGGTCGTGAGGCTAGGGACAGGGGGACCAAGCCACAGTGGGCCAAACATCACAGCTAAATAACTTCCCCCATCTTATCCCTTGAGGCACTGCCCCATAAAGGTCAAAGCCTTAGTGGGGGAGATGCCTCAAGAGGTGAGACCTTGGTGCGGGAGGTGCCTTAAGAGGTGAGACCATTGTGGGGGAGGTGCCTCAAGAGGTGAGACCTTGGTGGGGGAGGTGCCTTAAAAGGTGCGACCTTAGTGGGGTAGGTGCCTCAAGAGGTGAGACCTTAGTGTGGGAGGTGCCTCAAAAGGTGAGAGGTTGTTGGGGGAGGTGCCTCCAGAGGTGAGGTCTTAGTGGGGGAGGTGCCTCCAGAGGTGAGACCTTCGTGAGGGAGGTGCGTCGAGGTGAGACCTTAGTGGGGCAGTGAAGGGGAGACAGTTGTGGGTACAGACACATAATGGCATCTCAGCAGCAAAAATTCTACTTTACGTACAGTAGCCAGAAGTGTTTTGCTGTAGTCTTGGTCCTGCTTCTTTGAGATGATACATGTGTAGGTGCCCAGACCACCAGTGGTGGAGAGCACAAGAGGTGCCCAGACCACCAGTGGTGGAGAGCACAAATGGTGCCCAGACCATTCGTGAAGCAACCATGCTCTACTTCCCTATCTCTTTCATCATATGCTCTTCTCTTCTCTTGCTCAGCTTGTCAGTAGTACTGGTTTAAGTTAAAGGAGATGGTTTGGTGGGATGCAGTGTCAAATGGACATGAAGCAATGTTCAACAGTAAGTGGGTACCACAAGCACAATGTAGCATTTGCAGGGTTCCAGCAATAACTTAGAGAGCCAAGGCATCATGAAAGGCTCAGTCTCTTAGGGAGGACAAAGCCATATTCTTCAAGTGGTAGAACAGAAGAGCCATCTTTTACAACCACTCAAAGATTTACTCAGAACCAAATTTATTCACTCACTGGGTATACAGCACCCTCTGATCTGGAGGAAAGCCTTGAACCTTCTTAACCCTTCTCACTGCTCCATCTCTGGGTATTCTGCCTCCATGAAGCATTTTGTAGACCTTATCATGAATATGAGATCCTTCACTCTGACCAAGCTGAAGTCCACAAATCCTTATGACAACATTTAAACAGAGCTACCACCCAAAAAGCTCCACCCTCACTTGCACATGCTGTGGACCTCTCTCCAGAAAAGGGAGCCTCCTCCACCTCAGCATTCAGTTGTGCATTCACTAAGAAAACCAGCGATTCTAGTTCTCGTGACCAATTTTACGCTTTAGTCTTTATGAATTCCAAAAAGGTGCACAGAGCTTCTCCAAGATAAGGCTTGCCTTCCTTTGTGATGAGGATCTGTGTGTTCTAGAATATATCTAATGCTCTGGTGTGAGTTTCATCATTTGTAATGAGCCAGGTCTTCACTGCATTCAAAAAGTACCCACTATTTTCTCCCACCAACTGGCAAGTGCATACATTCATGAGAGACCCAGTTGGCTGTACTATCATGAGTGATAGTGAAGCTAATGCATACATAGGCATAACCAAGAGATGGATCACCCCTGAGTTATTACCTCCTGAGAAAGAATGGAATTATCATCCAGCAACAAAGAGCTGTGGGAGGGTGTTGATGATGACTGTTCAGTGCAATGGAAGGGCATAAATATCTAATGTTATGAAGAGCTATCTGCATTGATGGCATCAAGCAGGAGAATAGCATCTGAACCTTGATCATGAAAAGCAAGGTTCATACCATGTATGGTAGCTTTCACCCCACCAGCCATCTGACCAGCACAAAGCTGGAGTGAACCTCCCATGGTGACATGGAGAATGGCCTTATGACTTCACCAATTCCTATTGGACTCACTCCTGGATTTTTATCTAAAGCAACGAGATGGCAGGCAAGCAAGGGTGCAAGTCCTTTCAGTGCCTTACCAGGAGAGGGCAGAGCTCATTACATGTGCATTCTTTTCCAATCACCATCCCTTACTAACTAACAAGCAAATCTCTATGAGAAAGTTGGTGATATATAGGATTTGAAGACAATGGTGGTGCAAAAAGAAGGGAAGCAAGGGCCGGTCTAAAAATTTAAATTTAGCACACAATTTAACATCCCATTCTACAATGTGTGCTAAAAATATTTCGTTTTCCCTTATTATTAGACCCTTGTTTCATGACTTCAAATCAAATATACCACCAACTTTCTCATAGAGAATGTTTTTATTGTACATGTATAATGCACTAGCACCTGAACTACTTGACACAACATCCTGGCTTAGTGAAACAGTTGGAAAGTTGTTATAAATAACTTCAACAAAATGAGGTACAAAACAAGGCAAAGGGGACCCTTCAGTGGGTATATCAAATGAAGTGGTATGTGGGAAATAGATTTCCCATATTGTTTCACCTTGCAGCTGTATATGTTGTTAATTGCGCTTCAATTGCCAGCTGTAGGGTTATTTGGAAAATTAGTTACTGGTCCACCAAAGCAGCAATTCTATGGTCAGTGGGGTGCAAAATCTACAATGTAGATGTCATTGCATCCATAACTGTATAACCTGAAAGTCTGGAAAGACAGCACTTGAAGCGACACAATTTGATGTGTTTAGTACCTTTTTTTGGATAGAACCACAGACAAAAATAAGTTATCATCAACAGCATTATACTCCTGCCCTCAGTGTTGAACTTTAACTTAGCAATGAACTGAACTGTGCTCAGTAATGTGTTTTGCAATGATTACTATCAAGGTATCTGAAATCAAAACAGACCTCACGTATACGGGGAGTATAGTCCATGTAATGTTAGGCTTAAACTAAACCAGCACACTCACATGCACAGTTCTTGCAATTGTTTAGAATAGTATTTGCCTTTGTATATGAAATATTCTCTTTGTGCTCTTTTGTAATTTAGCATAAGTTTCGCCACATAATATCAATTTTTCACTTGTAAGTATTTCAAGTGGGCTGATTAAACATGCCAACTCAAAATATTTCATTCGCTTGATAGGCATGACAGAATGCTTTGCAGTTCCCTACTTTGTGATAAGCATATTACCTACACGCATCGTATAGAACATGGATGTCTAGAGATTAAAACAATGATGCTCTAAAACCCCAGTCTCTTGTCACGCACAGTAGACGTGTCAAATGGCCATTGATTGCTTTTTGATAAGTTCAATACTTATGATATATACTGGCTCCGTGCATGTAAACAGTGCAACTATGACATCATCAGATACCAGATTTTATAACCAGTGGAGTGTGTGAGCCGATGCTCTGCTCAGAAACCACATAGTGGGTCTGGGTAGTGTAGATGCCTGTATTAGTGCAATGACGAGTAGTACCAAAAGATGAGAAATGCTTATTTATAGGCCCTGGAATGGTGGCGTTAATCTGGACACTACCAGTTCTTTTATTACACTTCAGGCGACTCCGGATGTGAGGATGGAACACAAAAGCCACAGGCAGGTAGAGTCCTTTAATTGATAGAACAAAGACAAATATTGCCCACATAGCCATGTTTTGAGGCTTGCCGTTGATCAATAGGAGAGCAGATGAGATGCGGTGGGCCAAGCCAAACAGAAAAGTGAGAAAGAATATTGCGGGATATATGAATAAGGGCACCACCTCCTTAATGGCGGTGATGTGGTAACGCTGCAAGCTGCCTTCCGTCTGATAAGCACCTACACACAGCTTCGCCGTAGCACCCAATACCTCCATGATAGTTAGGGCTGACAGGAAAAGGAGCGGACCATAATATAAACCTATCTGGTACGGAAGTCCGCTGTCAGTTGTGCAGTTGTCCCCTCCGACTTTGATCCAGCACCACGCCCCCGCCGGACCGTACACATTTTGCACAATCGGCTCCCACGACAGGAGGAGGGGCAGAAAAATACTCAGTACGATTCCCGCAACTTCGTGCTTTCGTTTGTTCATTTGGACTCCAAATATGGCCAATCCCAAAACATATACGTTGATCCAGCAAGCCATGATCGCCTCTACCCACGTGACGTACTGTACCAAGAAGCCGGCCGCTGTGCAGAGGGTGTTCACGTACGTCACACGCTCCCCGTCGACACGCATCGCTCCTAAGTGAAGGAGATAAGCAAAGGACAAGAAACACATTGGAACTGCAAGATAGGCTGTGAGGCGATGGACGAAGACGCGGTAGGACTTTGTAACGAGGACCAGTGCGATGGTTGCGAAAGAGGCTACGAACGATATGCTCGATCCAATGATGTTGAAAATACTTAACTGATTGGTTTCAGCGTAGCTGAAGTTTGGGCAGTTATCCGTAGTCCCGTCCATCATCGTAGTAGGCCTAAGTTCTTATTGAAATCGATGCACACCTCTTATTTTTAAGATCACGCCCACATTTACGTATTACGTGTACAATTTTGATGTTCTAGTCACTTGTGATCTGCACCCGGCACTAGTATAGGTTTGCACCCGCACTAGTGCGCGGCGCGATATCACTGCACCAAACAGTTTATTGTATGAAAGCACAGTAGATCTACTACATGTAGCAGTACACTTGGCCACAGTATACGACAATATTTATTTACATAATACAACACAATACATAGAAATACTCAAGGGATGTCCAGGAGGCCAAGGGAGGGTGCACATCTTGCCAATAAGGCTCTAGCCACTGCCCTGACCAGGGTGAAGTTCAGCTTGCTGTAGAGCTCTGTGAGCACCTTACCTTTGTGGGAAGAAGTGATGATGGCCAGGTGAGAAGCCAGGCGGGAGAAAGTATATTGGACTTCCCTTCCCCAGTTTCCATAGGTCTCCACTACAAGTGGGATACACAGCTCTGAACATTTGGGGTCGTTTGCTCTGTGCTTCCTGGCCTCTGCCTCCTCAGTTGCAACCCCTTCAGACAAGCTTGCTACTGTTAGGATGGAAGGGATTGATTAAGGGAGAGGTCACTTGATGTCAAGGGCAGAGAGACACAAAGAAAACAATGAGTACTACAGGCCCAAGTATTTGGACACTTCAAGATGCTTTTCAACTGAATCCAGCCCCAAATGGCTCAACACATCCTCAACAACTGTGCACAACTAAGAAACTGGAATGAAACTTTATTATTCAAATGTACCACAAAATTAACCTAAGAGCATAAACAGCAGAGTTAAGCATTTTCCCATAGTACCTGCTCAACCAGATCCAACAGTTATCAGACAATAGAAGACTTTCAAAATTTTGACTTGGGTCATATTTTGTGGTCTAAATGGGCCTGATTTCCATGCAGGCAAAACCAAAGTTCCCTAAAGTGTGGTAAATGGATATTACTATATATGGTTGGCAAAACCTATGAACTATGACCTTATAAACGGTCCAAACATAGGATTTAAATACCAATCCTCATAGCCAACAATGTAGTATGCATGTAAATATGTCAGCTGATTCTCCTCTCTGGGTACTCACTCTGGCTCCGAGTGTATCTGATGTTGCACACATAAACCTTTTAAGTGTTTCCACTTGCAAGTGAGCTTTTCCACTACCCACTTGCAATATGCAATCTACTCTTGCACTCTTGTGCTCCCTCATTTATTGGCAACTGATTCCATTACCCTAGCAATGGCTATTAATTCCCTCAAAGCTGAACTGTGCTTACCTTCATGCTTCTTCCAACACATTCATACTATGTGTTATAGTATACATCCTCCATATTCAATATGACTAACATCTGAATGCAACACACAAAACTGCTAAAGGACCTTGCCAAATAGGATAGATTATGCCCAGAGACATAGTTCCAGTTGACCTTCCCTAGCATCCATGCCTCACATCACTTTAACATTTTGTACAGGCTTCCAGAAATGTGCTACTGAGCCACAGCACCTCAAAGCAAACTTTTAAGCAATGCTCAACTTCTTTTCAGGCACTGTTAGTTGGCCGCATTCAAGGCCTATATTGAAACCCAGCCATTGAAGCATATGGGATGGTGTCCATGCACATTTAAATTTGGCCTCACAAAATTCCTGCCCTCTCCCCCAACTACTAATCTTAAACAGCTTCCCATTCCATCACGCAAATGGCATCATCCAAACAAAGAATAGCCGTACATACCTTACCATGCCACAGGCATATACCAATGGATGCAACAACATGGTGCTTGTTAAGATTGCCAAATGCCTTAACCTTCTGTACCTTTAGATAGCAGTTTTCACATGCTCAGGTTGACCACCACACTTCTGTCCTGAAAGTGGACTGCTAACAATGACTACTTCTCAACCACTACAAGTTCAGCAACTGCACCATTGTTGATCCAGAGTGTGCAGGCAGTTGGCTGGGATGGGAACATAGTATAGGTACAGAGGTGAATGGCAACACCTAACCTTGACTAAGTATATTCCCCCAAAAAGTAAATGCAATTAATCAATCTGCCTACAGTACTAGTTTACACACACACACACACACACACACACACACACACACACACACACACACACACACAAACACACACACACACACAAACACACAAATACACACACACACACACACACACACACTCACATACATGCGTCCTCCCCATTGCTCAGCAACTTTACCTAATACATGTATTAAAGGATACGTTGCAACTGACCCAATTAGGGCATTCGTGCCTCCAATGGCCAAATTTCCCGTACTGGTGGCAGGCTCCTGATGCCAATCTAGAGATTGCAGGGTACCATGAAGGCGGCTCTTTGACCCTTTGCAGGTGCTTGCCATTGAGGAGTAGCAGTACCTTCTATCCACCTATCTATTCTTTGTGTCCACACCTTTTTCCATGTGCGAGATGCTTGCCTGCAGCGGCTCATCAATGACCTCACAGAAGTTTCCAGGTGCACTGAGTGACCTAGACTAACCAATATTCCCTCTCCCAAGGCTAACATCCAATGTGGCCAAGCTCACATGCTTCAGACTTATATTATGTGTACCCTATTGCAATCACAGAGAGAGAGAGAGAGAGAGAGAGAGAGAGAGAGAGAGAGAGAGAGAGAGAGAGAGAGAGAGAGAGAGAGAGAGAGAGAGAGAGAGAGAGAGTGAGAGAGAGAGAGTGAGAGAGAGAGAGAGAGAGAGAGAGAGAGAGAGAGAGAGAGAGAGAGAGAGAGAGAGAGAGAGAGAGAGAGAGAGAGAGAGAGAGAGAGAGAGAGAGAGAGAGAGTATACATGTAGTTTCTGTCTAATTCACGAAACATTTACCTGCAACTAGGGGCACTCACACCACCACAGAAAGACATTCAACTACACAATGGGGTATATCTTTAACTAGGGGAAAACACAGAAACCTTTATCAAGAAACACAAACCACAGATACATTCAACTACATTGTATGGGGGCACACACACACACACACACACACATGCACACACACATGCACACACACACACACACACACATGCACACACACACACACACATACACACACACACACACACACACACACACACACACACACACACACACAGAAACATTTAACTACACACCAATTAAACACCACAAGGAACACAAACCATGCAAACCTTCAACTAGGAACACACACACACACACACACACACACACACACACACATAAACACACACACACACACACAAACCTTCAACTAGGGGCACACACCACAGAAACCTTCAACTACATGTGTATACATGTATTGTCAGAAGATAAAGATCATCATAGCGTCAAAGCAAATGTGTGAGTGATGAGTGTGTGTGCAGAATATTAATATTACTCTAAATTATTCAAGTTACAAGTACATGTATTATTACAGTGATTTGTTTAGGAACAAGGTTTAATGTTCTGAAGGGTGAATGCCCTGCTTAGATAGGGCATGAGAAGCATATAGTGAGGTCACCATGTACACTGATTTTAATGTTACACATCAATGGTAGGTGTACCATTTGGGCTCGTACCCTGACCAACCACTTCAACACCATGAGCATTTCATCCAATCACCACAACATGCATTAAAAATTATTCAGGATACAGTTGGGAGTTTTTTTTTCTTCTGAAGACAGAAATTTGGTGACAGAAGTGGTTCATTAATTCTATTTTTGGCATGCCTTTGACTTACAAAAATACCAGTTTTACCTCCAATGGTTGTGCAGGAGGGCTGCGATATCCACCCTTCAAAAATAAGTGTTACATTGTGATGTAAACTCTGCTTTGCACATGCAGTTAATGTACAAATAAAATGGGTTGAATGCTACAAGTATGGCAAAGAGTCATTCATGCCTCCCTACATGTATGTGGCCTGAACCCCTAATAACCTCACAGTCACTACTCATTTGATAAGCTGCACCACATAAGTGATGTCATAGCTAATATTGGTTGTAACCTTATTGTGATTAGCACGTTAATAATAATTAAATTCAACATTATTTCCGGTCTGAACAGCTCCAACATAACCAGCTCAGCAGAGCACAAATGTCCCCTGTGCACATCCATCCAACTGCTGCTGCCTTTACATTTCATTCAACTTGCGCTTCTTAGTGTTCTCATGTATCCTTGTCTGGGCAAGACGCTGCCTCACTGGTGTGAGGTAGGATGACCCGTGAGCGAACCCCTCCTCCCCCTGCAGAGATGGGGGGTAAGGGGGACCAGAAGGGGTAATGGAGCAAGAGACAAATACAGAAAAACAATTTCCTTGCCTGAGATTCGTATGCCAACTTCTTCATATCACACAGCCTGCTGAAGTACCTAGGTCATGTGAAGGTCACATGACATCAAAATAAGTGGACCGTTGCGCACTGCCAATCAACAGCTCTACCTTCGTGCCAACAAATAGGCTTCTGTGTTAGTGGAGTACACTCGCAGCTGTTCCTCTTTGAAGACCATCGGCAACATGTGGGATACCTTGATGGGATGGGGAGGAGGGGATTAATAATTATCATGCAGCCTGCAGTGGTAAGGTCCAAATTAATTCTGTACCCTGCTCCACCCTTTGAGAGAGTGGGGGAAGGGGGAGGGGGAGGGGGGGAGTACTGGCCACTATCAACATGATTTACATGTACCTCTTTGCCCCTATGTAGCATTTCAATCTTGCATACTACTCTTTGTTCTGACCTGGTTTTGATGTACTTTGATTGGTTTTGTCGGATCATCTTTGGAATAAAACCACACCCACTCCACAGGGTTCTTCTCCTTCATGCCATAGTCAAACTTCACAACCTGCCCATTGCAAGAATGCATGCACATAAGATCTAATAATGCATCCCTCACATCAACCACAATATCTTCAGAGGACAGCTTTCCATCGCTCTCTTCCACCATAATGCCAACAGCAGTATCCTGCAACAGTAAAAGACTGTTAAAAGTGACTATTTGAAAACAGTGTGCATGTGTGTGTGTGGACAACATGCCATAGAGCATACCTTGTCCAAGGTTGTACTGTCACTCAATAATGCCTGTCCCACACACTTGAATAGCTGCCGTCTGTCAATTCTGTCCAGCAACTTTTTGGACTATAACATACACACAAGCACACATAAACATGTACAAATCAATATACATACATTGGTACACATAAATACACATAATGTATACACATGCACAGACAAATAGCCAGGCTGTGATACCATGGCACAAACCACTAAACATAGCCCCCCCCCCCCCCCATACCTCTGCCAAGTGCCCATCCTGTGAGCTACGTATCTGCTGTACCACAAAGCTGTCTGTGAGCTTGGTGTAAGCCTCCATGTCATGAATGGCTTCTGACATCTTGATAACACTGTGGAGTGCTAGCTGCTAGTTCCCAGTCCTATAGCACCATGACCATACCCACCTTCCTCCTGTTCCTGGAACTTTAAGGTAGTCATTGGCCTTCAAAAAGGCCTCTGTGATCCTGATTGACAGAAGCATCATAAATAGCATTTCTAGGGAGCTACTTTATAACAGTGTATGCTCACATACATGTAGATCCAGGGGGAGGGTGGAGAGGCAAGAAAATATGTACAAAGGCATTATCCATAGGTCCAGGGGGAGGGGGGGGGGGGGGGGGAGGCAGGGAACAAATGTAGGCACTACCCTACTGGGAAGATAGTCCCTCCACACCACTTATCTACCTCTGCCCAACCATGCCTTTGATAAAAAAATATGCAGTGATAGTGAGTCAGCCATTGGACCACAGCAGCTTTAAAAGAAAAAATTCAAATGCATAGCCACTGTTAATAACTGTTGCCAAAACACATGATTAAAATTCTATGTCATTGCTATTAGTGATTAGACTGGAAGACAAGACAATCCCTCCCTGCTCAAAGAAGTATGCCACAAGCTACCATGTAGCTATAACAGTCCCCCTGTAGCTATAACAGGTACGTCCATGTAGCAATAACAGGTAATTGTTGTTAAAAGTTCTAACTGTGAGAAGACATACTCGTGAATACAATTTAATGGTTAATTAATATTGATAAAAGTCTCAAGATCCTTTTCATTTCAAATAAATATCAATGTAGGGTGGGAGGTTAATTAAAAGCTGCAAACTGTATTAACTACCGTTTAGAAGTTACTAAAAATTGAAATCTTGATTTTTTAATTTTCATAATGTACTTGATTAAGGGGATTGTATCTTGATTTAGTGGTTTTAATTCATCAATAAATTCGGCCAAGTTGATATCACTAAAATTCAACGAAGTGTTGAAGCTTTTGGATACCTCTTAAATGGTACATTTTTAATAAGGTGTTATCAGGAATTATTAATTCGTTTTCGTTAATTTTAATTGCTTTGATTTTTTTTTTTTTCAGTTACTTCTACATTTTTTCACAGCATTATTTAGCAAATAGAAGAACACAAAATAAAAATCTAAACATCTTTGATTTGATTAATTTAATATTAGTTTGTTTACATCCACATTTAAGCCTGCGTTATAACATTTAACAGTTTGTGGTCACAATAAGCATGTTCAATATTAATCAGCCTCATACATAAAAATAGCTCAACATTCAACTGAAACCTATTTTATTTAAAGAACACCTATCCAGGGCTTTTCAAGTTATTCCCATGTCAAAAGGATACATACAAAATAAGTTCCACATTGGTCATTACACCCACCCATCCAACCCTATTTACACCTGACCCCTCTTGCTATGTACATGTAAAACCAGTTTAGAGGTTTGACAAAAGGATGATTCCTCTGAGGTGCCTTCATGACCCACCCCACAGAGGTGTCACCATGACCCCACAGAGGTGCCACCATGACCCCACAGAGGTGCCACCATGACCCCACAGAGGCGCCATCATGACCCCACAGAGGTGCCACCATGACCCCACAGAGGTGTCACCATGACCCCACAGAGGTGTCACCATGACCCCACAGAGGTGGCCTCACATTCTTTCCACTATTTTGGTGGTCTTGTGCTTGTAGGCCTTCCTGTGCAGAGAGTTCCTGGTGCTGAACATCTCATAGAGGTCCAGTACCTCCTGATCGATGGAGGCTGGCTATTACGGTGGGCACACAATAGAACTCACAACCTTGTCCCTTGCACAGATTGTCTTCATTCCTTCCACCTCCAGAACACGAGCAAATGTCATTATCCTCCTGAAAAGAACATCTTTGAAAAATACCTTCCCTTCCTGCACTGCCTTGCTTTCTTATGCTCTTCACCTCCCCTCCCCACTCCCTTCCTTCTATCCCTTTTCTCTCCCCTCTCTCCCTTCCTTCTATCCATTTTCTTCTCCCTCACTCACTTGTGGTCAAAGCTTGTTGGGATACCCAGGTAATGGCTGTCCCTAGCCAAATAGTCCCATTTGTCCACATCAATGCCGTTCCTCTTGTTGGCTACAATCTGGCCCAGAGGTCAAAGGTCAACTACGGCCATCATGCTGCCCACCTCATAAAGATAGCTCTTCTCCTTTGGCCTGCCCTTGTAAGGCCAGTCACCCTACAGGTTGTGAGGTAACATTTCAAAACACACACCAAGTGCTCCCTCCCTCCCTCCCTCCCTCCCTCCCTCCCTCCCTCCCTCCCTCCCTCCCTCCCTCCCTCCCTCCCTCCCTCCCTCCCTCCCTCCCTCCCTCCCTCCCTCCCTCCCTCCCTCCCTCCCTCCCTCCCTCCCTCCCTCCCTCCCTCCCTCCCTCCCTCCTTCTTCCCTCCCTCCCTCCCTCCTTCTTCCCTCCCTCCCTCCTTCTTCCCTCCCTCCCTCCCTCCCTCCATCTTCCCTCCCTCCCTCCCTCCCTCCCTACCAGTTCAGTGTCCTTTGGTCCAGCTATCTGCTCCTCAATGAACACGACATCATTATCAGACAGACCTGCTTGCTTGAAGGCTTCCCCCAGCTCACCATTCTCTTTCAGCATGTGTTTGAACATGGCCACCGAGGCATCTTCATGCTGGAGGGTGTGGGTGGTACCAAGAAGGAACAGGTTACGAGGACCACACCTTCCACTTGGTATTGGGGAGGACTTGTGGGATGAAGAGCATGTCAAAGAGATGGGAGAACGGTCCATGTCCTACAAAGCAGAGGATACCATGGTCCATAGGATACCACATATCTGCCTGCCCAAAGGTACCACATATCTGCCTGCCCAAAGGTACCACATATCTGCCTGCCCAAAGGTACCACATATCTGCCTGCCCAAAGGTACCACATATCTGCCTGCCCAAAGGTACCACATATCTGCCTGCCCAAAGGTACCACATATCTGCCTGCCCAAAGGTACCACATATCTGCCTGCCCAAAGGTACCACATATCTGCCTGCCCAAAGGTACCACATACCTGCCTGCCCAAAGGTACCACATACCTGCCTGCCCAAAGGTACCACATACCTGCCTGCCCAAAGGTACCACATATCTGCCTGCCCAAAGGTACCACATACCTGCCTGCCTGCCCAAAGGTACCACATATCTGCCTGCCCAAAGGTACCACATATCTGCCTGCCCAAAGGTACCACATACCTGCCTGCCCAAAGGTACCACATATCTGCCTGCCCAAAGGTACCACATATCTGCCTGCCCAAAGGTACCACATATCTGCCTGCCCAAAGGTACCACATATCTGCCTGCCCAAAGGTACCACATATCTGCCTGCCCAAAGGTACCACATATCTGCCTGCCCAAAGGTACCACATATCTGCCTGCCCAAAGGTACCACATATCTGCCTGCCCAAAGGTACCACATATCTGCCTGCCCAAAGGTACCACATATCTGCCTGCCCAAAGGTACCACATATCTGCCTGCCCAAAGGTACCACATACCTGCCTGCCCAAAGGTACCACATACCTGCCTGCCCAAAGGTACCACATACCTGCCTGCCCAAAGGTACCACATATCTGCCTGCCCAAAGGTACCACATACCTGCCTGCCTGCCCAAAGGTACCACATATCTGCCTGCCCAAAGGTACCACATATCTGCCTGCCCAAAGGTACCACATACCTGCCTGCCCAAAGGTACCACATATCTGCCTGCCCAAAGGTACCACATATCTGCCTGCCCAAAGGTACCACATATATGCCTGCCCAAAGGTACCACATATCTGCCTGCCCAAAGGTACCACATACCTGCCTGCCCAAAGGTACCACATATCTGCCTGCCCAAAGGTACCACATATCTGCCTGCCCAAAGGTACCACATATCTGCCTACCCAAAGGTACCACATATCTGCCTGCCCAAAGGTACCACATATCTGCCTGCCCAAAGGTACCACATATCTGCCTGCCCAAAGGTACCACATATCTGCCTGCCCAAAGGTACCACATATATGCCTGCCCAAAGGTACCACATATCTGCCTGCCCAAAGGTACCACATATCTGCCTGCCCAAAGGTACCAATACCTGCCTGCCCAAAGGTACCACATATCTGCCTGCCCAAAGGTACCACATATCTGCCTGCCCAAAGGTACCACATATCTGCCTGCCCAAAGGTACCACATACCTGCCTGCCCAAAGGTACCACATATCTGCCTGCCCAAAGGTACCACATACCTGCCTGCCCAAAGGTACCACATACCTGCCTGCCCAAAGGTACCACATACCTGCCTGCCCAAAGGTACCACATATCTGCCTGCCCAAAGGTACCACATATCTGCCTGCCCAAAGGTACCACATATCTGCCTGCCCAAAGGTACCACATATCTGCCTGCCCAAAGGTACCACATATCTGCCTGCCCAAAGGTACCACATATCTGCCTGCCCAAAGGTACCACATATCTGCCTGCCCAAAGGTACCATATATCTGCCTGCCCAAAGGTACCACATATCTGCCTGCCCAAAGGTACCACATATCTGCCTGCCCAAAGGTACCACATATCTGCCTGCCCAAAGGTACCACATATCTGCCTGCCCAAAGGTACCACATATCTGCCTGCCCAAAGGTACCACATATCTGCCTGCCCAAAGGTACCACATATCTGCCTGCCCAAAGGTACCATATATCTGCCTGCCCAAAGGTACCACATATCTGCCTGCCCAAAGGTACCACATATCTGCCTGCCCAAAGGTACCACATATCTGCCTGCCCAAAGGTACCACATATCTGCCTGCCCAAAGGTACCACATATCTGCCTGCCCAAAGGTACCACATATCTGCCTGCCCAAAGGTACCACATATCTGCCTGCCCAAAGGTACCACATATCTGCCTGCCCAAAGGTACCACATATCTGCCTACCCAAAGGTACCACATATCTGCCTGCCCAAAGGTACCACATATCTGCCTGCCCAAAGGTACCACATATCTGCCTGCCCAAAGGTACCACATATCTGCCTGCCCAAAGGTACCACATATATGCCTGCCCAAAGGTACCACATATCTGCCTGCCCAAAGGTACCACATATCTGCCTGCCCAAAGGTACCAATACCTGCCTGCCCAAAGGTACCACATATCTGCCTGCCCAAAGGTACCACATATCTGCCTGCCCAAAGGTACCACATATCTGCCTGCCCAAAGGTACCACATACCTGCCTGCCCAAAGGTACCACATATCTGCCTGCCCAAAGGTACCACATACCTGCCTGCCCAAAGGTACCACATACCTGCCTGCCCAAAGGTACCACATACCTGCCTGCCCAAAGGTACCACATATCTGCCTGCCCAAAGGTACCACATATCTGCCTGCCCAAAGGTACCACATATCTGCCTGCCCAAAGGTACCACATATCTGCCTGCCCAAAGGTACCACATATCTGCCTGCCCAAAGGTACCACATATCTGCCTGCCCAAAGGTACCACATATCTGCCTGCCCAAAGGTACCACATATCTGCCTGCCCAAAGGTACCACATATCTGCCTGCCCAAAGGTACCACATATCTGCCTGCCCAAAGGTACCACATATCTGCCTGCCCAAAGGTACCACATATCTGCCTGCCCAAAGGTACCACATATCTGCCTGCCCAAAGGTACCATATATCTGCCTGCCCAAAGGTACCACATATCTGCCTGCCCAAAGGTACCACATATCTGCCTGCCCAAAGGTACCACATATCTGCCTGCCCAAAGGTACCACATATCTGCCTGCCCAAAGGTACCACATATCTGCCTGCCCAAAGGTACCACATATCTGCCTGCCCAAAGGTACCACATATCTGCCTGCCCAAAGGTACCACATATCTGCCTGCCCAAAGGTACCACATATCTGCCTGCCCAAAGGTACCACATATCTGCCCTCCCCAAGTAAGATGCATTATCATACTCCAACTTTTATCCCACACATACACTACACATAACACATACACTGTCAAACGCACCATCTTACGGTGCCAAACATATATGTACAAGCACACAACACACAGCACACAGTACACACCCCCACTCACCAAGGTCATGGCACAGGCCTGCCATCTGTACACACAGGATGTCTTCATCAGTAAGATCCAGTTCATCATTGTGCCGTCGCTGAAGGGACTCCAGCAGCTGTCTCGCAAGGTGGCACACCCTACACATGTATCAGTTCTAAATATCAGTGTACACATGTCTTATGTACAGACATCAGGGTTTTTTTAAGGTCCTAAACGTTTTTCAAAAATATTTTTACCAAAATATGATATGCACGTTATTTTTTTAGCCACAACTTAGTTATCACACTGTGAATGCCAATTTTCACAAACAATAATTTCTATATTAAAATCACAAAAGTAGAGATCTTTGAAAATTTATGTGCATACAAATGTCAGTGAGTGTGGTCTGTACATGTATGCATATGTACTCCTTACCCAATAGAATGCTCAAAGCGGTTGTGTGATGCTCCAGGGTACACCCAGTATGCACCACCTGCCAGAAATAGGGGTATGTGGATGATGGACTGCTGACCCCACCCTCCACACCACAGCCTCACCCTCCACACCACAGCCCTCACCCCTCCACAGCCTCACCCTCCACAGCCTCACCCTCCACAGCCTCACCCTCCACAGCCTCACCCTCCACAGCCTCACCCTCCACACCATAGCCTCACCCTCCACACCACAGCCTCACCCTCCACACCACACCCTCACCCTCCATACCACACCCTCACCCTCCACACCACAGCCTCACCCTCCACACCACACCCCTCACCCTCCACACCACACCCTCACCCTCCATACCACACCCTCACCCTCCACACCACAGCCTCACCCTCCACACCACACCCTCACCCTCCACACCATAGCCTCACCCTCCACACCACACTCCCCTTACCTAGCTGCTTGATGTCCCTCAACCTCTGGAATTGTGGTGTGTCAATGATCTTGAGCAGCAGTGGGTGGAGCTCGATATGCCCATGTATGGGGTCATTAATGATGGCAGGTTCAGTGGCCAGATGGTTGGATGGAGCAGACACACTCTCAATGGAGGCAGTGTCATCACCCTTGCCAGTAGACTCCTGTTGGTTTGCATCATTAAGAGTCATAACAGTTTATTAAGAATTTTTAAAATTATTTACCAGTATTCCCTTTCCCTCCCACAGGCTAGTGTGTGCTTGTTGCTAGCTGGTTCAGGCAGAGCTAACGATGGAGAGTTATGCATATGTCCTTAAAGCTGATACAGAAACGCTAACACTACCTGTATGTTAAGAGGTGTGCTTCGACCGGGATAGCGTGTATTATACTTGTACATGTATGTATTGGTATACATGTAGCAGTATTATATACCCTTTTCCTCAAAGCAGACTTCTTACGCTCGCTGTTCTTACGGTGAGATAATCTGAATTTTCTTCCCATTACATCAAAACCTTGTAACCTGAAGTGGGTTAAAACCAAATCATATCACAGGAAGAAAAAAATTTCATTCCCAGCCTGGGTTTACCCTGATGATCCCAGGTTGATAACGACTAAATCAAGATTGGGCTATTCCATTATTTAATTATACATCCCTACAGATGACAATAAATGATATGG